>LZPO01097171.1:78362-110842 GCA_001675575.1 Neotoma lepida | reverse complement strand
TAACGCATCTTAAACTAATATTCCACAACAATATCCTGCTCATGCAATGGGGCAGTGGTGTGTGTGTTTGTTGACAATTATACTGTTGTCACAGAAAAATTGGCTGAAGAGAAGTCACACATGCAGTCATTTGTCAGTTAGTACTCACCATAGTTTGCCTGGGACAGTAATGGCTTCTTCTGGTTGTCCTGGAGTCCCATGTGACTTTGCCTTTTAGACTCTCCCAAGTGTCCTGGTTGGGGCAATACACAGTCTGGTTACAACTAGGAGAGCTGTGTTATAGAAGGTAATTAGTATATGTTTGGAAAAACAGAAAACCTCCCTTATAAAAGTGGATGCATAATGAGGTAGGCATGGGAAAAGTTCGTTAGCAGACAAAGTACTCTGTTATTTTTGTTTTGTTTTGTTTTTACATTCCAACCAAAGTGTCCCCTCCCTCCCATCTCCTCTTCCAAGTTCCTCCTGCACAGCCCCACCCCACCCCTGTCTTGTCTACTCCACCTCCACTGTTTCTCTTCTGATGCAGACTGGCCTCCCATGGACATCAGCCAGCCATGGTGTATCAAGTTGCAGTGAGACTAGGCCCCCTCCTCTTCTATTAAGTTTGAATAAGGCAATCTGGTAGGAGGAAAGGGTCCCAAAAGCAGGGAATATAGTCACAGTCAGAGACATCCCCTACTCCCACTGTTAGGAGTCTCACATGAAGACCAATATACACAACTTCACATATATGCAGAGGGCCTAGGTCAGTCCCATGCAGGCTCCCTGGTTGCTCGTTCAGTTACTGTGAGCCCTATGAGCCCAGGTCAGTTGGTTATGTGGGTTTTCTTGTGGTGCCCTTGATACCACTAGCTCCTACAATCCTTCTTCTCCCTCTTCCACAGGATTCCCTGAGCTCCACCTAATGTTTGGCTGTGGGTCTGCATCTGTTCCCATCAGTTGTTGGGTGAAGCCTCTCTGATGACAGGTGAGTTGGGCACCAGTCTATGAGTATAGCAGAATAACATTAGGAATTATTTCATTGACTTTTTCGCTGTTCATGTTTGGTTCTATCCTAGGTCTCTGGAGTATTCTGCCTCTGGGTCCTGGCCCTCAGGGGTAAACTCCCTCTCATGGTATGTGTCTCCAGCTGCCCCAGTCATTAGTTGATCACTCTCACAATTTCTGCATCATCTTTACCCCAGAATATTTTATAGGCAGGACAGATTGTAGGTTGAAGGGCTTGTGGCTGGATTGGGGTCCCAGTCCCTCCTCTGGAAGTCTTGCCTACTTACAGGAGATGGCCAGTTCAGGCTCTATATTCCTTAGTGCTACTAGTCTTAGTTAGGGTCACCTTCATTGATTCCTTGGAGTTTCTGTTGCTCCAGCCTCCTAGTTCCTCCCAGAGATGTCCCCAGAGACCTCAATTTAAAACTGGATACACTGAACCTGATAGAAGAGAAAGTGGAGAATAGCCTTGAACTCATTGTCACAGGAGACAACTTCCTGAACAGACACTAATAGCACAGGCACTATGATCAACAATTAATAAATAGGACCTCATGAAACTGGAACGCTTCTATCTAACAAAGGACACTGTCATTAGGACAAAATGGCAGCCCACAAAACAGGGAAAGATTTTCACCAACTCCACATCTGACAGAGGGCAAATATCCAAAATATATAAAGAACTCAAGAAACCAGACAAAGCATACTTTTTAAAATTGGTTTTATTTTATTTTATTTTTTTATATTTTTATTATGAGAACTTTTTCATTCATTTTACATACCAATCAAAGATCCTCCTCTTCCCTCCTCCCGTCCCCCCCAGCCTTCCCCTCATCTCCCCCCCAACAAGAAATCACAGCCTCCCATGAGGAGGCACATCCAGTAGAGGCAAGTCCAAGCCCCTCCCCCTGCCTCAAGGTTGTGAGAGGTGCCCCATCATAGGTAGTAGGCTCCAAAAAGCCTGCTCATGTACCAGGGATGAATTCTGATCCCACCGCCAGGAGGCCCCCAAGCAGATCAAACTACACAACTGCGTTGGCATGCAGAGGGCCCAGCCCAACCCCGTGCAGGCTCCATGACCACTGATCCAACTTTCATGAGTTCCCACTAGTTTGGTTTGGTCAGACAAAGCATTCTTATCTTCAGAGTCCACATCACATTGGGCAACAGGCTTGAAGTAGCAATGCTGTGAGTGTCCACATTCCCACTATGATCAGCATTCACTGTGGCTACTGGCAGGTCTGCATTGATCCAACCTCCATTCCCACCATTCATACCACTTAGCATGTGCATTTACATGACCAAACAGAAACATACATACACACACAGGCACACATACACACACATGTGCAAGTGTGCCACACTTTATTCTTTCCTACATATCCACCCCATGCTCCCACTTTTTCTATTTGCCTAGTTCAATTACTGTGAAGGCTTCATATATACATACCAAATATGCATTTACTGATACACTTTGTTGCTTGCTTCTCTGTCTTCTCTGGTGCCATTGCTTGTCCTGTATCATTAAACTGCAGACCAACCTACTTCCCAGCTGCTTTTCAAGAGGCATATCATTTGGATTTATTGCTCTATAGAACAGGCTGGTCTTATATGTCTAACCCTAAAAACCTTTGGTGAATTGCTGTAATCACTCTCTTTCACACCTTATCCTTCATTCAAACTTCTAATATTATGGCTGATAACTTTGCCCCACCAAGGACACAGGTATGCTCAACTGAGAAACACATCATCCTCCACAATCAAATCTACTCACTGCCCATGTATGTCTCTACTACCTGCTCTAGCACAGAGACAATGGATAAACTTTCTCAGACCCTACTGAAAGTTAGCACATGCTGTTGCCCCATTGTCCATCCTCTCTCACCTCCTATAGGTAGATATCATGTCACTGTTCCCATCCCTTGCTCAGCTCAAGTATCTCCTCTACATTTGATCTAGTCTCTCATCAGCACACTCATGTGCTTTGATCTCACATCCTTAGAGGTCCTTCTTTTACCCTCATGCTCTAGAAGCAGTCCTGGTTTCATGGTCCTGTATTAAGTTTATGTATATCACAATACCATGTTGTATACCAAAGTTTATATGATAGAAAAATCAGTGACTAAATTGATCACTGAATCATCTGAATGAACACCCCACACTGCATTCATGCCTCCTCCCCATAATCCATGGCATCCAGCTGAGTTCCCAAGAGTGTTAAAGGGGATTTATGAAGACAGATTAAGTACACAGAATCCTATGCCTTTTGAATGGGTAGGACTTATCAGGTTTTCCACATTGTACAGCTGGAAAACCCAAGGATGCAGGAATAAAGGAGCTTGCCCATGTTCCACAGTGATGAGGTGACAGCCAGGAATAGGACATATTCAATGTCTTATTCCTTCAATATTCCTCTCTGCCTTCAATTATCATAGTGACTTCTTATCTGGTCTTTGTGCTATCTGTCCTATGAACAGTAACTTGTAAGATTAAATGTAAAAGATTTTGAGTAGTCTGGATTATGGTACCTAAGGAAAACCTAACCAAACCTGACCATTGAGTCACCTGTGACAGAGTCCAGATTTTCCATATAATTTACTTCCTACTTATCCAGATTGCTTCAAATTTCCTACGTGTTTCCTTTTACTATTTGTGAAAGAAAAGAAGCCTCCTGATTTAAAGGATTTATCCTGCCTCTTGCCAGTGTAACCCAATAGAAGGCACAGAAGAATGACAGATAGGATGGCTCCCTAGCATCCCCATAGTATCAGCTATACAGAGAGAAATCCTCTCATGGATCACATGGGCAGCAGCCTTTTGTATAAGGGTTTGTGTGTAACAAGTTATGACACTTTCAATGCTCCCAGAATCAGGAACACCATGACTCAACAGCAGCAAAATGTTTCAGCTTAAAAATGACACTTGCTCCTTGGCTTGTGGTCTTTCTCTATGTAAATTATAACCTATCCCTACAGATTTCAAGATAGGATCCAAAGACTACTTGCTCACACCACCTTCTCTCATTCATCATGTTTCTCTCACTAAAGTTCTGTCTTGTAATCTTTGAGCAATCTTTCAAGTGCCCTCTTTGCTCTTTTGGTATGACCACACTCCAAGTTCACACAACCACCATCTCTTGCCTAAACTACTGGTTGCACTATATGCCTAGTTCATGTTCCTGTGCTATTCCCCCTTCCTCAAAGTACTCAGATGTGCTGGTTAGTTTTTGTTTTGTTTGGGGTTTTTTTCTGGTCATCTTGACACAAGCTAGAATCACCTAGGAAGAGAGAAACTCAACTGAGAAAATGTCTCCATCAGACTAGCCTATAGGCAAGCCTGTGGAGCATTTCCTTGTTTAATGATTGATTCAGGGAAGGCCTAGCCCATTGGGGCCAGTGCCATCTCTGGGCTGGTAGTCCCAGATGGTATAAGAAGGCAAGATGAACAAGCCATGAGAAGGAAAGCAGTAAGCAGCACCTCTCCATGACCTCTCTCCCAGTTTCTTCCCCCAGGTTCCTGCTTTGAATACTGCCCTGACTTCCCTCAAGGATGGACTATATGCTTCCCCACCCAAGTATAATACCTTTCTGGGCCCCCTTCATCTTTCTTCTCCTTGGTTTCCACTAAGGAGCTGAGTTTATGGATGACTCCAACATGACATAGAACATAGATTAAGGAGGGCATAGGCATTTCAAAATCAGACATGGCAAAGTTTGGATCTATATTGGAAGACCCTCTGAGTGGGTGGACTCTTGAAAACAGAAGCCAGGATTAGCTGATATGCACAGATCTGCTCAAATTCTGTCTTATCCCTCTACCTCTCTCTTCTTCTATTTTGAACACAAGCTGGCCATCTTGACCATTATCCACTGTTGAAGGATGTGCCATATATGAGACAAGCCTGCTGTCTGACAGCAGAACAGTGTGATCATGAGCGTAAGAGTATATGAAATATGACCACTTAGCAGATGCTACAAAAAGCATAATCATAGTTAGCATAGCACTGGCTACCCAACTGGCCTTCATGGGAGCATGTGTTATATGAAACAGAACACTGAATAAATGTCTTATTGCTTCATACTTACTTTTCTATGTAATTAGCTTACTGGGATGGGTGGCCAAACTTAGTTCTTTGGGGCTGCTCAAGCCCAGCCTTTTACCACAAAAATTATGGAAATTAACTCTGGATAAAAGAAAATAATAATAATAATAATAATAATAATAATAATAATAATAACAACAGTAGAAAGCATAATGGAAAAATAAGACCAAGCGGGAGAATAAATTTCAAGAATGGAAGACAGCATCAACACAATAATACATTGAGTCATATATAAAAGAAAAAACATGACCAATATTCCTAAGAGTTCTGGGATATGTGCAATAATAGCAAACCTAAGAATCCATAGGATAGAAGATGGAGTGAGCTGAGGCAAAATCTAAAGGCACAGACAATTTATTCAATAAAATTATAGTCAAAACTTTCCCAGAATTAGAGAATTAAAGGTGTTAGACAACCATAAGAGGCATATAGAACCCAAATTAGACATGACCATAGAGCATCTCCATGACATGTAATGGTCCAGATGTCAAAATACAAAGCAAAGAAGCAATACTAAAAACCAGAAGGGGAAAATAACTCATGTATAGAGGCTAATACATCAAAATAACAAAGATCTCACATCAGCAACCTTAAAAGCCAGGAAATTACAGAGTAATATAGTTCAAGCCCTGGAATCAAAAAAAATCCTGCCCATTAATATTTCTATATCCTGCAAAGTGATTTCTAAAACTGATGGAGAAATGAGAACATTTCAAGGCAAACACAAGTTAAAGCAATTCTTTTCAACCAAGCCAGCACCATAGAAAAAAGTACAGAGGAATAAGACCATCTCATCTACCAGAGCTCAGAAAGAATATATTTCATCAGAGGAGTAGATGAACAGAGGAAGCTCTGAGAGGAATCTGTGGTGCCAAACACATACTCAGACACCCAAGAGTAACTGAAGAGGAAGAAGAGAACTACCAGTAATCCAGCCAACCAGAACAACAACCAAGAAGACTATAAGCAAGAGCATGCCCACCTAGATAACAATCTTAAATGGAAATGGCCTCAACTCACCAATTACAAAATGAATACTAACTGGCCAGATTAAAACAAAACAAAACAAAACAAAACCAAGATGCAAACTTTTGTTGTCTAGAAGAAACATAACCCATTCCCCCTGAAGATGAAAATCCAAAACTTTATAGTCAAAGGATAGAAATGAACCTACCAAGGGAAGGTAAACTATAAATGAACCTATTCTCATATCGGAAAAAGTAGACTTCAAACCAAATCCAGTCAGTCAGAAGAGATAAAGAAAGGCACTACAAATCAATGAAGGGAACAATTCATCAAAAAGATACAATAACTGTCAGTGATATATACCAGGTACTTGGTACTGTGATTTCATGGAAACAACAATATTAAGGCCACAATACACCTGTACTCTCATCTTCAGATAAATCTTTCAAACTAAAAACCAATGAAGAATCTTCGGAGCTAAATTACATCATACACCAACTGGATTTGATAGGCAGTTACAGAATATTCCATCAAATACATAGGGATTACACAAAGCTGGACATGGCTGGATATGCATATAACCTCAGAACTTGAAGACATGGAACACTAGGATTGATGGCCTTCAGCTTAGCTGAAAAAAGAATGAGCTCTAGGTTCAATGTGACACACCATCTCAAGAGAAACTATTAATGGTATAATTGCTTATGCTAAAAAACCTCAAGTGCACCATGCAAGTTCCAAATCTGCCCAGGGTGCTGACATGACACAACCGTCCCTGCTTCCTCAGGAGTCTCTAGGACTTTACACATCTGTAGGAGAGGCTCTTGGAATTTGTCCGTATACACCAGGAACACCAGCACATTCCCCTCCTGCCCAGGCTTCTCTGGGTTCTAACCTATCTGATCAAGGGACAGTGGGACAGGATACATCTACAAAAGGGGCTCCAGCCACATCCCCATCTTTAGAAATGGCTCTCAGATGTGATACATCTACAAAAGATGTTCCAGGACATAGTCCATGTGTACACAGAGTTCTGGATCCAACCCTATGTGATCAAGGGGCCATGGGATGTGACACGTGTACACAAGAGTCTGTAGCAACTTTCACATCTAGAGAAGGGTATTCCTTGGATTCCACCTGTACACAAGCACCCACAGGACCTCCACACACTTCACAGGAGGCTGTGAGAACTTCCCCATCTCCTCAAGAGTATCAGAAATCTGCCACAACTATACAAGAGGCTATAGACCCTTCCTCATCTGCACAGAGGGCTGTTAGTCCTTTTACATGTCCACAAGAATCTCCAGAACATCCAACAAATACCCTCAAGGCTCTGAGTTCTCCGTTTTCTGCCCAAGGGGCCTTGGAAACTGTCTTCTCTGTCCAGATGGATTAGAACATCTTCATTAGAACAAGATGTCTGGAACCTGACATCTCTATACCAAAGGCTTTATCACCTTCTCCACCTGAAGAAAGTGTTCCTAGAACTTCCACATATACGCAAGGAGCTGTAGAAAGTTCCTTACTTGACCATAAGGCTCTTAGACCTCCCACGTATGCCCATGGTGCTCTAGGAGAGACCACACTTACACAGGAAGTTCTAGTACCTTCCTCTCATTCTGAAGCTGGAGTCAAGAAAGGCACATGTGCACAAGACACATTAGCAACTTCCCCACCTGAGCAAGAGGCCCTAGGATCTACCATATCCAAATGAGGTGCTTTACAATCTTCCCCATCCATTCCAGAGGGTTCCATGCATATCCCTTCTCAGGAGGGAAATATTAGACATTCTCCATCTACCCAAGTGAACCCTGGGCATTCCATGTCTACCAAACAGAGGCCGAGAGTTGATCCAGCTGACCAAGGGGACTTCAGTAATTCCTTGTCTGAGGAAGACAGTATCAACCTTTTCCCTAATGCAAAAAGAGGGCGTGCATCTTCTCCTGCTCCCAAAGAAACATCAATGGCTACAAGTACTCCTCAGGTAAGTCCCACATCTTCTATATCTGTCCAAAAAGCCCCGGAGTGTTCCACATCTGACCAAAAGAATGTGGGACCTTGCCAATCTACCCAAGGGTCTCTTGGACATTCCATATCTTCCCAAGAGCCTCAAAGGCATTCTCTGTCTGTCCCAAAGGGTCTACAACATTCATCGTCTGCCCCAGGGCTTCAGGGACATTTTCCATCTCTTCCAAGGGCTCCAGGAAAATCTTCCCATGCCCAAGGGGCTTTGTCACTTTCCAAATCTGACCATGGAGCTGTGAAACCTTCCCTATCTGCCCAAGGATCTGAGGGAAAGTCCACATCTGTACAAAGAACTCTAGGACTTGCACCATCAGCACAAGAGGATCTGACATCTCCCATGTCTTCCAAACCATCTAAAGATCCTTCTGCCTCCCACCTTCTTGCTGCAGAGCATTTGCTATACCCCCCAGGGTCTCTGGTACCACCAACATCTAAGCAGGGCTATCTAGGAAGGTCACCACTTGTCCAAGGATCTCTAGTAAGTTCACCATGTGCCCCAGGAGCTCTGTGTTGTTTCCAGTCTACCCAGGGAACAATAGAACTTTGCCATCTGCCCATGGGACTCTGGAAAGTTTTTCATCTTCACTAAGTAATTCAGGACATTTGTCCCATCTCCCAGGAGATCTGGGACTTTCTTCATTAGAACAAGGAATTTTGCTACATGTCCCCCCTTCTCAGGGGGCTCTGGAAACTTCTTCATGTTCACCTGGGGTGTCTTTGCAATGACATTTAGTGTCTTTATAAAGGCCTCTGGATCTTTCCATACCTACTCAGGGGGCTGCTGGTACTTCACCATCTACCCATGGGGTTCTAGGACCTTTGATACCTTTCCCCTGGAAAGAAGGAATTTCCCATTCTGTACAAGGTTTGCTAGGATGTTTGCCATCAGCACAAGTAGCTGAGGAAATTTCTCCTTCAGCGTTGATGGCTCTTGGACCCTTAAGAGTGGCTCCAGAGCCTCTGGGCCTTTTGCCATTGTCTCAAGAGACTCCTTCATATTTGCCACATGCTCATGGAGTTCTAGAATTATCTCAATATGGCTCAGGCACCCTAAATTTGATGCCATCTGCACAATGGCATCAGGGAAGTCCCTCATCCTCAGAAGGGAATACAGCACCTGTGCCCTCTGCCCAAGGGCCTATGGGACATTCCCTGTCTGCACAGGAAGCTATGGAAATTTCCAAGTCCACACAAGGAACTCCAGGACATTCTCAGTCTGGTCTAAGTTGTATGGCACCTTTCCTGTCTTCCCAGGGAACCCTAGGACCATTGCCATCTGTGGAAGTGGATATGTGGACATATTCACATGGCCCAGGATCTCCAGGGCATTTCACAAATGTCTCAGGGTTTCCTCGACCTATGATATCTGACCATGATCCTGTTGGAATTTCCTTACCTTCACAGGGAACTCTCAGACATTTGCACTCTTCTCAAGAGGATGTGGGATGTTCCCTGTCTGCCCAAAGAACTCCGGAACTGTGCACATTGGAACAAGAGATACAACCTCTGGAAAAAGCTCAAGTGGCTCTGATAAACCCATCATCTTCCCAAGGGGCTACTGGACATTTTCTATATGCCCAAGATGCTTTAGAACACTTGCCACCTAGTGTAGGAGCTCTTAAACATTCCCCAACTCACCAGGGGACTCATGGATGTTTGACATCTACTCAGGAGGCTCTTAAAATTTCACCATCTAACTTTGAACCTGTGGAGAATTCTCCTTCTGCCACGGGTGGTCTGGAATCCTCTCCATCTGTTCCAAGGGCTCTTGGACATACGCTCTTTGACAAAAAGGCTGAAATACTTTCTGTATCTGCACAGGAATCTCTGGGAAATTCAGTATCTACCCAAGAGACCCAAGAACATTTAGCATCTTCACTAGGGAATCTGAAACCTTGCCAGTCTGCCAAGGAGAGACTCAGAACTTTGACAACTTCTCAAATTGTTCTGGAATGTGCTCCAAGTATTTCAGGGACTCTAGGAGATTTGCCATCTGCTCCATGGCATATGGGACTTTCCTCATTAGCAAATGACACACCGGAGCATTCACAATATGCTGAAGGGAATGTGGAATCTTCTTCTTCTACCACAGGGGCTCTAGGACCTGTGGCATTTGCCCAAGAGTCTTTGGAAAATTCCTTATCTGGACAAGGGATTATAGAAACATTGTCATTGTCCCAAGGGGAAGTGGCACCTAACCTTTCCACCCAAGGGGCTGTGGAACTGTCCATGCTTCCAAAAGGGAGAGTAGAAAATGTATCATCTCCTGAAAGGCCAGTGAAACCTCCTACTTCTTTACAGGAGGCTTCAAGACCTTCTCCATTGATCCGAGGCCCTCACCAACATTCACTCTCTGCCCCAGGGCCTCTAGGACCTTCTCAATCTGACACTGGCATTCAAGGACCTTTATCAACTCCAGAGGCTGCAGGAAACTCAACAAGTGTACCAGGTTCTTGTCAATCTTGCCCATCGACCCTACAAACTCTAGATCATTTGCACTTTGCTGAAGGACCCAATGATCTGTCCATATCAGAACAGGGAGTGTTGGATCCTTTACCCAAGGGGCTGTAGGACATTTGGTATCTTCTCCATGGCTCATGGAACCATCAGAATTAGAACACAGGATGTTTGGGCATTTGTCATATGTGGGAAAAGATGGGCAATTTTCATCATCTGACACAGTAGCCAAAGCTACTTCTCTTTCTGTTCCACATTCACTTTTTGCCACAGAGGCTTTGCAATTTTCTGCGTTTGGTCAGGGATCCCAAAGGTTTTTGTTATCTTCCAGAGAAAATGTAAAAGACTCACCCTCTGGACCGGGTGCACAGGAACCTCTCCCATCTACTTCACAGGCCCTTGAACCTTTGGTAACTATCCAAGGGCCTGTGCAAATTTACACACCTATCAAACAAGCTCTGTGGCCTTTGCCATCTACACTAGAGGATGCACCACATTCGACTTCTTCCAGAGGGGTTCCAAGAGGATCCCAACCTGATCAAAATGTTCTTGGTCATCGGTCAACTAGAGGAGATGCTGTGAAGTACTCTCTATCTGCTATAGTAACTACAGATATTTCTCCATTTGCTCCAGGGCCTTCAGAACTTTCCTCATTACAAAATCCAACTGGAGCCCCTTCCCCTTCTCCTCAAGAGGTAATGGGATCTTTTCTGTCTGAACAAAAACCTTTTTGAACATCCCCATCTGCTCCAGGTTCTCTAGGACCACTGGCATCTACAGTAGTGGCTGGGGGACCTTATCTATCTGGAGATGATACTATCCAGCTGTCTGCATCTGTGTCAGGGACCAAAGCACATTTGCCATTGTCCGCTCAGTCTTCAGCATCTAAACATTATGACCAAACGAAGGTGGGACTTTTGTAATTTCCATCTGGAGATCTTGGACCTTCTCTGTCTGATCAAAGGGCTCTGGTAAGGACCAAGTCTGCAGAAAGGGCTCTAGAAAATTGACCAGCTGATCAAGGGGCTATGAAAATTCCACCTTGGTCCCAGGTGGATAATAAGTCTTCTTTATCTGGTCAAGATTATCTACCACATTCACCATGCGTCACAGAGGCTTTGGGATCTTCTCTGTCTGATCAGGGAATTGAAGAATCTTTGTTATCCCCATCAGATGATATAGAACATTCAACATCCGCACCAGGTGCTCAGGTGCAGCAACCTTCTATATCTACCCCAGGGCCTCATGACACTTTGCTAACTACACCAGAGCCTCTGAAACATTCCACATCTGTCTGTGATACTCTGTGTCCTTTGCCACCCACCCCAGAGTCTCTTGAGCTTTCCACATCATCTCCAGAGTGTCTAGAATCATCCCAATCTGCCCAGGGGGAGCTAGGATATTTGTCAACTATAGGACAAGCTGTAGAACATTCTCCAGCAGCCTCACAAACTACAAGAACACTGTCCTCACCACAAGGGTGTGGAGGGCATTCATCATCTGCCCCAAGTACTCAGGAACCTTCTAAATCTGGCCCAAGAGATCTAGTACCTTTGCTTTCTTTCCAAGGGCCTCAGAAACCTTCCACATTGACTCAAGGGATGCTGGATACTTCCGCACCTACCCATGAGTCTCCAGAATATTCTGAATCTTCCCAAGGTGTTGTGGGAACTCACTAATCTTCCCAGAGGATTCATGGATGTATATTACCTGTGGTAAAGTCACTGGAAGCTTTTAGATCAGTTTCAGGGACTACAGTAACTTCACCATCTGCTCCACAGCCTCTGAAACATTCTACATTACTACAAGTGATTTCAGCAACTTCTCTAACTGACCAAGGCATAGTGGGACTTAGCCTCCCTTCACAAAGGACTCTAGAGATGTCACCATTGGCATGAGGGTCGCTAGAACTTTTGGCATCTGCTCAGGGGATGGGAGAAATTCTCAATTAGAAAAAGATAGTGTGGGACAGTCTGTATCAGTACAGGGGATGTTAGGATCATCACCATGTACCACAGGGTCTCTAGCATCTACTCCATATGTCTGTAGGGTGACAGAAATGATGCCATCTCCCCAAGAGGCTGCAAAACATTCCCTGTCTCCTAGAGAAGCTATGGGACTGCCCATATCTGCAAATGGGACTCTAGAAAATTTGCCATCTGGTCAAGGACCTACGAAACCGTCAAAATTTTTTGAGGAGGCTTCTAGACATTCTCTGTTTATCCAAGGCCCTCTGAAACATTCCCCATCTGCTGCAGAGGCTCTGAGACTTTCTTCTAGCCAGGGAATTAAAAAGCTTTTGTTATCTTCCCCAGGGGCTGTGAAACCTTCATCATCTGCACCAGATGCTCAGAAACCTCTGAAAACTACTCTAGGGACACTCTTAACTCTGATATCTAATCAAGGGCCTCAAGAACATTCTATGTCTGTCCAGGGTACACTGGGATCTTTCTCATCTACCTCAGGTTCTCTAGAACATTCAGCATCTTTCCAATAGATTCTGGGCCCACCAGCATCTTTCCAAAGTAAGCTAGGGCATTTGTCTTGCATGGGAGAATCTAAGGATACATTGCCATCTGCTGAAGGTACTACAGGGTCTTTGCCATTTCCCTCAGTGACTACAGGATGTTTACAACATGACCAAGGAACTCAGGAATCTTCCTTATCAGTCTCAAGGGATCTAGCACAATTGCTATCTTCCCAACTTTGCATATCTATTCAGGGAACTCTAGGTCCTTTGCAATATACTCAACAGTCTCTACGACATTCAGCACCTTCCCAAGAGATTCTGGCACCACCCAAGTCTTCCCAGTGCACACATAGGCATTTGTCTTCTATCCCAGATGTTTTGGGAATGTCTCCATGTGTCCCAATGACTATAAGCACATTGCCACCTACCCCAGAGATTCGTGGACTTTCCTCACTAACAAGAGCAAGTCCAGTCCCTTCCTCATCTTTGCAAAAAGATGATGGATCTTGCCTATACACACAGGGGACTCTGGAACTGAACACATCAGCACAAGGCTCTCAAGAACATTCATCATCTAATCAGGTGTCTGGGCATGCTTCCCTTCATGCAAAAGCCACTTTGGGACAGCCCAGGTCTGCATAGGGTACTGAAGGACAATCAGCTTCTACCTCAGGCACTCTGGGATCTAATCAGAGTGCCCAGAAGGAACTAGTTGTTTGTCCACATGCCCAAGCGCCTCTGGTAATTTCCGTATCTGGGCAAGGAACTCTAGGATCTTGTTCATCTGCCCAAGAGGCTCTTGGGCTTTCCCTATCGGCCCAAGGGTCTCTAAAAGTATCCACACCCACACAAGGAACTGTAGGAACTGTGCCATCTTCTCAAAGGGCTTTGAAACATCCAACTTCTTTCAAGGAGGTTCCAAGATTATCTCCATCTGCCCAACATAATGTGCAAAGTTCAGCACCTTCCCCAAGGGCTATAGGACCTTTCCTCCATAGCCAGACAACTCAAGGATCTTTTTTGTCTTCATCAGAGGATGTAAAACATTCACCATCTACACCAGGTGCTCAGGAACATCCTGTATCTGTTCCAGGGACTCTAGAACCTTTGCTGTCTTCTGAAGGGACTAAGGGACTGTCCACAACTACAGAGGGGACTTTGCCTGTGCAAAGTTTTTTGTCATCCTTCCAAAGGACTCTAGAACCTTCAGTACATTCCTCTCCATCTGTCCAAGGTCCTAGAGAGCCTTCACCATTTAACAATGTGCATAGAGGACCTTCATTACATGCCCCAGGTGATTCAGGACCTCTGCTCCCTGCTCATTGGCCTCTAGAACTTAGTATATCTGCCCAGGGTTCTCTGAGTCCTTCAGTATCTTCCAAAGGAACTCTAGAGTCCTTGTCATCTTCTGCAGACACCCTAGGAAAATTCCAAGCTACACAGAGGTGTCATGGGCAATTGCCACATGGAAGAGATACTTTGGGATCTTCCTCTTCTCTAGGGATTTCTGTGTATCTACCTTGTGCTCCAAAGCCACTGGCACTTTCCTCATTAGAACAAGGAAGTCAAGACTTCTTATTGTGCTCAAGGAGCTGCGGCTTCATGCCTATCTACACAAGGGACTACAGGATTGTCCACAGCTACACAAAGGATGCTAGGTCATCCTCCAACTTCTCAAGGGCTTTCACGCACTTCCTCACACACACGAGGTGGAGGCTCACAGTCCACCTCTGCACAGAGCAGAGTAGCGCATTTAACATCTACACCAATGTCTCAGGGATATACACACCCTGCACAAAAGATGGTAGGACTTTGAAATCTGCCCAATAGTCTCAGAGAATTTCTCTAACTGCACAAGGGTCTCTAGAACCTTTGCCATCTCCCAGGGAGACTCCAGGATATTCATCATCTGCACCAGATGCATGTAAAACTTCCACAGCTACCTCAAGACATGCGGTATCTGATGAAGGAACTCTGAAACTTTCCATAACTACCCAGGCAAACTGGAGTCCTTTCCTTTCTTCCCAAAGCCTTTGGGTACCATCCCTGTCTGTTGAAGGGACTTTGGATCTCTCTACACATACACAAGGTAGTCTAGGACCTTCTGTTTCTTCGAAGCAACCTCTTGAGTCTTTGAAGTCTGCCAAAAGAGTTCAACAAACAGATCCATCAGCTGCAGACTCTTTAGGATCTTCTTCAAAAGGGCACATGGTCATTTCTTCATCTGCACAAGGGACTCTAGGGCATACAGCATCTTCCATGGAGCCTTTGGTCATTTCCTTAACTGTTCAAGTAAGTTCAGGACCTTTGTTATCTTTCCAAGAAGCTGGAGGAACTTGTCTGTCTTCACAGGGAACTCTGGAAGTTTCTACATGTACATGTGGTGATCTAAGGATATCCAATTCTCCAATAGGGGATTTGGGATCTTTGCCATCTACTCCAGTGACTCTAGAATCTTCTCCAACTGCCCAAGTGTATTTAGGAGTGTCTCCACCTGTACCACTGACTGTAAGACCTCCCTTGTCTGCCCAGGGTGTTCTAGGAACATTGATGTCTGCCCAAAGGGCTATTAAACTTTCACCAGCTAGCTAGGGAAATACAGAAACTTTGCCATATGCCCAAGACAATCTGAGACTCAAGTCTCCTTCCCTGGTCACTTGTGGATCTTTCCAATTTTCTCAGGGGAAAGAGTCTATAGGACAGTCATCATTTGACCAAGAGTCTCCAGAAACCTCCACATCTTCCCACAAAATGCTAGGCCCTTCTTATGATCAAGGAGCTGTAGCACAGTCCCCATCTGTCGCAGGAGATAGACTTTCTCACTCTTCCCAGGGGATACTATGAAGTTTGCCATCTTCCCCCATTAGTCTAGAAACATCATCTCCTGTCCAGAGAACTGTAGATGCTTCATTATATGTGCAAGGTGCTCTACGACTTCAGCCTCATCTCCCAGGGTATCTGGGACCTTTCCAATGTACTCCAAAGACATCAGAATCTTTGCCATCTCCCTGAATGGTTTTCAAATTTTCAAAATATTCATCAGAGACTCCAGGAACTTTTCCACCTCTCCCAGGAACTCTGGGACATTCAATATCTGCCCAAGGTGCTGTGTGCCCTTGTGATTCTGACCAACCGATTCAGGGATCATCAACATCAATATCAGCACAAGAGTATTTAGGACACTCAAAACCTGATCAAGGGTCTCCAGAAACTTCCACATCTTCCCAAAAGGATCTTGGCCCTTATTTAGCCCAAGAGGCTTTAGTACATTCATCATCTGCTTCAGGAGATTGTAGAATTTCTCAATCTTCAGAAAGTACTCTAGATACATCACAATCCATCTAAGTTGCTAGAGAAACGACATTATCTGTCCAAAAGACTCCAGAAATTTCCACATCTTCCCAAGGGGATCTTGGCCCTTCTTTAGCCCAAGAGGCTTTAGCACATTCATCATCTTCTCCAGGAGGTTATAGACTTTCTCAGTCTTCAGAAGGTACTCTAGGAACACCACCATCTACACAAGGGGCTAGAGAAACACCACCATCTGGTCAATATTCGATAGATTCTGCACCATCTACTCAAAGTGTGTTAGGAATTCAGGCTCCTTTGGAGGTGTCTCTGGGTCCTTCCCAATTGAGACTAGAGACATTAGAACCTTTGCCATCTTACCAAGAGCTTTATAAGACTTTAGAATCTGTCTCTAGGTTTCTAGAAACTTTGGTCTCTGTCCTAGAGCCACTGAGACTTTCACTATCTGCCCTATGTGCTTTGGTCCCTTCTCTATCTGACAGAGTGATATTAGGATCACCAACATTTCCCCAGCGAACTCTGGAACATTCTCCATCTGACCAAGGGCCTGTGAAATCTGCCCCATCTGAAATGGGGCCTATAAGACCTTCACTAACAGACCAATATTTACAGAAAGTGTCTTTGAGTGAAAGGGTGACTCTACAAGATTCACCACCTCAGCAAATCTATTTAGGAAATGCGTTGTCTTCGCAAGGGGCTCTGGGACTGTCCACATCAGCACAAAAATCTCTTGGACCTTCATCATCTGCTCAAGTGTCTCCAGATACCTCCTTCTCATTCCAATAGGCTTCAGGTTCTTGTTTGGACGAAGGACCTTTAGGACAGTCATCATCTCATTCAGGAGATTTTGGACTTTCTGAATCTACCCAGGGGACACTAGGAACATTGCCATGTACCCAAAGTACTCTAGACATACCATCTTCTACTCATGGAATTACAGAAATTTCACCACCTTCCCAAGATTCTCTAGGACTTCCACTTCCTTCTGTGCAGACTCTGAAACCTTACCCACTTACTTCATAGGCAATAGAAACTTTGTCATCTACCAAGGAGGTTTGTAAAACTTCAGAATCAATGCCAGGCACTCCAGAATCTTTTCCATCTGTGCTAGGGGCTCTGGGACTTTTGAAAACTATCCAAGGTGCTCTGGGCCCTTTGGTATCTGCTCAAGGAAATCTGGGACCATCAACATCTCTCCATGATACTCTGGAAAACTCCAAACCAGTTCACGGGCCTCTAGAACCTATGCCATCTACCCAAGAAGCAGTGGGACCTTGCTTTTCTACAGAGTTTCTGGGACTATCCATTTGTGCACCTGGCGGCTTCATTCCTATTCCTTCACATGAAGACTGCTGAAGGCATTCCTCTTATCCCAAAACAAGCCCCAGACTTTCCGATTCTACCAAAAATGTATCAAGACATGTCCCATTTCTTGAAGGGGATATCAGATATCCCCTTTCAGAACTTGATAGGTCAAGATCTATCCTTTCTGCCAAAGGTAGGCTCACATCTTCAATGTATGCACAAAAGGGCTCAAGTCCTACCTCTACTCCCCAGAGGAGCGTTCCACCCACAGTATCATCAGAATTGAGCTTCAGATCTAGTTCCCCTCCTAAAGAAGACCTCAGATGTTCTCCCTCTCCACGAGGTGGTTCCAGACATTCTAAGTTGAAGAAAACAAAATCGAGACATGCTTCAAAAGAAGCAGGCCTCAAATCTGTCCCATCAGAAGATGGGGGCTTGAAAGTTCACCATTCTTCCAGAAAGGGAGACAAAGATTCCCTTTCTGACAAAGGGGCTGTAAGGCTTAAAACTGAGCCCAAAGAGAGCCTCACCACTTCTTCTGCCAAGGGAGACTGCAGATCCTCCCAATCTCATGATGAGGGCCACAGAAGTTCTCCATCTCCCCAAGGTGTCCCTAGACATTCCAAATCTACCAAAAACAAACTGGAAAAGGCCCCCTCTGACAAAGCAGATGTTCACGCTTCCCATTCAGAATGTGGGGGCTCTAACCAATTCTCTTTGTTAAAAAGAGGACCCAGACATTCTTTATCTCCCCAAAGAGACCAAAAACCAAAACCTACTCCCCAAGAGAACATAGAACCTTTCATCTCTACAGAAGGGGGCATGGGAACTACTCCCCCTCATGAAGAGAACCTCAGACATTCCACCTCTCCCCATGGGACTTCCAGCCACACTACTTGTACTTCTACCAAGACAAGACTCAGATACACACCTTATACTCAAGAAGCCATCAAAACTTCCCCTGCAGCCCAAGAATGCTGCAACTCATCTATAGATGGTGACAGTCCCAATGGGAGTGTCACGCCTTCCTCATCACATGTAATTGATGATGTCAGACATACTATTTCTACCAAGGAGGGCTTTAGACATTCACTTTCTGTCCAATAGGGACAGAAACCTTTAACTAATGCCAGCGAGGGGCGAGGGGCTGTCTGTCCTGTCCACTGGGGACTCATGTATTCACCAGTTCCAAAGTCAAGTGTCACATCATTTCCTGTTGTTCAAGGGAAATTCAGACATACCCTATCTCTACTTGCGGACATGAGATCTTCCCTGTATTACCAAAGGATGGGAGCAACCTTCCCATATGAATATGGAGATCCCATATGTGACCCTTCTGTACTAGGAGGCCACAGATATTCACATTCAATGTCAATCAATCTCAAAAGGATCCCAAGGCAAAGAGGGAGCTGGAGTTCTAACCTCTCCCCTCAAGGAGGTTCCAGACCTTCTCAATGTGAC
Source organism: Neotoma lepida (assembly GCA_001675575.1). Lineage (NCBI taxonomy): Eukaryota > Metazoa > Chordata > Mammalia > Rodentia > Cricetidae > Neotoma > Neotoma lepida. The sequence goes on along the minus strand of LZPO01097171.1, from coordinate 91,760 downwards.
CAAAGTGGCCTCAGACTTTCCTATGGCCACCTGGTTCAAGGCAGCCTTACAATGTTTCTGTCTGAAAAAGAGAGCCTGAAGCATATCCCATCTAACAGGATGAGCCTCAGATGTGCTCCTTCTGACCAAAGGGAATTCAGAGATGTGCCCTCTAATCAAGAGTGGGCCAGAACTTCAACTTCTGCCCTAGGAAGTCCCCAACATATTTCTTCTGCCCATGGAGGCTTCAGACCTTCCAAGCCTGTCAAATTGAAGTTTTAAAGATGTTCTTCTCAAGAGGGGAGCCTGAGCCCTACTCTCTCTTACCATGGAATCTTCAAATCTTTGTATCCACAAGCTGGCCTCATATTTTCCCACAGTGAGCCCCGCATGAACAATGAGAGTTTAGAACATTTCCTTTTCATCAAACATCTGTCAAACCTTTGACTTCCATTCCTGGCTACCTCAGATGTACACTGAGGCATCAGATAACCCATCTGCTCATAAGTGAGGCAGGTGTTTCCCTTCTGATTAAGAATTGTTCACAGTTTCTACCTAGAACATGCTATACAATCTATTACCCATTAAGAACTCCATGTGCTCCTGCTTACTAATGTGGCCCTAGACTGACTTCATCTGACCTAGCAGGTGACTGATCAACTCTGTCTGCCTAAGAGGCTCTGAGTTTTTGTTATTTTAATCATCTGACTTCATGACCTCTGTGTAACAATAAAAGGACCTGATGCCTGAAGTCCTAGAGTTTCAGAGTATCCAGCAGTGCCCTAATCCCAGGATATATGCCTTTAACTTGGTCAGCAGAAATAAAGAAGCCATGCCTTTCATGTTCAGAAGTAGGTAGCTGAATTGATCAGGAGACCTAGCTGGGAACTGCCTCCTAGCATGTTGGAGATTGATCACATTGCTGCCTGCCCTGCATGACGTGGATGTTCTAGATTCCCATGAAGATTGGATAAGGAAATGTTCAGGCCTTCTCTAATCCACAAATTGACTCTTGATATGCCCCTGCTCCCCATGAGACTCTTCGACTTTTCTGCTTTCCCCAACATACCATGAGACTTTCTGCCTCCAAAGAATGGTGTCCTCAAAATTTCCTGTCTGTCTGTGGGTGCCTCAAACATTCTCACTCTGCCCAAGGGTTCTCTGAATTGTGTTTCTGACAAAGGGGACTCAGACAAATTCCTTCAGAGCTAGGAGGACTCACACTTTCCCCGATTTCTGAAGTGGAGCTCAAATTGTTCTCAGGGGCTCATGGTGTCCTCAGGGACATCTCTTCTGAACCAGGAAGCCAAATGCACTCCACTAATTCTCAAGCAGGTTTCAGACTTACCAACTGATAACCACAGGTTTTCAAACTGCTGTATGGACCAAGGGAGCTTCTGATCAGTCCTTGAGAACCAGGGGCTCTCAGTTCTTTCCCAATGGCCCAGGTGGCCTCAGTCTTATCTGTCTAGAACTAAGGTAACTCACAATATTCACCCGTAACTCAATGGGGTTTCAGATCCACCCCCTCAACACCAAAAGCTTCAGCCACTCCCCAGTGTTCAGTGGACATTGACACACCTTGCCTTTGAGAACCAGAGGCCTTCAGACATTTACTAATTGACAAGTGGACCTCATACTTATCTCATCAGAATAAGGGTGTCACACACATTCTTAATGACTAAAAGGGGCCTGACATATATAACTTGAGAAGCAAGTGGCCTTAGACTTCTCTAGTGTCCCAAGAAGGCCACAAGTACAACCCTTTTAAAATCAATGGGCCGTAGAAATAATGCAAAGTCACAATAGGACTTTCAAATTATCCTTCCAGAACCAGAACCTCAGGCCTCCAGCTAATAACTCCATTAGGTCTTAGATATTCCCCCTCAGAAGTAAACTAACTCACTAATTCAGGGGACTTACAGCTCACTGGAACATTTTCCAAAGAGGGCCTTAGCCTTATTTCCTCCAACCAGAGTAGTTCCTGACTTTCAAGGTATGCCAAAGAGGGGCTGTTGTAGCAAACCCTCTTTGAACAAGAAAATTTAATCTTCCTATGTCTGTACTGGAGGGGTCTGAGACATTCCCCTTTGACAAAGGAAGCTACAGAGCTGGCCCTGTGACTGAAGGGTATGTCTCAAATATTCAGGCTGCTAATGGGTACTTGAGACTTTGAACCTACTACCAAGAAAACATAGGAGTTTCTCTTTGTGTTCATGGCTGACTCAGGTCTACCAAACAACTAAGAGAGACTAGAGCTTCCCTCTCAGACCTGAGTGGCTAGGAAACACACTTTTGACCACCAAAGGAACCTCATGGAACTCTAGATTGAAGTCACATGGCAGAAGAATAAACACCTCACCTTGGATCCAAGGCCATCTATTTTCAAGCTGCTCACCAGAAAGGTGACTGTCCTCCATGTCTACACCTGTGAAGCTTATCATGAGTTTAAGTAGGGAACAGACCCAGGGACTGTGACCCAATTGTCAGAAGAACCTTCTGATTGCTGTCCAGCCTCAAAAGGAGTCCTCAGAGATAAGGATTTTCTAGAATTCACTGAAGACTTGGAGACTAACAAGGGAGTGCCTGGACTTTCCTCCTTTAGAGAAGGTAAGCAGGGATGTTCACCTCCGTCCAACAAGGTCTGAGATGACTCTCCTTTCCTAAACCTTATTATTTTTTGATCTGATAACTTGAACCTTAAAAATCACCCTTTGACCCAAAGAGCCCTCAGAACTTTCCCCTCTGAGCAAAGGCGCATATTTCACCTCTGACCAAGGGGCATTTGTCACTCTGGTTAGAATTGACAGAAGAAGAGCAAGGAAATCTGGAACCCATGTCACTTTCTTGAGTAAAATCTGTCATGGTGTGGAATCATCAGTGCCATCCAATTCTGGTTGTCTGAACACAATTCTAAGGAGTGAACCACACTGGGTCTCCTACCCAAGCTGTTAATGAATGCTGGTACTGAAGCTTGGTCTCTTGCAGATACAGCTACAGATATGGACATCCTAAACTGTGAAGAAGAGTTAGAAGGTGAGGAAATGCTAGGACCTTATGAGGTATGGTAGTCAATTTAATTTTCGCTCAGAATTGTATGGGATTTTCACACTCTGACCATATTCCTCTGTCACATGGGCCTCAGAAACTCCTCTCTCCTCAAGGGTACTCAATCTTTCTCCCTTTGTTTAAGGAGATATTCGATCTTCCTCCTGAAACCAAGGGAGCCCTACATCTTGCCAGTGTGTCCAAAGGAGGCCTAGACAATTATTTTGTGTGAGTGGGCCACATACTTCCTGAAATTATGGAGTGGGCCTCTGACTTTCTCCTTAAGAAATGGGTCCCAGATTTGCCCTTCAGCCAAAGGTAAACTATAGGCCCAGTACTGATGTAATGAAGAACCTCTGACACAGTACCTTGTCAATGAAGATGGCTATATTCTACTTGCGCTGCACAAGAGGTCTTTACACACACCATTTCATTTCAAGGGGACTGATGCAAAATTGACTGATTAGGCGGATACAGACCAGGCCAGTGACATGAAAATTCACATAGATGTTCATCTTTTTCTCAAGTACACTTCAAATCAACACTCCCTGATAATGGCTTCCTCGGAGCAACCACTTCTATCCACAGAAACCTCAGCTCTGTTCCTCTAACTGAGGTGTCAACCTTTCCCTTCTGACCTGGGTGGCCAGGCATGCCCAAACGGCCAAAGGTATGTCAAATTACTCTGAACTGATATCCTGGGACATGACTGTAAAAATCTTATCCCTGATTAAACTCCTACTTTTAAGATTATTAACAGAAATGAAGTAATCCTATCTTTGTTGCCCATGCCTGTGATGCTGATGAAAGGCTTGTGGAGGATACAGAGCCAGGGATTACCAATCACCTTGCTAGAAATAAATGCTCTGATTGCTGGCCAATAAGGCTCAGAGTCTAGAAAACATGGGTATTCTGGAGTGTGAGGACATTTGGACCTGATAAGGTATTGCCTGCACCCTCTTCCAATTCCCAAGGTAACCTGGGAAGTTTCATCTTCTGCATGAGGGATTCTGGGAACTTTCTGGTCTTTCTTAACCTCCCCAACCATCTCACTTTCAAAAATGGGGCTGACATCATCCTACATATGGGCAAATGGGTCTTACATTGAACTGATCAGGCATAGGTAGGTCCATGAGAGACTCTGTAAACAAGGGACACCAGTCTACTCTGATTTGAGATTCCGTAGCCCAATATTAGCACTGGGAGCATAGAGCCATCCACCTTCAGGCCAGTCAATAGAAATGGAATGACTTCATAATCTCTGTCTAGATCTGTAAAGCTGAACACAAACTTGAGGAAGCAACCTAGCCAATGACAGTCATCCAGGCCTTCTCAAGAAGACATAGGTTGTTGCTGCCTTGTCTCTCCCAGAATGAATTATTATTATTATTATTATTATTGTTATTATTATCTTTTTCCTTCTCAGTACTTAGAACAGGATTTCAGAACTCTCCTAAGACTAAGGTTGTCCTAAACCCAGTTTGCCCAATGGGGTCTAAAACATTTACTTTCTGTTACATGGTCCTTATCTATTCCCATTCCTACGAAGTGGGTCTGAGACTTTTCTCTTCTCATTGAAGGGTGTCAGACCAAGGGTGCATTGTAGCCCTGTACACAAACAAGATTCAGACATTTCTTATCTTCCCAATAGGTTGTGAGCCAATTATCTACCTCCATCCAGCAAGAGGATTTCAGGTATTCAGTTTCTGCAAAAACGGATCTGGGAAATCAAACTCTATTGAAAGGGTTCGCAAAAACAGCCCCTGTATCCAAGGGATGTCTCAGACCTCCACCCTCTGCTCTTTGGAACTTTAGGTCCACCCTTATGACTAAAGAACCATCAGATCTGCCCTGCTTTCCATGGTGACCTCACACATTCCCCTATTAACTAAGATTGCTGTGGAGCTGACCCCTCTGACAGAGAGAGCCATACAAACATCAAGTGGCCAATAGGACCCCACAACTTTCTGCTTTTAGATCATAGGGCAGCAGATAGAAAGATGAACTCAGCTCTCAAGCCATCTGCCTCAAGAGTTGGCTATTCAAAATGCACTATTCCTATCATGTATTGACAGATAAGTACAGGCGAATACAGCCTTAAAGAAACATCAGTGCTTGCATAACCACTTATCCTGTTGGAAGATTGTTATGTGATTTGTTTTAGACTCTCAAAGATTTCACACAAGGCATGTATATTTGTTTAGGGAAAAGAAGTTGGAAACTAGTGAGGCAGAGCCACATCCTTTTCCCATTACCCAGGCTAGCCTGGGACCTTCCCCTTCTGACCATGGGTGAACTGCGTATTCCTATTCTACCAAATATGTCTGAGGGGCCCTATCCTTGTGAACAAAGACGTTCAGGATTTCTCTTTGCAGAAGGTGGTCTCATGACTTCCAATTCATGAGAAAGGGTCTCAGAATTCCCCTGTTCCCAAGAGACCTCACACATTCCTTGTTTATTGAAGTTGTCAGAAGACCTCCCCTGCTGCAGACTGGACCTCAATCTTTCCCTCCATGAACAATGTGGTCTTAGACTTTACCCACCTGTATAAGTGGGGGGGGCAGGAACCACTGACTTTGACCCAAGGAAACTCATGCATTCCTTTTATTCCCAAGGTGACATTAGACATGCTCTTCTGAACAATACTGATTCATAGATTCTAGTATTACCTCACAAAACCTCAAGTATCCCCTGAAGTCTTTGTAGAATCTCCAACATATGCTGCTATAAATAAGAGGGATTTAAACCTTCACCTTTGACATTAGTGGCTAGAGAAATGCATTGCTCCACTCTGGTTTGAGGGCCCAGTTCCTGAGTGCAGAATTAGAGACTGATCCAATGCTATGCTCTTCAATCCAATCACTAGAAATCAAGTGGCCCCGTCACTGCTCCCCAGATATGGACTATGAAGACAAAGTGAAAGAAGAGGCAACCTAGCCAGGGACAGCCATCCAGGCTCTTTGAAGAAGGTGCTGGTTGCTGCCCGAACTCAGAATTGGCTGCCATGTCCAAGAGGGGTCTCATTCCTTCACTCTGTACTCAGTAGAGCTTCAGATCTAGCCTCTGACCTTGGGAGGCCATAGAGCATCCCCTTCATTCTAAGGGCACCTTGCATGTGACCCTTGAACTCATATTATCTTCGTGTCAATTCCTGTGAGCAAGATTCTTAGGCAAACACATTTGTAACCAATGGGATCTCACAACACTCTAGGTTTAGGTCACAGGGCAAAAAATACAAAGCTAAAACTAATAGTCATGCTATCTGTCCAGAAGATGGTTGTCAGAAATGCAATCTTCCCATTTTTCATTGATGGATAAACACAGATCAATACAACCTTGAGAAAGCATCAAATTCCAGACAACCACTCATCCTGTTGGAAGAGTGTTGTAATTGCTTCTGGTACTCTTCCCAACAGTCAATGTAATAAATGGATCGTGGGAGCTAGGAAGAACAGTTGAAAGCGCATGATGCAGAACTACACCAATCTCCCACCACCCAAGGTAAGCTAGGCTTTCCCTTCTGCACAATGGAGTGACTGGATCTTGCTATTTTGTTAAATATGGTTGGGCACTTTCTGTCTAAGCAAGGCGGTTCAGAATGACCTCAGAAGTTTCCTCTCTGAATATGGGCTCCCCAAACTGTCCCTATTCTCAAGGCATCACATATCATCACCTTTTGATGAAGGGATATCAGAGATTGCCTTTTGTTTAAGTAGTCACCAGGCCTTTCTGCTGTTACAAGTAATATCCCAGGCCTTCCCTCTCTGTACAAGGAGAATCATAAGAGAGACTGGCTTTTACTATAGCAATCTCAGAATTTTCATTTTTCCCAAGGGGCCCAGGGTCAAAGGGTCCTCTCTGCATCCCCCATGCACATGTGGGCCTCAAAATTATCCCTCTAATGGAGGGCTTTAGATATTTTCTCTCTAACCATGGTCACTAGAAAAATACATGTCTGACCCAAGGGACTACACTTTGCTCTTCTTTGAGTTGACAGATCCTGAAACTTAGGTCCGCTGTCCTTCATTCTAGTCACTAAAGTGAAGAGGTCGCAGCCTTCATGCACACACCAATGCAGCTGATGATAAGCTTCAAGAGGATTTAGAGCCTGAGGCTGCCAATCATGACTGATGAATAATGCTCAGATTGCTGCCAGGTCTGCCACAGTGTGCCTGAAGATGTGAATCTTTCAAACTGTGATGAAGTGCTTCCTCCACTGCACAAGGTAAGGCCGGAACACTCCCTTCTCCCTACGTGGTTTGTGACTTTGCTACTCTCCCTGCATCTGCTTTAGTCTTCCACTCCTAAACACCATCAATTTCTGCCCAATAGACTTCAAATGCACACTCTTTAATCAAGAGGGCCTGATATCTAACCTGCATGACTGAGGAGGCCAGAGATCATCTCTACCTGCCAAGGCCCCAAGGCTTTCCACTTTCAGTCAAAAAGGCCTTCAAAATGTACTCTCTGAACAAGGATTCAATCATTCCCTTTGTGAAGGAGGGCTCAGACCTTCCATTTCTACTTAAATATGTCTCACCTCTAACACCTCATCTGAAGTGGAAATCAGAACTAATCTTTGGTTCCAGGGCCCTCAAATTCCCATCTTCTGGCCAAGAGGTCTGAAAATGTCTTTCTTTCATAGAGGGGATTCAGAACCTCTCTCTCTGCCTATGGAAGCCTCAGACATTCCACTTCTGCTCATAAAGACTTAGTCTTTCTCCCTTTCTAGGGGGAAATGAAGCATTTTTCCAATGCCCAAGTTGGCCAGAAAATGTCTTCTTTTACCCAAGGAGGACTCAGTTCTTTCTGCTCTTGTAAGGGGTCCATAGATCTTGTTTTATTGATTATGTATGCCTTCTATATTCCCAAATGTCTAGGATTGCATCCAACTATCTCCCTGCAATGTACAATCTCAGACATGACTGCTCTGAACAAAGAGGCCTTGGGTTTATCTCATCTGACCAAAGGCTTCTTAGACTGAGGACAACCATCCAACCTGCTGGAAAATAATGCAATGATTGCTGCTCAGCCTTCCACATAGCCCACAAAAGATATGGATATTCTAACACTGAAAAAGAGTTGGAAGCTGACCAGGCAGTTCCCTACATTCTTCTGCTCTACAAGGTATTTCCTTTATGCCCAATGGGAAATGCTCTTTCCTATTTCATGGATCATAGCCAGAGATTTTTACCCCTCTGGCAATTACATGTAGACCTTCACCTTTGCACAAAATGTCTCAGAAATACCACTTATGACCAGGGTGTATCTACATTTCCCCATATTCCCATGGAGTCTGCCATATTACTTCTTTGATGAAGGCCATAATAGTCCTTCTATTTCTGTTCAAAGTGCCAAGGTCCTTCCCTTCTCTTACATATGGAGATTTAGACATTCACATCAATAAAGACTGCCTCAGACCTGCATGTGTGATCAAGGAAATCCTACGCATTCACCATCTCCCCAGTGGATTTCATACCTACAACTTCTAATTTGGGTGATCTGGAAAGTACTGTTCTTACCCAAGAGATCTCAGAACACTCTGGACTGAGGTCCCTGAACACAAGAGCAGCAAGATGAGGGTAACTCAGACTACTCTCTTCATTCTGGTCCTTAGACATAGAACTCCTGTCATACATGCAGAAGAACGTGTGGATGGACATATACTAGGTGAAGACACCAAGCCAGAGACTATTGCCGTGCACCCTCTTAGGAGATTTCTAAGAGTGCTGACAATCCTGACATGGAAATTTGGAAGATATGCATTGTAGACTATGATTTCAAGTTTGGTGCTGATGAAGGAGTGAGTGCCTGGAACTTCCTATAATTCTCAAGGTATCATTGAACGTTGAGCTTCTGCCCTATAGGGCCTTAGACATATGAACAAGAGAGGCTTAGATTATTCTATCCAGTCCTGGGGAGTCACCATCTCATCCTTCTAAGTTAGAGGGTGTTGGATCCTTCATCTCCTCCCAAAGTGATAGCAGAAATTCCTCTTCTGCCCACCGGGAAATTGGATATGCCCCACCTACCCAAAGAAGTCTGCGAGTATCCTCTCTTACTGAAGTGACTTTTAGACTCTCCCCTCTCTCCAAGTACATACCAACTATTTGTCTTCTGACCAAAGGGTTCTCAGACCTGCCTGCTATAATAGAGAGCTTCAGTCCACCAATATCCAAAGGTTTTCAGACCTGAATGTGCCCCTGTGGGAGTAGACTTACTAGGTTAATGTAGCTGGGCCTCAGATCATTCCATTGTAACCGAAGGAGTTTCAATCTACTGCCTGTCTTTTACCAGGGGGCCTTAGATCTTCTCATTATGCCCATGTTGTCTTCAGATATGCCGTTCTGCCCAAGCAAGTCCTCACACTGTCCTCCTCAGGGTCCTCAGACATTCTCTATCCAAACTTAGGGTCCTAGAACATATTTTTCTTCACCTGGTGACTTCTTCAGACCTACTAGTCTTAAAGCATCAGAGCCTAAGAGTAGCAAGTAGAGTCTAGAACCGAAGCCCACTGTTTTCAGGCAGAAAACAATATAATGTGGCCTCCATCATTCATACCTGCACCTGAGCAGCTGAACATACTCTTGAATCAGCTTGAGACTATTATGCAGACTTTTGGACAAAATCTCAGACTGCTGCCTGACCTGCCACACATTCACTACAGTGGAGAGATGTTTGAGTTTCCAACGAAGATCCGGAAGCTGATATGGCAGTACCTGGAATGTGCTCCACTCCATGAGGTGAGCTGGGAGCTTGATCTCATGTCAAGGAATGGTTATGAACTTTTTCACCTCTACCTAGCCCAACATGCTAGTCTATCTCTATAAAGAGGCCTCATATTTCCACTCTCTCCAAGAGGTCCTCAAACATTTCCCCTCTGATCCTGGGGGCCTTGGATTTTCTCCAGGGCTCTTGAGTTCTCATTTCTTCTCCATGCTCCTTGGCAATCCTCAGACCTGTCACCTCTGTCCCATTGATCCATAGACATACATCTCTGACTAGTATTGGGGGCCAATCAAGAACTGAATATGAGGCCTTCAATAGTGCTCCTGTTGACCAAGGGTGTCTCACACATGCTTTTTCTGACTAATGGAGTATCCAACTCCACCTCTGGCCAACAGAACTTCAGACCTTCCTTTCTCATTATGAAAGATGTGTATACTAACAGCCTTATCCATATGGCCTCTGGTTTTACCTTCTCACCAAGCAGGCATCCAACACTCCCACTCTGCTTAAAGAGATATCACATTTACATAATGTGGACAAAGAGGCCTTGCACATCCTCAAGCTCATCACTGTAACATTCCTCCCCTCAGGGTTGAGGTCTCAGAGCTCAAGAGTAGCAAGGAGAGGATGGAACACCAGTCATCAGTCTTCAGGGCATCAGAACATCAGAAATGGAGTGGTCCCAACCTTAGTGCCCAAACCTGGATGGCTGAACACCACCCTGTGAGGCTGAGAAAGACACAGACACCAGCCACAGTCTTGGAACAATGTTCAGATTATTGCATATCCTCCTGAAGATGCCACAGATGATATGGTTACTTTGTTGGTGTTGTTTTGATTGTTTTTGTTCTCTTCTTGGTGTTGTTGTTTTCTTTTAAGTTTAGAAGAGGACATCTTGATATTTTCTTTTTATGTTAGTCATCTACTGGCATTAAAATCCAACAACCAAATGCTTAAATGCTTCACATGTTCTACTCTATTTGGAAATGACAATGTATGCATATCTTCCACCATTTGTTTTAAAGACATACAGCTCTTTAATTCTATTTTACAAGTGTAATCATTTTAATCAATATTCATATGAATACATATTTTATGTGCCAAACTGTTACCTGTGGTGTGTTAATTTTTCCACCTGATGATAGTTTTATTTGATGTAATTTGGAAGATGCTTTCTTACTGATGTGTTTTAAAAAGATGTACCTTAGCACTATTATCCTTTACTCTACAGCTAATATCCATTTATGAGTGAGTACATACCGAGTTTGTCTTTCTGGGTCTATGTTACCTCGCTCAGCATGATGTTTTTAGATCTATCCATTTGCCTGCAATTTTCATGATGTCATTGTTTTTAACAGCTAAGTAATACTCCATTGTGTATTTTCCTTTTAGTTAGTAAAAACTTTGTCACTACCTAACATGAATGTGGTTCTTCCATAGTTGCATCTTGGTAAATGTCTCTTTTGCGTATATAACTTTGTTGTATTTAATAATAAGATGTATCTTAGAGCTGANGGTGNATGATGAAATTTCAGCAGCAGCATAAATATCTTCAGTAGCATTGCTGTCTAGTGGGTTATAAGTATCAATTAGTACACAGTAGTAACTGAATTAATAACAAAGTGTGAGGAAGATATCCAGGGTGTAATCCCTAAACATAGCCAGAAACAGGGAAAGCCCAGTTACTAATCAAGTCTATGTGCATCAAATGGACATTGAGTGCTTTGTGTGTGTGTTTGTAGAAGACTTTGCAGTTTCAATGTCCAATCTTTATGTTTTAAATGGGGGAAGTAAACTATGTTCAGTGTGGGTGTGAGAAGTAAAGGGCACCACGTTTTTAGCGTTTAGTGTATCATTACATCTGTCTGTCTGTATGCATATCTATCATCTATGTATATATGTATGCATTTGGTAGGTATGCAAGTATTTTTCTGTATCTGTCTATCATCAATCAATCTCTCTGTCTATCATCTATGCATGCATGTATATATGTATGTAGCTAAGTAAGTATGCAACTATCCATATATATATCATATATCATATATATATAAAATCTATCATCATCTATCAGTCTTTCATCTATCTATCCAGTGTCTTGGTACAGGATACATAACACACATATAAAAATCAGAAGTCCGTATTGTAATGTCTTGTCTTTCTTCCCACCATGCACATCTTGGGAATGGAACATAGGTTTTCTGGCATAGCTTCATTTACCACTTAAATATCTAACCAGTCCTAACGCTGTGTTGTAAATCTTACTTAAAGGATTATGTAAACTCTTATTCCCAAGTGTATATGATATCATCACTACTATCCCATTCCCATTGAAGGGAATTCTTGCATGTGGTTCCTCTCACCCAGAGTCTACCAAAGTTCAATAGTTCAGAAGTAGAATGTGGGGTCCCAGCATCCCCTCAGCCATGCTAAACTTAATTTTTCCTTCTTTTTATGTTGAAAATAGATTCTTGTAGTCCCGTGCTCATAGAGAGCCCCCTGTCTCCCATCAATTGGGCTCCTGGAGATCCACCCGGTGCCCACATCTGTCTCCATCAGGCACTGGATGAGGGCTTCATGGTGGCAGTTAGGGTATTCATCCACGTGATCACTCGATCAGGCCAGTTCAGACATCCTATCAATTATTTCCAGTGATCTAAGGTGGGTTCATCCCTGTGGAATCTCTGGGACTTCCCTAGCACTCTTTCTCCCTATTCCCATGATTTCCCCATTTATCATGTTATCTCCTTCCTTGATCTATCTCTCTGTCCCTGTTCCAGCTCGAACCTCCCACTTCTTTACACTCTCACCCTCCATCCCTTGACCGCCATTTCCTCCCCCTCACTCCTAGTCAGCCCATGTAGATTGCATCCATTTCTCTCTCGCTGGGTGATCCATGCATCCCTCTTAGGTTCCTCCCTGTAGCTGTAGGTTGCAGTCTGGCTATCCCTTGCTTTACATCTATTATCCACCTATGAGTGAGGACATATCATGTTCGACCTTCTGGGTCTGGATTACCTCACTCAGCATGATATTTTCTAGTTCCATCCATTTGCCTGCAGATTTCATATGATCATTGTTTTTCTCTACTAAGTAGTACTCCATTGTATATATGTACCACATTTTTTGATCCATTCTTCAGTTGAGGGGCATCTAGGTTGTTTCCAGGTTCTGGCTGTTATGAATAATGCTGCTATGAATATAGTCGAGCATGTGTCTCTGTGGTATGATTGAGCATTCCTTGGGTATATGCCCAATAGTGGTATAGCTGGGTCTTGAGGAAGATTGATTTCCAGTTTTCTGAGAAACCACCATACTGATTTCCAAAGCAGCTGTACAAGATTGCACTCCCACCAACAGTGGAGGAGTGTTTCCCTTGTTCCACATCCTCTTCAACATAAGCTGTCCTCAGTGTTTTTGATCTTAGCCATTCTGATAGGCGTAAGATGGTATCTAAAAGTTGTTTTGATTTGTATTTCTCTGATGACTAAGGATGTTGAGCAATACCTCAAATGTCTCTCGGCCATCTGAGATTCTTCTGTTGAGAATTCTCTGTTTAGNTNTGTGGCCCATTTTCTAATTGGATTGTTAGATATTTTGATGTCTAGTTTTTTGAGTTCTTTGTATATTTTGGAGATCAGCCCT
>LZPO01097171.1:34442-62057 GCA_001675575.1 Neotoma lepida | reverse complement strand
GAGGGAAATGATGTAATCATGTGATAATCTTAAAGAATGAAATAAATGACTAAAAGAAAAAAGGAAAGGTACTGTCACCAGGCAGTATAGAATGGGAAAAATAGTAACAGGCAGAGTGTGACTACTGGGGAGAACAAGAGCTCAAGAAGCGTGAGGAAGATTTTGAGAAGCAGACACATGCTGGTAAATAAGATGAGTGTTTGTGGTCCCTAAGGATACTCTCCAGCCATGGAATTCACAAAAGCAGACATGGCAAGAACATTTGGAGGCTGAGGGTACCATGCTGAGAACTCTATTGAGCTGAACAGACAGATACTCCAATGGACAGATGGGAAAGAAGGACAAAGAGCGTAAAGGCCACCCACACAGTTTTGCTAAGTATCCTGAAACAGACCTTGCTCGTCTTGATGATGTTGGCACAAACACAGGAACATCCAGTGACACTCAGAGAGTCGAGGAGGAAAGAGTCCCTGAGAGCACTGTACATACGCACAAGAACATCCCAACCACTGCAGAGGACACCTGACGATTTAAGCATTGCCGTGTTTGAGTTGAGCAGGCTCCCCAGATTGAGTTCTCCAGGGTAAGCTATGGCAAAGGAAGGGGCAGCTGCAGAAAATAGGGGGCAGTGAGAAGCTTTAGGAATGGAACTGCCAAACAGAAGTTGGCAGGAATGCAGAGAGCAGCTTAGAATCCAAGGTGAGAAGGAAGACAGCACCAAGAAGTATGATCAAGAAATATCATATCTATGCATGACATTTCAAAGAATACAAGAATATTAAAAAGAGAGTCTCCTCTCAGATGGTTCCATATCCTGTGAGGCTGGTAGTTAAACTAACCAGAATGGACCACAAACTGCTAACACCAGAAAGAAATGTAAGAGGCTACCGAACATTTCAGCAGACATCTTAACTTAAAACTTAACTGTCTGAAACACTGGTGTGACAGAGAGCTATAGTCCCAACAGTTGGGGAAAGTCAAGGATACACAGAGGTCTAGCCTAAATAGGGGTGAGGCCCTTAATGTCTTTTTCCCATTTGTCTTACTGCTGTTTTCCTTGGAACTTGAGCATTAATTCCTATGTGATCAAGAGCAGAGTAAAGTCTGGAATGTGTACTAGTAATCCACATGCTCTTCTTGCACCCTCCATTTCTTGTTTTACTCAGTCATCAGGAAGACATTGTGAAGCCCTTGTTCTTCATCAGGAAGGCAGACATGTACTGAAGCTTTAGGTCTTATGTTTGCACTACCATATCTCATACCTTTGACCCCAGGAACAGATTTACACACTGAGTTCTAAGGATGCTAACCCTGGCACAAGTGTGTGGTTTCACGTGGGTCCATGGAAAGAAGACTCAGAGACATCTTAAGAATGAATCAGACTTTCATGCTGCAGGGGTGTCCAGCCTCAAATGACTGAAGCACTTTCCCTTCGCCAAGGGCATTATTATTCTCTTTCTATCTACAGTTTTGTCAGTTAATTTCAGTACTTTCAAAGCAACCTGAAAGGAGCTCCCACAGATAAAATGCCAAGTGCAAATTCAATTTCTCAGGTACCATAGTTTTCTGGGTTTCTTGAATCAAGTTTTGCGCCTTTGATCCTTGGGAGACTCACAGACAGGAGTTACATATGACAGCAAGAGAGACAAATGGTAAGAGAAACTAAAGGTATGGTTATACAAAGGAAGGATTAAGACTAGGTGCTACTCTCTGGAGCCAGGCCAGGGGCTCAGCAGGAATTCAGCCACATCTCTCTTTCGGCCCTATCTCTGTTCTGTTACACAATAAAACCATTCTTATGACAATACTTAAAATCCTGCTCCGCCTTAAAGCTATTGAAGCCAAGAGAAGACTTTCAGGAGGGCATCTGGGAGGGTTCTCTTGCCATCATGGAGATGGAAATGAATGCCACACAGCAGGTAAGGAATCAAGGAGTCAAGTGAAGAAGCTGTCTAGCCATAGTTCCTACCTCTATAGCATGAGGGTCCTGGAAGGCCTGGTCCTTCTTATTCTTCTTTGAACGANGGGGAAGGTGGTTGTCTTCTTTGTTGTTATCTTGTCTCCTTTTCCTGAAAACATTCAGAGGAAATCTGTCATCATTCAGCAATTGATCTTTTGGGTGCTTCACTTTCAGCCCCATGCCAACACCCAAATCTGCAGGCTTGTCTAGCTATGTACCAGTCAGAGCTGCTCAGATAGATTCAGATTCTGCAGGCAGATGGCACTAGGCAGTAGGGGAAACATGTCAAACAGGAATTCTATGTATACCCAAAATCCAAGTTCAAGTTCCCAATCAGAATCTTAATGTGAACCTCTGCTTGGGACCAAAAACATAAAGAATTTTATGGTCAAATGTTAAAACTCTACCTGACCAGGCTCATTGTCCACTGAAATAACCATTCCAGGTTGTATGATTTTCAGCCCTGCCACAGGGCAACTCCTAATATACAAGTGGCTTCTATCTCCTATCTGCTCTTATGTCCCTTCAGCCAGTGTCTAGTAATAGACACTTCCTGTGTACTGCCAGATCATTCCTGATGCCATATCAACAACTGTTATGTCACTGTAGCTACTTGACTGTCACCATGACACCGTGTCTGATTACTTCTCTGAAATTGTGTCTGAAATGTGTTTTAACGTTTCATTATCTTATATCTCCCCATGCCCTCTTTCTACATATAAGTAGTTTGTAATATTTGACAGTATTATTCTCGAATATTCTTCATATGTTATTCTAGGGATATTCTTGCATCAGCTATTTAATTAGAGAAAATTAGTATATGTTTTTTTAGTTCAAGTTCACTTATTTTACCCTAGTCTTTAATCTTGCTTTAGTGGCTGAGAGAATACTTCATGGACAGGTATCCTATTTATTTTAAAGATTTTTCCATTAAACAGTCTTTAAAAAAATTAACGTAAGTATAAAAAACTGAAGTTATACCCAGACAAAGAAGTATTTGCACATATTATTGGCTGAATCTATTGCCGGTTACATTTGCAAATTTTTCCTAACTTATCTCTTCATAATGAGCTAAATTAAAGTGGAAAATTAATTGAATCAATAAAAATACCCACATTTGTTGCACTTGTTATTTAATGTAAGAATTTCTTTAATAGAGAACTATTTCATAAGGTTAAAATTAATGAAATATTGCATGTCTAAATCAAGTAATATCATCATGATACAGATGCTATATTCTAAAAATTTTTCCTAACTTATCTCTTTTTAATGAACTAAATTAAAGTGGAAATGTAACTGAATCTGAAAATACCCACAGTTGTTGCATTTGTTATTTAATGTAAAATTTTCTTTAACAGAGAACTATTTTATAAGGAGGAAAAATAATGAAATATTGCATGTCTGAATCAAACAATATCATCATGATACGGATGCTATGTGCATAAAATAATTCAGGAGATTTGTATATGGTGCTATTTTGTAAGAAAAAAAGTTAGTCTCTGTGTGTGTTTCCTCAGGTATTTGTACAAAGCAGACCCATTTTACATAGTTTCAGCTGCATGTTGAAAATGGAAGACCTTTGCACTCTGATGAATTCTTCAGGCCTAAGCTTTCCTGTGAAGTGATCATGTCCACAATCACAAGAATGTACTCATAAATTAATGTATTCAATATATTTTTGAAAATTTAAAATTACAATTATATATTTATTACTCTGTATGTGTCTGTGTACAGATACATGTTATGGCCTATATGTGGTAGTTGGGAGACAAATTGTTGTAGCTGGTTCTTCCCTAATTTCACATGGAATCTGATTGAAAACAGATCATCGGGCTTGGTCTCAAGGGTGTTTAGCCACTTCTATCATTCAATAATATCATTCAGGNACATAATTTGCTCTGATCAAATCTACCATAAAATTTCTCTTCTGTCCCTCCTGTCACCTTTCCCTCCCAGCTTCATGAACCTTTTAGCTTCCTCCTGAGACCATGTAATGGTGCCTGTATGTGCATGGATTTAAGAACTTCTACTGGACCATGGCTCGCCTCTCATGAACCAAATCTCTAACAAAACTGGATTCCTCTCCAGTAATCACCAATGGCTAATAGCTCCTCAGCTAGGGGNGTAAATTCAGGAACTGCTTCCTAATCCACACTGATATTGTTTCCTGGCTTGATCTTGTGCATGTGGTCACATCTGCCTTTGAATTCATGTGGGAAACAGTTCTGTCATGTTGAGCAAATGAATTTTCCCTAAAAACANCCACCACCTCTGACTTTTACAATCTTTCTTTCCCTTCTGAGCAAAAGATAAAGGGAAATCCTTTTAATACTGTTTCCTCATTGTCTGAGAGGTGTCCTCATTGTCTGTGATGACCCCTAAATGCTTGATATCTTGGATTAGTACCAAACCATATTCATATGTTTTTCCCATATACCCTGAAGCATTGTTTCATGGTACCAGTATTAATCTGCCCTTGCATGCTTTAGTCTTCTTTATATCATTACTTGTGTACTTTAGATCCACTATAAACTAAGTCTTACTTATATACATATTGCAGTATGACACTTAATCTGATAATCAATGTAGCTATTAAGTGACTGACAGGTCATGAATCGTGTGGACCAAGTGATAATTCATATTCCAGGTTGAATGGAGTGGGACATTTTCCTCACACGATTCCAAACAGCATTTCATTTAAAATACATGAATTTTATGTATGTGGAGTTTTCCACTTAATGATTTTAGACTACAATTGACCATGGAAACTGAAGCCAGTGTAAAGGGAGGAACTGCTGTAGTGTACATTGTTTTTACAATCCTCTCAGAGTGTGAAATGAAAAGTGATAGATAGACCTCATGGTTTATCAGACAATTTAACCAAAACTCTGAGCTCTGACCTCCATGTGTGATTGCAGGGGTGAGTACATCCCTGCACACAAATGCATACATGCATATACCATGCACACACAAAAGAAAAATGTTAGATAAAACAAAGAATGGATCAAAGTACTGAAAATCCTAGAATTCTGTACTGTACCCAGTAAGTTACTTAAGATTGGGGGTAGGGTGGGGTTTCTTTCTTTTTTATTTGTCTTCTTACTACACAGAAATTAAAAATATGTATTAATTCAAATAAACAATAGTGATAACATTCAGATTGATTAAAGAAAGAACTTCAGGCTCAAGCAGAGCATGGCAAGACATGGTAAATACGAATTGTAAGAAGAGAATATTAAGAGCAAATACAGAGCTACAGTGGAAGTGGACAGGGGTCTGAAAAATTTTAAAAACTAGCAGCACATATGTCTAAGGATTTGACCGTGAAGAACATACATGCTAAAATTTCATTTACTTTTGGAAATTTTTTTTAACAAACTAGAGGTATTAAAACAAAGAGTTTTATGAGGCAATATTGGGTCAAAACAGCTTCAATCTTGTTGCCAAGTATAATACTGGCATATTTATATGTTGGACACAGTAATTTAAATTAGCTTAATCCAATTAATTTAAAAGACAATTTGGTGGCCCCATCTGAAATTCAGTACCAGTATCTCTTAATAGAGATATAATCAAAAAAGTAAAGGAAATAAAAGAAAGAAAAATAAAATATAGCTAAAGGAAAAAAAGAAAGACCTGTGCTGTGATACCAACACCATGTGCTAACCTATTGGATATCAGAGCTAACATTCAGTGGTTTAAGTATTGCAATTTCTCTTTCAAAGCTATGAAGTGTAGGGCTAGAGAGCTGTCTCAGAGATTAAGAGCACTGGCTGCTCTTCCAGAGATCCTGAGTTCAATTCCTAGCAACCACATGGTGGTTCACAACCATCTGTAATGAGATCTGGTGCCCTCCTCTGGTGTGTAGGCATACATGCAGGCAGAACATTGTATACAAACAGATAAACAAATCTTTGGTCTGGAGAGATGGCTCAGACGTTAAGAGCACTGGCTGCTCTTTTAGAGGTCTTGAGTTTAATCCCCAGCAATCACATGGTGGCTGACATGTGAGAGCCCATTTTCAGGGTACTAGTGGCTTTATCCAGCAGGTCTGCATAGAGAGGATGATTGGACCATGGGCCTGAGTGCAGGTGTCTGAGATGGTCTGCACTTGGCTGTGCTGTGGGGGAGAGGTCCTTTGCTCCACCCCTTGGCATTCCTATAAATATTCTAGGGCAGATACAGTCAGAGCCCGTTGCAATAGTTTCCAGGCCCTTTCTAGGCTATCCTGTATTTTCTGTCTTTATCTCTCCACTCTACATCCTTCTAACTAATATTTCCTGCCATTCTCATTCAAGAACACTCTGGGAAACTGTGGGGGTGGTGGGTAGATGCCCCACACTCAAGACCATCTATAATGGGATCTGGTGCCCTCTTCTGTCATGCTGGCACCCATGCAGGCAGAACATTAAGTACATAATAATAAAATCTTAAAGAAAAACTATAAAGTGCAAACAATTTAAATGTAGTTTCTGCCACCACACAGCTAGTGCCAACCAGAAACTACAAGTAAGCCATTGTTATTTCATGCCTTAGCTTATAGAGGCAGAGTAGATACCCAAAGAAATTTGCCTCAGCATATATTACTAGGTCCTTTCCCTTTTCATCTACATAGTAACTAACAATTTCTAGCAATTCTGTAGCCTACAAACTTGGGGCTTATGTGAAGAATTGAGACACAATACACGTTGATGTCACTTTAAATAGTTCCATATATATATGTCACTAGACACAGACTCTGGGTGCTGGGGGGGAAACTCTGGTCCTCTGCAGTGACAGCAAGAGCTCTTAACTACTGAGCCATCTCTCCAGATCCAGACAACGCCCCCTCGTCTTCTTCTACCCCCTCCTCCTTCTCTTTTCAGACTTTTTGTTTGAGCTGGACATTTTTATCAAGTTGGTACCAATGGGGAGGGTTTGTTCTCAACATTTCAAGCTGCCAGTGGTTCCCAGTCATGTCAAAGCAGAGAAGATGCTAGGGAAAATTCTTTGTTGGTTTATGTTGATAAAAATGTAACTAGAAATAAGAGTTTGAATTTCATAAGTAAGATAGCAAGCAAAGAAAAAAAGTTAATACCTCCCAAGGTTTGGTCTACACACCACGCCAAAGAAAGCACAAAATTACAAGTGGACAGTGCTGAATATCATTGACCGCTAGGAATCAATTGAACCATGAGCAAGAATTCTTTGCAGCAAATGGTAAGACTTTATTGTGAAAGAGTCAGTGGGAGATTTCCGACAGGAAGACAGCACAAATGTGACTGCATGTTGTCCTCACCAACACTTATGGCTTCCCTTCACCTACAACATGAACAGAGCAGTTCGGGACTTCCTCAGCAGAATTTCGTTTTGAAAGCCTTGGATAGTGTACAAATGATGCCGATGCTTGGTATTTTATAAAAAGCACTGCACCATAACCCCAAGAGGGACCTTCAGTCCTCCATACGATTTTACTGCAGTGGCCTTTGAGATATAGGATGGTGGTAGAAAACACTTTCTGGTGGTGAAAGAAAAACATAGTAGACTCTTGAACTTCAGAACCAACTAACTGAACTAATGTAGGTGAAATTTTTCAGTTGAGAAGCCAGAACTATATATACATTTTAGGAAAAACCAAACATGAACTGACCAGAAACAATGAAAAATATTACCCACTATCACATGTGTGTTTAAACTTGTAATGAAATCCTGAATATGGAAGAGAGAAAACACTGCCATGCTTGGAGTTGTCTATATGGAACACATAGAATACTGCTGTATTTGCTTTGTTTCTAATGCTGAAAAGTAAAGAAGAAAATATTTTAGTTTGCCTATTTTACCCTCGGGTCATATTTTACTCAGGAAAGGACTTTGTCCTCATTGTTTCCCAAAGACCTATGTGCTCAGGATGCATGCCCTGTTATTTGCTAAAGAGACTCCAACTGCTATAAGAAATTGAATGGTCCTAATAGTGCTGTGAAAATGCACATTATTGTCTCTTGGAAATATGTCATGGATCTATTAAAGCAGGTCTTCCTAAGAAATATGCTGACATGATCAGCCTTTGGTTCAAGAACTTCTATGCATGCCTAAGAAAACACTTTCCTTCCTCATAAGGTAGCATGATTTTACCAAATTTGTTTCTGTCTGGAACAGTTGATGGCAAGCATTAGGGGTCTGCACTAGATTTCAGAGAATCTTTTAATGGCAAGTGAAATCTGATGTCAAACTAGCAGTGAGTTACTTTTATGGTATCCAAAGAAGTAATATTTCCCAGCGTGGACATACCATGCCTTGCATTGTCAATTGTGCACTTACCTGTCTCTGGCTTCAGAAGGGGTTCTAGGTCTGGAAGAACCACTTTACAGTCATCTTCCAAAAGATGACAACAGCATCATCCAGGGTCTCGGCATCATCATCAGTCTTCCAAGTAACTGCTTCCTGGCAATCAGCTCCCAGGCCAGGCCCCTACACACAAAAGCAGTATAATTGTATGTCCCGAACCTCGGCACATAAATGAAGCCATGATCATCTTTATCTCTCCAAGCGCTTACTCACTAAAAGTCTGTAGGTAGGGTAGGGTGATGAATGCGAATCCCAAGAAGGTAATAAGTAATAAAGGAAAATGGAGATATAAAAACAATACCCTCCACTTCCTTTCCCAAGGGTGCCCATAAGGAAAGTGAGTTGACCATTTTTCGGTTGCAGCTCTGGTCCCAACAACAGTATGACATTGAGTAGCAGTGTAGGCTACTTGGATCTGGATACATCCTGGCCCTTGGACACCAACCTGGACTCAGGTGCCTGATTTGCCCCTGGCATCCTCATGGCCACATACATCAATCTGGACCCTGGCTGCTATAGGACCACGGACCCAGACAAGGGGCCCAGATGACCTCATGGCCCCTGCTAGCACCCATCTGAGCAGTTAAACATTAGGCTGTGGTGGCTGTCTTTGCACCAGCCAGAGCCTTGCAGACCCAGGTGGATTCTTCCCATGAGCCAGAGCCTTGGGGGTCCTGGCCAGCTAGCACTGCTCTGAGCAGTTAAGCTTACTGTGGAGGTGGCTGTCTTCCCACCAGTCGGGGACTTGGGAATCTCAGCCTGCTGGACCCCATCTGAGAAGTAAGTAATCAGGCAGAGGTAGCTCTCTTCCTGTCAGCTGGGGCCTGGGGTCAGTCCTGCCATCTATCCCCTGTCTGAGCAGTTAAGCATCAGACAGGGGTAGCTGTCTTCCCACCAACCAGGGCCTTGGGTCCTGGCCAGCTTGCTCACATGTGAATAGTTAAGCATCAGGCGGTGGTGGCTATCTTCCTTCCAGCCGGAGTCTTCGGGGTTCCAGTCCGTTTTCTGAGATTTGAGCAGTTAAGCATCAGGCAGGGGTAGCTGTCTTCCCGCTACCCAGAATCATGAGGACACTAGGGGGTCTCTCATCCCAACAGCCAGGGCCTTGAAGATGCCCGGTGGTTCTCTTCACATCCAAGTGGGCCTAGAGTACCCTAAGTGGCTGTCAATCTATCAGTTGGGGCCTGGGGGGTCCCAGCCATCTGGCCCTTGTCTGAGAAGTTAAGCATCAGGCAGTTGTGGCTTTTTTCCCTCCAACCAGAGCCTTGAGGATCCCGGGTGGCTGTCTTTCTGCCAGCCTGGGTCTTGGGAGTCCCAGCCAGCTAGCACCCTTCTCAGCATTTAAGCATTAGGCAGGGGTGGCTGCCTAATACTATTACTTTGTATCACCAGGTTGCATTTGTGAAAACTAAGAAACCAACATGAGTATATAGTCTCTGGTCATTTGAAAGAAAAATGGTCCCCAAGTGTAGTGACACTCTTAGGAGGTGTGGCCTTGTTGGAGTAGGTGTGGTCTTGTTGGAGGAAGTGTATTACTGTGGAGGTGGGCTTTTAGGTCTCATACTCTGGTTTAATTTTCCTGATGATTTTGATATTCAGTATTTTATTATACACCTGTTGGCCATTTGTGTTTTTTCCTTTCAGAAATGTCTATTCAGATCTTTTACCCAATTTAATACAGCTGTTTGATTTCTTGCTATTGAGTGGTTTGAGTTCATTATATATTGTGGAAATTAACCCCTAATCATATGTATAGTTGGCAAATTCTGTCTTCCATTTCTAAGGCTGTATGTTTATTTTGTTGATTGCTTCCTTGGCTGAACAGAACCTTTTCTGTTTCAAGTAATTCCATTTGTTTGTGTTTTTGTCTATTCTTTGGAGGCAATATTCTCCCTTCCAAAATCATTACTCAGACCATAGCATAGACCATTCTATCATATTTTTTCTACTAATTTCAGCATTTAATCCATTTTGAGTTGTTTTCTCTATATGATAGTAGATGTGTCTAATTCCATTAGTCTGTGTGTAGATACCCAGCTTTCCAATATCATTTGTTAGTGAGATTATTCTTTTCCCATTGTGTGTTCCTGTCATCATGGTCAAACGTCAGTTTTCTGAATGTTGTTTATGTATGACATGAAAGTAAAAGGGAGAAAGAAGTGGTCTAAAAGGAGGGGGAACAAGAGAGTTACAGGGGTAAGAAAGACAAATATCACGTTTGTATTCATACTGAATCTAAATCTATACTACTATCTATGACATGAAAGCAGAAGAGAGGTTGTTTCATGAAGGAAGGGGCCTAACAGGTGGCGGGGAAACAGAAGAGGAAAATGAGGGGTGAATATGAGCAAATGATATATGTGGATGGAAATATCAGAATGAAACCCACTATTTTGCATAAGCAAAAGACAAATAAAAAGCATTTGAATATAGAGGTGTAGATTTATTTCTAAGCTTTTTGTTGTTTAAGTACCATGCTGTCTTGTGCTATATAACTTTGTAGTATATTGTGAAAGCAGGTAGAGTAATGTTTACAATTTTGTTAAACAATGTTTAACTATTTAGGGCATTTTGTGGTTTAAAACAATTTTGGTGTTCTGTTTTCTAATTTTTTTGTGGAAAACATACTTGGTACTTTAATTGGGGTTATACTGAATATGTATATTACTTTGCTTAGTATGGACAGTTTTGTAATCTTGTCTCATCCAAATGTAGAGCATTAGATATTCCATTTATTTATTTTCTACAATTTCTTTCATTCGTGTTTGAGAGTTTTCAGTTCTTATATATTGTGTGATATATAGTTTCAGATCTTATGTCTCTTGGATCAGCTTTATCCCTTATTCTTTTATTTTTGTAGTTATTGTGAATGGAATTTTAAAACTTTTTCATTAATTCACTTTTGATGCATAGAAATGCTGTTGACTTTTTCATGTTGACCTTGAAGCCTGCAGTTATCTCTATTTATCTATTAGATCTAGCCATTTCAACAGATTCTTAGGGTTTTTTTTCTATAAGTTCATGTGGTCCACAAGCATGAACAATTTAAATCTTTCATTTCTAATTTGAAAATCTTTTATTTTTATCTCTTGCTTAATTACTCTGGCTAGTAATCCAGTAGTACGGTGTTGAATAAAGTTGCAAAAATGAGCATGGCTGTGCTATTCCTCATAGGAAAGAAAACCATCTCCCCATTCAACTTTCTCCCACTGGTATAATGTTGACTGGGGGCTTTGTTTTCCATGCCTTTATTTTGTTGAAGCATATTTCCTCTGCCATGTTTTGAATATGGTTTGTTCCCCTAAAGGTTACTACTCAGGATGTTTGGTTCCAAGGTAATGGTATTGAGAGGTCTTTAGAGGCATGGTCTAGTGGAAAGGTCTCACCGGACATCACTTATAATACTGTTACTTTCCATGAGAGCAGGTTGCTATAACATGAGGTTATTCCTTCTGTATGTCCTTATCTGCAATTCCCTTCCAGGTTCCACACTACATTGTAACACAGTCATTATACTCATCCAGATGATAGCACCACACTACATAGGCTCTCCAGCCATTGTACTCATGAGCCAAATAAATCTCTCTACAAGTTACTCAGACTAGGGTACTTGGTTGAAGCAATACAAAATTGACTAAAATGGAAAATTGGTATTGAGGAGTGAAATGATGTTATGAAACCTGAAATTATAAACACAGCTTTGGAATTGGATAATGATCAGAGACTGGAAGAATTTAAAGAGGCTTCAAAAGGCATCTGTTGCATTACATAGAGAATCATGAACAATTATGATGAGAACTCAAAAAATGAATAGCTAGAATTTCTTAAAGATTTGCTAAGTCACTGTTATCAAAGGGATGAACAGAATGTGGACAGTAAGAGCCATGCTGATAAAGTCTCAAGTGAAAATGAGGACTATCTTATCAGAAATTGGAGGTAAAGCCATTCTTAGCACACCTCTGTAAAGAACACAGTGCATGTACTATTCCATGTCCTGGGGCTTAGTGGAAGGCTGAATTTTAAAAGGATGAAAGTTCTGAACATCGAAGCACTCAGGCTATTACTTAGTTACCTTTACCTAGAAAAGAAAGAAGAGAAAGGATTCAAGGACAAACTTTGAATAAAAGGGTAGCAAAGCATTCAAATTTGAAAAATTCACAGCCTCTCTAGAAAAGTAACAAAAAGTACAAAGTGATGTGATTTGGTGACTAATTTGGTCACTGTCCCCCTCTGCCCTTCTGCTTAGCCCCTTCCTCCACAAAACAGGATCTCTGTAGAGCCAATCATCATCTACAAAGGGCAACATTATGGTTCACTAAGTGATGGCAACCGCATTATGGTGTTAGGTCTCCCATCTTTGTCTAATAAAAATAAAAAAAAATTTAAAAAAAGTTACAACTAATATAAGAAAAATTATATACAATAAGTACAATAACTATATACAGTATATACAAGTGATTAATACATTAACAATGTCTAGTCCATTAACATTTGACAAATCCAGAGGAAATACTCCATTATCTATCCTATTTTAGTGAGTTCTAAATGTACCTAATTTACTTTCTTATATTACTAATAGAAAACTATCCTTATAATATCTTAACCATTTAATCTTCAACTCCTTCAGAAACCCAAGAAGGAAATCATATTACCTAGTAAAACAGGAAATGCAAACAAGCAACTTCCAAAAAAAATCTGAGTTGACAGAAACAGCCAGCTGCCTGGACAGTCACCTTAGGTTTTTCTTCTTCTTCTTCTTCTTTTTTTTTTTCAATGTTGGGGCATCATCTTCAGCCTACAGGCTTAGCGTATCTGACACTCATTTGTGAAGCAGGATGTACTTAAAGTCTACAGCTCAATCTCACATTCAATGTAAGTGTTCCATATACCAGATGAACTTGAATTCTACCAGTGTCCTGTCATGGTTCAGGATTTTGAATTTTGGAAATTGCTGGTATTTTTGGGATTTGGTTTCCCATTCTTCTCAGATTGTGGGTGGCTTCATCTCCTTTATCAAATACCAGTCTATCTTTGAGAGGTCAGACTCCATCAGTCTAGTTACTCCTCCAAGAGTAATTGTTCCAGCTACTGTTCCATAGCACACCACTAGCCATCGGTCAACTGTCTGTTCAGCTGCCTTTGAAGGAAGAGGTGCTGTACCTTTTCCAGATTGTAAAGCCACTTCAGCGATGGTGCCATATTGTCTTGGCCTCAGAGGATGCCTGTTGCCAAAGCTGCAACCACACTTGGCAAGGATTGGTAGTCCTTTGTTTTGTGTCCTGCTTGTCAATTTTGAACAACATACAGTCAGCAGTCAATGCAAGCGCACTTTCTTGCCCAGTGGCTAACTTTTGCCACATGAAAGTTAAGTCCATATGCAGTCTCTTCAACACCTGTATCTTCTCTGAAATAAATTGGTGCTGCCAGGAGCCAACATGTCTCATAGTCATAAAAAAGAAAAAAATCTAAGTTATTAAAACATTTTAAATGCCGTATTCTGCAGGTCTCTGAAGGATTTGAAGATGACCTATCTAAAATATATCTCTGCTTAACCTTGAAAACACCTAATATGACTACAAGTTCAATTGTAATGACTAATTACTAACTCTTATTTCTCTATATGCTAATAGTTGAATAATCTACCTCTTATCTATATCCCCTTTTTTCAAACAAAAACGTTAAACCTTTGTTTAGCCTTTTTTTGACCATTAACAATAACAACTTGTAATTAACCATCCTAAACAATGAAAATTATCCAAACCCAAAACCCTTTGAAAAACCAAAACCCACCATTTGTAACCAACCATCCCAAACAATGAAAATTATCCCAAACCCAAAATCCATTGAAAAACCACTACCACCCACCCAACCTCTTGGGAATGTGGGCATAGTGTTCTTAATATTGCTTCCTGCTATTTGTAGGTGAAGATATCTTTAGGGGATGATGAAAAGGAAATTTTTGGGTTAATTGTCAAGTCTGCAGTGATAGCTGTGTCATTTGTTATCCAGTCTCTGCATAATACAAAAGTGCAGAGCTTATCTCAAGTCCTCGCTCAAATAACCTGTGAGACTGGATCATGTTGGCTAGCCATTTCGAGATTGTCTTGAGCAGTTTGTAGTGCAAAGCTGATCTTTGGGTGATGTTTGTCAGCATAGTGGTATTATTATTGTCCACGTGGAATTGTTGTTTTGGGGCCCTATCATCTTTCTGGAGACTTCAAATTTTATCAGGCCTGGAAATGATTTCCTGCAGAAAACTGATAGAGACTCGAATACAAAAAACATGTACAGGCAACTAATTGAAGCCTTTTTTAAATTAATTAGTACTCTATGTGATCATTAATATCATGATAAAAGTTAAAAATATATATACATATCAATCTTATAAATTTTAATATAAAATTCATACCTTAAGAAGAGTTTAAAGAAACAGAATGGAACCAAATAGTTGAAATTAATAGCACTAGAATAGTCCCTTAATTTTTTTTTGTTCCTCTGATATGATACAGAGATTTTGCATTTTCCTTTTAACAAACATGCTTGGGTTTAGAGAAGGAGAGAGCCGTTCTCCAACTCCAAAGCCAGCTTTAGTTTTTAATTTAACTGGGATTACAAAAAGACAATTTATGTTAAGTGTCTGTAGATAAGAGCAGAAACAAACATTTAGGAAGACTTATGAAATCATAATAAGATATATCCATTGGCCAATTTACTCTTTTTCTTTGAATATTTATTCTGGATGATCTGTCCTTTTTCTTCAGATGTCTCATTTGTCCAGTTCTTCAGACTCCTTAGCCTTCATTTTCCTGAAAGACAAAAACAAAAACACTTCCCCAAGCCTAACTTTGGGGAGGTTCCCTTTTGGCAAGTTACATCGATGAAATGCAAAGGCATTTGTTACCGGTATAAGTCAATTTTAAATTGGATGGTCATGCTGGTTGATGAACTATCACCTCTTCTAATTAAGAGGTATCTCTTGTTCAAATCAAATCTTTATCAATTTTGATGGTATCCATAGCTTTTCTTCTCCTGAAGAGACAAAGGCGAAACCTCGTCCCCAATGTAACACATATCCTGGTTTCCATTCTGAGGTCAGCACATCTTAAAGTATACAGGCTGATTTAACTCTGTAGTTTTTTCTATTATCCAATGTCTCTCTGCAGCTGTTGTTCCTTTCTNATTAGCATTGAGAAANTTCNAAGTTAATAGAGCATTATGTAATCTATTTCTGGGGGGTTTTGTTACCCCTTTCTGTTTATTTAGCATATCCTTTAGAGTTCGATTTGATCTTTCTATGACTGCTTGACCTATAGGATTATGTGGTATACCTGTAATATGCTTTACATTGTAATAAGCAAAAAACTGTTTCATTTTAGCAGAGACATAAGCTGGAGCATTGTCAGTTTTAATCTGTGCAGGTATACCCATGATGGCCATAACTTCTAGCAAATGAGAGATTACTGAATTTCTCAGAACTCAAAGCAGTTGCCCATTGAAATCCTGAATAAGTATCAATAGTGTGGTGTACATATTTTAATTTTCCAAATTCTGCAAAGTGAAACACATCCATCCACCAGATTTCATTCCTCTGAGTACCCTTTGGGTTACATTCTGCTGGTAATGGAGTCTGGTTGTAAAAGGAACAAGTAGGGCATTTCTTTACAATTTCCTTGGCTTGTTGCCAGGTTATGGAAAAATCCTTTTTTAAACCTTTATTATTGACATGATGTTTTTTATGAAATTCTGAGGCCTCCAGCACATTTCCTATCAATAGTTTATCAATCTCATCATTACCTTGTGCTAGAGGGCCTGGCAGACCCATATGGGATCTGATGTGAGTTATATATAAGGGATACTTCTTATTCCTGATTATATCTTGTAACTGAATAAATAACAAAGTTAATTCTGACTCATCTGGGATAAATTCTGCAGTCTCAATATGTAATACCACTCTTTCAGCATACTGAGAGTCAGTAACTATGTTGAGAGGTTCTGAAAAATCCATTAATAACAGCAGAATAGCATACAATTCCGATTTTTGAACTAAATTATAAGGACTTTGAACAACTTTACTTAAGTTTTCTGATTTGTAACCTGCCTTTCCTTGTTTGTTTGTATAAAATGTACAAGCTCCAGATACGGGTGCTTCCCATACAATGTGAGGCAAAATCCAATCAGCTCTCTTCAGACGTTCAATTCCATCACTTTTGGGATATTTGCTATTAATCTCTCCCAAAAAATTACTGCAAGCTCTTTGCCAAGGTTCACTTNCTGCCCATAATTTGTCAATGTCATCCTTAGTTAAAGGTACAACAATTTCTGCTGGATCTATTCCTGCTAATTGACGAAGTCTCAATTTTCCTTTTAAAATCAGGTCAGAGATCTTTTCCACATAGGTTTTTAATTTTTTACTTTGTTCATTTGGCAGAAATATCCATTCTAATATAGTATCTTCCCTCTGCATTAAAATTCCTGTAGGAGAATGCTTAGAGGGTAAAATAACCAAAATACAATCAAGCTTTGGAACCACTCGATCTACATGTCCTTCCTGTACTTTCTTTTCCACCAAGGCCAATTCTCTCTCAGCTTCAGCTGTTAATTCTCTTGGACTGTTTAAGTCCTTGTCACCTTCTAAGGTATTAAACAAATTACTCAGTTCATCATTTTTTTATCCCAATAACAGTTCGTAGATGGGAAATATTTCCAAATAATCTTTGAAAGTCATTTAGAGTCTGTAATCACTCTCTTCTAATTTGCACCTTTTGAGGTCTAATTTTTTGTAAACCTATTTTATATCCTAAATAATTAATATTATCTCCTCTTTGTATCTTTTCAGGAGCAATTTGTAATCCCCAACAAGGCAAAATTTTCTTTACTTCTTCAAACATTCTTTCTAAGTTGTCTGCATTTGAATCAGCTAGTAAAATATCATCCATGTAATGATAAATTATAGACTTAAGAAATTGTTTACATATTACTTCCAATGGCTGTTGTACAAAATATTGGCACAGGGTTGGGCTATTTAACATTCCCTGTGGGAGAACCCTCCATTGATATCTCTTAACTGGTTGAGAATTATTATAAGTGGGCACTGTGAAGGCAAATCTTTCTTTGTCTTTTTCTTGTAAGGGTATGGAGAAGAAACAGTCTTTTAAATCAATAACTATAAGAGGCCATCCTTTAGGTAACAAAGTAGGNAAAGGAATTCCAGATTGTAGAGNGCCCATTGGCTGAATTACCTTGTTAATTGCTCTTAGGTCTGTTACCATTCTCCATTTACCAGATTTCTTTTTAATAACAAATACAGGAGAATTCCAAGGGCTTGTTGATTCTTCAATATGCTGAGCATTTAACTGCTCTTGTACCAGCTCTTCTAAAGCCTGCAATTTCTCTATTGTTAAAGGCCATTGCTGAATCTATACAGGCTTGTCTGTCAATCATTTTAAAGGTAGAGCTGTTGGTATCTTTGAAAGATCAGCAGTTGTTGTGCCCTGTTCTTGTACAATCTGGATGGCTGGTAATTGTTCTTTATAATAATACCTCCTAATATTTCTCTCAGAAACAGGTAATAGTGTGTGATTTGTTTCTGAGGTTGGAGGAATATTAATCTGGGTATTCCATTGTTGTAATAGATCACGGCCCCATAAATTCATAGCTATATTAGCCACATATGGCTTTATTTTTCCTCTCTGTCCTTCTGGTCCTATACATTCGAGCGATCTTGCACTCTGTTTCACTTGAGATAATGTTCCAATTCATAATAACTGAACATTTATCTCCTGAAGAGGCCAATTTGGATGCCAAAATTCTGGTGTAATTATAGTAACGTCCGCACCAGTCTCCACTAAACCGTCCAGGAGGATGCCATTTATTCACATTTTTAATTTAGGTCTTTGTTCATTTATAGATGTTTGCCAAAAAATTCGCTTTGTGTTTTCTCCTGAGTTTCCTGTTCTTTCTACTATAGCTGTTTTATCACCCTGAGCAGTATGGTTTTTTACAGTAGGCATTTGGTTATTTAATTGTTCTGAGAAGGGGTTTCTTCTACAATGGCAGGAAAAGTCAGAACTGAATTTGCCATTGGGGCCTGCGAGAGGCCCCTCAGGGAATTTCTCGAAGGCAGAGGATTACCTTGTCTATCCCTTGTTGATCTACATTCGTTGGTCCAGTGTTTCCCTTTACCACACCTTTGGCATAATCCGAAGGGAGGGGCATTCTGTTGCCAGTGTTCCTTGAAGAAACATTGTTTCTAGAAACGCCCTGTTTACATTCCCTTTTCAGATGTCCTGGTTTACCACAGTTAAAACATCTGACAATATTATTTTTTCTCAAAGCTCTTGATATAACCTCTCCTATCCATGTATCATTATGGTCATGGGACTCAATATTAATTGTTTACTTGATGCAATCCTCCAAGGGTGCAGATCGTACCTTTAACAGCTTGATTATTCTTTTGCATGCTGCATTCTCGTTCTCAGAAGCCAAGGATTCAGTTATTATCTGTCTAGCTTCTGAATTCAGTATCATTCTATTTATTGCTGAAGACAGCCTTTGTAGGAAATCTGTGAAGGATTCTCTGGGGCCCTGTATAACTTTTGTAAATGATTCAATTTTCTTTCCTGCTTCCTCAATTCTGTCCCATGCATTTATAGCTGCCATGTGGCATAGAATTAAGGTTTGGTTATCATATGAACATTGTCTGTTTATATCTGCATATTCGCCTTCTCCAACAAGCCTATCCTTGGCAATTTGTATACCTCTAGTCCTACTTTGCTGGTCTATAGTTTTAGCCTCATCTTTATACCACATTCGAAATTGTAAATTTTGATTCGATTCAAATACAGCAGCAGCCAACTCTTTCCAATCTTGTGGGATAATTCTATTCCAAGTTGACCACGAGTTTAACATCTGCTTTACAAATGGAGAATGCATACCATATGATACTATAGCTTCTTTAAATCTCCTTAAATCTAGCATTTGTGTTGGAGCCCAATTAGCTTGAACACGATCATCTGGCAGTTGTTGTAAGGTTACAGGGTAGATTAGTGTCTGCTGTGTTATAGCCTGAGGCTGCTTTTCTGTAACCGTATAATTCAGTTCTGATCTAGGTTCATCTTTAAATTCTTCTATCTGAGTCTGAATTTCTCTATAAGTCTCTTTAAATTTTTCTGTCTGAGTCTGAATTTCCCTATAATTCATTTTAACAGGTTTTTCTAAAGTCAATGCTGAGCTAGGTTCACCTTTAAATTCTTTTGTGTGGGTTTGAATTTCTCTATAATTCCTTTTCATAGGTTTTTCTAAAGTCAATCCTGAGCTAGGTTCACCTTTAAATTCTTTTGTGTGAGTTTGAATTTCTCTATAATTCCTTTTCATAGGTTTTTCTAAAGTCAATGCTGAGCTAGGTTCATCTTTAAATTCTTTTGTGTGGGTTTGAATTTCTCTATAATTCACTTTAACAAGTTTTTCTAAAGCTTTTATTTTGGCACTCAAATTGACCAAACTTTTTAATGCTAAAGTTGAAATGATTAAACAAATAATAATCATAATTGACGTTACATACATCCCATCAAGATTAATTGTTTTCTCAGTTGTATTAGGCTGCCTAATGTGTTATCAAACAGAGACCAATTTCCTACCATTGTAAATATATTTCCCATTTTTTAATGTGGGAACAAAAAATTTATCTTTTAACTCATTTCTCCTTTTAAGATATCTTAATTGACTTACCAAATCTGTTGACTGAGTAGAACAGTAGAAGTCCGAGGGAATTTCAAAGCAGCTACCTCTGTGGTGTGGTGTGGTGGCAGTTGTGAGATGGAAATCCAGAGAGAGGGGTGAGAGAGAGAGCCCACACCACCTACCAGGAGCTAAAGAAAGCCAAGGAGACTCCTGCCAAGTGGTTCTAAATCTGGCCATTAGCAGCTACAGCCACTTGCAACCCGGATCAGGTCAAGTTCAGCCTCAGCCCAGGTCTGGCTGCTTGAAGCTGCTTGAAGCTCTGGCTGAGCTGGGGGTTAGGACCTCTGGCTTGTAAGGCCTACCAACGACTTTTTAATGAATTCTTGCCATGTTGTGTGCCAAATGTAAGACGGATTTTCTAAGTAGTCTTGTTAAATAAAACTCAGAGGCAGAGATGGGGTGAATGTCTGACAGAGATCAGTGGAATTAGGAACAGCTACCAGACTCACCTTAGACTGCTGCCACTGCTTCCAAAATGGAGAGAGAGTTCCACTTCCTTCTACCTCCACTTTTATAACCCTTTCTGTTCTGTTCTCCCATTGGCTCTTTCAGCCTAGCTACATCACTTCCTCTTATGGCCCACTTCTGTCACTTTTTGCCTGTTTGTATAGACCTCCAGAATTCTATGGTTGATGCCGGGATTAAAGGCGTGTGTCTCCACATTCCTAGTGTGACCTAGAACTCACAGGGGTCCAGAAAGACACTGCTTGCTAAGGGATAGGGTTAAGGGCGTGTGCTAATTTTGCAAGGCTAGAGGCTGACCTTGTTCCTCTGATCTTCAGATAAATTTTATTGGGGGATGTAGATAAAATAACACCACAATGGTCACCTTTTTGTCCCCATCTCCCTCATTGAGACTGTGAAATGGAGGAGGCACAGAGGGCTTTGACATGCTGTACCCAGTGAATGACTTAACAGGCAGGTCCTGGAACCCCCATGCAAATCTAGGCATGTTGAGTCTTAACTGCTGTGCTGTTTCGCCATCTACTGTTGACTCCCAGCTCCACATCTACACCTCCATCTTGGATATAGATGGTCCTCAGTTTCTAGTGTCCTCCAAGTCCACTCTTACCTGATAGTCCCAGGGACCCTGGACATTCTGTGCACCATCTTGAACTCACCTTAGCCAAACATTTGTGAATGTCTGTCTCCTCTAGTTTTGGTAATCTTTGAAAGCCTCCACCATCTACCGGACGGGCACACTGCATCACAGTCCTCCACTGCTCCCACTGTCCCAAAGACATCCAGACCATCTAGACGACCTGCCAATTGCACTTTCACCCACTCATTGTTCTCTTCCCCTGCTTCACTCATAGTCATGCAGGGAGTGATGCAGCAACACACAGACGGTGCCTGCTATACAGAGACCACTGTAGTGAGAGATTTTCCTGTGTCCCGCCCAGTCCCACAGCTGCTAGGACCCAAGCAAATACACAGAGGCTTATATTATGTGCAAACTGTATGGCCTAACGGCTCAGTCTCCTTGCTAGCTAGCTCTTATTACTTAACCCATTTCTCTTTATCTATAAGTTACCACTAGGCTTCGTGGCTTACTGGTACTTTCACATCTTGCTTCTCCTGGCAGTGGCTCCCAGGGTCTCTTTCCTCTCCTTTCGCCTCCCACTAACTCCCTTGGATTTTCCCACCTGGCTCCATCCTGCCCTGCCATAGGCCAATGTAGCTTTATTTATCAACCAATCAGGGCAACACATATTCACAGAATATGGGAAAATATCCCACAGCAGACCTCTTCTCAGGTTGTCATGCCATTGCTCTTTGGACACAGTACGTAAGCAAGCATGGCGAGTATGTAAGCATATGTGGTGTGTGTACGGGAATGGATGGATATATGGATGAATTAATTGATGTATAATAAATATATATGTATATGTGTATGAATGAATGGACTGATGGATACATTCTCCAAGAGCCTAGGAGATGCATGTGCAAGGTAGCCTGGAATCCCCAGACTGCAGCAGTTTGTGGGATGTTGAATAAGCTTTATCTCAGTTGGAAATCAGGTGCTGAGAAGCAGCGGCATTCCATGGAGACAGGAAAAGCAAATCCAGTTACTAACCTTACACGAACCTGGTCAAAACTGGATGAAGGATAAAGGGGAAGAAGTATGTGAAACCTTTACAGAGCGGACTGCTAGGGAGGCTCTGGCTTCCCATCACTGGACTTAAGATAGGACTCTGTCTCAGTGCAAGCAGAGCCTGCTGGTTTCTGGGAGTACATTCCTTGCTCTCAGTGTGAAATGTACAGTGAAGAATCGGCTCCACATCACCCACATCATGCTTTCCACTTCCATTACTCTTTATGAACAAGGTGGCAAGGGAGTGGGTGAAGAGGGAAGAACGGCACTAGATGTGATTCAAATGACCCGAGAAAAACTCTGTGTAGGGACACCACATCATCATCATCGGCCATCAGGGTTTTAATCAGTCCCTAGTCCAGATGAGATCTTCGGGCAAAGGAAGCTGCACGTCTGAGAATTCTCATTCTGCTGGAGTGGCTGGATGCCTGTTCGATGTGAGTTTCCAGGAAGGAGAGAACCATTTTTAAATGACTTAGCACATGATGCCTAAAAGTGGGGAGGTATATATAATAACAATTATGGACTGGTACAGCTGCTGTACTTACAGTGATGTCCTTTTTCCCTGGTCACAGGCAATCCAGATCTCCATGCCTGGGCCAGCATCCTTCTCCTCCTCGGAGCCCACTATCTGTCCCAGGGCCTGGGGGTATAATAGGCACTGAGAAGCTGTTTTGGATTCTGAAGTAAATGAAAAAAAAAGCATCAAATCCTCACTTGGGCCCACAGGGTAACTAAAAGGAAAGAAAAAAGCCTGGCATCTCAGCATTCCTTTCCTGTCTGTCTCCTTTCTTTTGTTTCAGACCCCTGCCTCACTCTGCATACCTATGATAGTCACTCAAGGACTGACTCTCTCAAAGAGCCATTTGTACCTAACCCTGTCCTTGCTTCCATCAAGGCTGAAGGCCCAAGTTGAGTCATTGTCCTAAACCTCTATTCACCCTGGATTCTAGGAAGAGACCCACAGCAGAGGAACACTTCCACACCCTTGAGACCAGTTATCCATGATGACAAGGCTACATATCCTGGAAGAGTCAGATCCATGTCATGGAGGTGTGGCAGTATAACGATTTCTGCAGGCAGTCTTACAGAACCAGACCTGAGCAACACATGCTCAGCTTGACCTTTACTCGGGATGGCTTAATTATGGATATTCCTTGACTGTTTTCCCCAGATCTTCCTCTCTTCAAGCTCAAAGCAAATGTCAGTGTTAGCAGAATGACCTCGTGGTCACCAAACCCCTTTATCTACCCCTCTGCCCAGCATAGGCTGGATCACCTCTCATCTCTTAAGTGGTCCTGGGCTGATTAGCTGAGCCTAGAATTTTGAAGTAGCTGTGTTTGGACGGGTTACTCTGATGTCTGATCACAGCAGGGAGGTTTGTATCTCCATGCCTACCAAGGCAGAGAGAGGGTGAGGAAGGAAACTAGGTCTCAGGGTCTCAATGCGTCCTGACAGATGGATCACCATGTATGGGAAGCACAGGTCAATACCAAAACTGTCCTCTCAAACTCCCTTTTATGAGACACAGCCCACTCCCAATCCAACTCAAAACTCTCCAGCCTAGGAAGGCTGGAACAATGTTTCAAGTGCTTGGAAGAATGTTGTTTTCTAGACAGGCAAGAGGACATTTACATTCCTTTTGACTCAAAAATTGTGACATAAGAGAAAACTAGCTAGGCTGCTTGCAGGTCTTTTCCTCTCTTTCTCTTCCCCCAGATTCATCCTCCCAGTCTGGTCCCTGGTGATGCAACAGGACACCAGCTGGAGCCTTTCCATCTCCTCCCCAGAACTCCTATGGATCCATAGGTCATCCCTGCCTAGTCTTCTGCCCTACACCACATGGCATATGCAGTCTCCCAACTCTAGCAGGCAACCTCTGCTAAACCACAGGCCACAACTGTCAGAAAACAAGGTAGCAGGAAAGCTGCCTGAAGATTTCTCCTCTCTCTGTTCATCCAGACACAATCCCCAGTCTCTTCCCCAGCTCTACAGCAGAACACCAATGACTGCCTTCCTTGCTCCCCCCATCTCCATTTACTGGGTTTCATACAGAGCTTCCCCTTCCACCATCAGTCCCCACACTTGTTGCTTTGGTCCAGAACTTAACTCCAGCAGGCACCCCTACTAACCCAAGGGCAACACCTCCCAGGCCAAAAAATAGGCTGAAGGCATACCTAAACCTTACCTACTGCTCCTGAGATAAGATCCCCCCAGTCTCATCCCCAGCTCTGTAGCTGGAAACTGCTGTGGTCTTACTTTCCTCTCTGACCCCATCCCCAACAGATCAGAAAGACCTTCTCTTCCAGCCTTCCTTCCCCCAACTCATCCAGTATCCCAGCCTCAAACACCAGCAGGCATTCCCTGGGAACACACTAGCTAAACAGGCCAGGAAATCAGGCAACACATAGCCATAAAACTCTCTGAAAATCAGAGAGGAAGCAGACACCAAGGAACAAAACACCCACCCAGTGAAGACAACACCAGATGTCAGCATCTGGAATTGCAATCTCAAACGCAGATGCCTCAATGCCAGTGTATAAATACAAACAATAGCACCCAGACAACATGTCTCACCTGGAGCCCAGCTATGGTTCCACACAGGCCCTGAATATTCAAACATAGCTGAAGCACAAGAAAAAGACCTTAGAGCATCTTGTATGAAGATGACAGATTTCCTTAAAGATGAAAAAAATAAATCCTTTAAAGAAATCCAGGGAAATAGAAATAGTGGAAGGAAATAAATAAAACTGTTCAAGACCTAAAACTGGAAAAAAAATCAATAATGAAACCCAAACTAAGGGAACTGTGGAAATGAAAGATTTAGGAAATCCAACAGGAACTACAGAGACAAGCTTCACCATCAGAAGACAAGAGATGGAAGACTGAACCTCAGGCATTTAAGGCAATAGAGAAGAAATGGATACATTGGTCAACAAAAACGTTACCTGGAAAAACAAACAAACAAAAAAACCTCCCGACACAAGACAGCCAGGAAATCTGGTGCACTATGAAAAGACTAAACCTAAGAATAATAGGTATAGAGCAGTGGTTCTCAAAATTCCTAATGCTGTTGCACTTTAATACAGTTCCTTATGTTGTGGTGACCCACAACCATAACATTATTTCATTGCTACTTCATAAGTGTAATTTGGCTACTTTTAGGTATCATAGTGTAGATATCTGATGTGCAGGGCATCTGATATGTGACCCTTGTGAAAGGATCTTTTGATCCCCACCCTCTGAAAGGGGTCATGGCTCACAGGTTGAGAATTCCTGGTAGAGATGAAGGAGAAGAAACCAAGCTCAAAGGCCCAGAAATTGTTTTTAACAAAGCCATAGAAAAAAAATTTCCTACCATGAAGAGGGAGATGCCTATAGTGGTACAAGATACCATCAGAAAACCAAATAGGTGGCAGTGGAAAAGAAAGTCAACTTATTACATAATAATCAAAGCAATAACTGTATAGAACAAAGAAAAAATACTAAAAGCCACAAGGGAAAATGACCAAGTAACATACAAAGGCAGACCTGTTAGAATTATACCTGACTTCTCAATAGAGGCTCTGAAAGCCAGAAGGGCCTAGACAGATGTGCTGCGACTCTTAAGAGACCACAGATGCTAGCCCAGACAGCCCAGACTATTGTAACCAGAGAAATTTGAATCACGACAAATAAAAGTAGAGAGATATTCCATGATAATATTAAATATAAACAATAGCTATCTACAAATATAGCCCTACAGAAGGTGTTAGAAGTTAACTTCCAACATGCAAGGAGGCTAACTACACCCATGAAAACACAGCAAATAAATAATCTCATGCCAGCAAAATCAAAGACAGGGACACACACATACACACACACATGCTGTACCACCATCAATAACAAAATAACAGGAGTCAATGATCTTTAGTCATTTTTTCCCATAAGAAAATAGAAGCTGTCATTAAAAATCTCCCAATCCCCCCCAAAAAAAAATCTCCAAGGGTTGAATGGTTTTTGTACAGAAGTCGATCAACCTTCAAAAAGACTTAAAGCCAATGCTCTTCAAATTATTCCATAAAGTACAAACAGAAGGAACATTTCCCAATCATTATATGAGGCCACAGATCTCCTGATATCTAAGCCACATAAAGACTGAAAAATGAAGCAGAACTGCAGCCCCAGGGACTGGGCAGCAGCATCCTTGTCTCACCGCCACAGTTCTCCACTGCATCAGTGACCCCTGGAGATACACCCCACCTGCAATGATTGGAGAAAGAGGGATACCAAAGGCACTGGTTCTACCTGCACTGATTGGAGGAAGAGCTATACTCAGAGGCACAGGCTCCACCTATACCAATTGGAGAAAGAGATGGATAGATGGCAGTGCAAGAATACATTCAACAACAT
Organism: Neotoma lepida; assembly: GCA_001675575.1. Classification (NCBI taxonomy): domain Eukaryota; kingdom Metazoa; phylum Chordata; class Mammalia; order Rodentia; family Cricetidae; genus Neotoma; species Neotoma lepida. Next base: position 35,547 of record LZPO01097171.1, on the reverse strand, counting down.
AAAGAGCAATATGGCACCAGCAGAAACTAGCAGTTCTACAACAGCAAGACCTGAACATTCCAATGCAGACATAGCAGAAGAAAACAACCTTAAAAATAACTTTATGAAAACGATAAAGGCACTTAAAGAGAAAACAAAAAGTTCCCTTAAAGAATTAGAGGAAAAAACAAAAAAAATGGAAGAAATCAATAAATCCCTTAAAGAAAGCCAAGAAAAAACAAACAGGTGAAGGAAACAGTTCAAGATTGGAAAATTGAAAAAGAAGCAATTGAAAAACACAAACCAAGGAAATCTTGGAATTGAAAAATCTGGTTAAGCGAACAGAAACTACAGATGCAAGCATAACCAACAGACCACAAGAAATGGAAGAGAAAATGTCAGGGTTTGAAGATACAATAGAAGAAATAGACTCATTGGTCAAAGGAAATGTTCAACAAATTCCTAACACAGAACATCCAGGAAATCTGGGACACCATGAAAAGACCAAACCTAAGAATAATAGGGATAGAAGATGGAGAAGAATTCCAGCACAAGGGCCCAGAAAACGTATTCAAGAAAATCACAGAAGAAAACTTTTCCAACCTAAAGACGGACATAATTATAAAGGTACAAGAAGCTTACAGAACACTAAACAGACTGAACAACAACAAAAAAACCCTCACCACATAATAATCAAAACACTAAACACACAGAATAAAGAAAGACTGTTAAGAATTGCAAAGGAAAAAAGGTCAAGTAATACATAAAGGCAGACCTATCAGAATTATACTCAAATTTTCAAAGGAGATTCTAAAAGCCAGGAGGTCCTAGACAGATGTTTTTCAGACACTAAGGGACCATGGACACCAACCCAGACTACTATACCTAGCAAATCTTTCAATCACCATATATGGAGAAACAAGATATTTCATGACAAAACCAGATTTAAACAAAACCCATTCACAAATCTAGCCCTAAGAATGTACTAGAAGGAAAACTCCAACACAAGGAAGTTAGAAACACTCACAAAAACACAATCAATAGATAATCTCACACCAGCAAAACCCACAGAAAGGAAACACACACACACACACACACACACACACACACACACACACACACACAC
>LZPO01097170.1:307842-324559 GCA_001675575.1 Neotoma lepida | reverse complement strand
ACAGTTCTAACCACAAGCTCCTAATAGAATTAGACAGGCGTGAGGACCCATGTTCCACACCACAATACAGTCCCCAAATCACTGTGAATGGGGCCAGCTGATCACCGGTTGAATTATCTCAGGTAAGGAAGCATGTGCATGGGAAAAGGGAACATTTGCAAGAGATGGCGTTCTCACTGGCAAGGTCACCCACATATCCCCGATGTCCATCCATCATCTCCCATTACTCCCAAGGACAGAAGGATCATGGCGGTAGAAACACAGGCATGTGCTAACTAGGTATGGGACTCCACTCCCTGAAAACCATCTTGTTGGTGGCCTCTCAGATGCAGAACTGAGAGGGTGGATGGGGTACACAGTTATAGTCCAGGAAAGTGAGCTACAGAGATGGAGCCCTTTGCTGCCCCCCACCCCTGCCACCAGACTTCCCTTCAATTTCCTCCCTCCTCTACAGAACAGAGCCACAAGCATGATAAATTCCCTCGGTAATCTTTGTGGTCCGACAACAGGGCCCCAGACATCACCACACCCCCTGGGGTACTGGTGCTCTTTCCTGTGTCTCCACATGGCCCCAGGAAGGGACATAAATACCCCTCATTATGCCACACTTACAGGCTGCCTCAAACACTAACTGCAGATAAAGGTACCATTAGGCCAAATTCAGGCACCCAAACTGTCGCTTTATTTTGCAAGGAAGCTGAGTTCTGTTTTGCTTCTCCTGGTCCGAAAATTACAACAAACTTCAGTTTCATATTCTCATCAAGATCTAAGATGACTAGCTATTGAGCCTCCTTGCACCAGTAAATAGATGTTTCTAGAGGACAGTGAGGCACAGTCTGCCGGAAATCCCCTTCTATGGGCGTGAATTAAAATAGAACTTTAAGGGTAACTCCTCTCTTGGCCAGTCAGGCATGTGGCATGTGATGGTCATAGGAAGGACAAGTGTATCCTACCTCAGATTACCAAAAAGACTGTAACAGTTTAGCCTCCACATGTCCTATAACATGGACAATAAAATGCTTAAGGAAATCAGCAACAACGATGGGAGTTGCAGGCAATGGGAGGTAGGGATGGAGGGCCTCCTAGAGAGAGCCTCCATGACTGTGGGAAGTCACAGCTGGGACTGTGACAGGGCATTTACTTCATTTTAAGTAGTGGGGAAGGAGTACACTACCTTTAGTTTTCTCACACTTAAATGTGTGTGGGAAAAGTCTTAGGGGGAGTGTCAAGTGTAGGTCTGGGTTCAGTAGACTTCAGAGGGGTTTGCATGGCCATCAGGCTCATAGGGAGTAGAACCAGGGCTAGTGGGTGGTCTAAGGACAAGATTCAGAGAACCACTGGTCTTAGGACATTGATTAACATCTGCAGTACTTGGGAGAGGCCTATTCACCAGTCAGAGGTAGACATCTACACCAAAGGTGGCTCTCACAAGTCCCTTAAATCCTGCTGTCTGTATCTGCTCCAAGAGGCTCATTGCTCATCATCAGAGGTGAGCAAACAAAGGGACACAAACAGAATGTAAGATGTGTCATCAGCCAGGAAGATTGAGAAGGTACCACCACACTTGAGCCAAAACTCATCTCCATGCAATCTCTTNAACAAAAATACAGGAGTCATAATCTTTGACCTAGAGTTTGTCCAGTCTATAAGATATGTTAGAGTAAGGGTGACACAGAGATTGTGGGAGTGGCCAAACAATGACCAGTCTAACCTAAGACCCATGCCATGATAGTGAGCCCACCCCAACACTGCCTGGAGTGCCAGGACCCACAGGCTGGATGGCCTAGAGACCTAGGATAGAACCAAACACAAGTGGAAGGGAAGAAATGTCAATGTAGTGATGCCTAATGGTATTCTGTTATACTCATAGATTGGTACCTAACCAATAGTCATCAGAGAGGCTTCATCTAGCAACTGGAGGAAACAGATGCAGAGACCCTCAGTCAAACATTAGGCATAGCTCTGGGAATCCTGCTGAAGAGTGGAGGAAGGCTTGTAGGAGCCAGAGGGGTCAAGGACACCACAAGAAAACCCCCAGAATCAACTAACCTAGGCTCATGGGGGCTCACAGAGACTGAATGGACAACCAGGGAGACTGCATGTTACTGACCAAGACCCTCTGCACATATGTGACAATTTTGTAATGTGTTCTTCTTGTGGGACTCCTAACACTGGGAGCACAGGCTGTCTCTGATTCTTTTGCTGGCTTTTGGGACTCTAGTCCTCATATTGGGTCACCTTGCCCAGCCTTAATACAAGGTGAGGTGCTTAGTCTTACTGCAACTTGATATGCCATGTTTTGTTGATATTCATGGGATGACAGCCCTTTTCTGAATAGAAATGGAGGAGGAGTGGATGGGGGAGTAGAGGGGAGGTGTGGGGAGGGACTGTGAGGAGAGGACAGGGAAACTGCAACTGCAGACAGGATGGAAAATAAAAAATAAAACATAAACAACACAGGACTCAGGAAATCTGCCGCCCTGTTGGTGTTATATTTTAGCACCATTCATTCTGACCTTTTCAGGTGGCAGTAAAACCCAGCCAACAGGAGTGGCCTCTTCTGACACACAGTGCACTTAACAGATAGTTCAACTACAGAAAACACAAGCAATGGTCATCTAGAAATAACAGCAGACAGTGCCCTCTTCCCACTCCCACCAGCTTCCTCAGATCAGCCTGGAACACTGGCTGGGCCTGAGGGTGTATGTGAGTGTTGTGCTTCACCCCATCTTCCAGACTACCCCTACCTTTCCATGAGCCACACTGGTTTGCTGGCTCATCCTGGATTCAGGACACACTGTCTGCCTTAGGTCATTTTCAGATTATGCTAGAATCTTTGGAGTGACTTGTCTCCCAACACAAGAGTTCCAATCTGAATCTTCCTGTGCCACCACACTAAGACATAGCCCTACTGACCTGGAGGGAGGTGGAGGACCCTGGATTTCATGGGAAGAGAGACTCCATCTTTTTTCTTGTGTCTGAGGCCACATATCTTGTTTCTAGGTCATGNGTGGGTCTAATTGGCTCCGAGAAGATTCCATGGTGGCCTCTGGCTACCATTTTTACCTCAGATGAATCATGCATTGGCAACTGGACAGGTATTCTACAATGTTCTATGAATCTCAAGTGCTGATTTTGGAATAGAATCCATTCCATTCAAGCCAACAGACATATATTAAACTCCCTGCAATGGAAAGGATGAAAAAGAAAAGCTTGCCCCAGGGAGTTTACAGTTGAGTACAAGAACAATTGCACAGTGCACAGCATGCTGTAACCCATAGTCCTAGAGTTCTAGGGACCACAGGAGAAGGACAACAGGGTCTGCATCAGATGTCCCACATGCAGCCCTTTCTTGGCCCTGCCTGTTCCTCATCCCTGTTCTAAGCCATCATCTCCCATGAGGGTCCTGCAGTGTTCTCCTCCCAGGCCACTCTGCTTCTTCCCTTGTCCCTACATGGCTCGTATCTCCAGGTCATGACCAAACACCTCTCCCTGAGGGAGACTTCTCTCAGCCCTGTTTAAAATCTTAGCTACTCTTTCCTTTCAGAAGCACCTGGTCTCTTTGCTCATAGTGTTTACCACTCTTCCACCATGTAGTTTTCTCATTGCTCTTTATTTACTGTCTGCACCCCCCAATACACACACACACACACACACACACACACACACTGAAATGCAAGCACCACAAGAGTGGGGTTTTTGTGTACAACGCACAGCTCTGTCCCCAGGGCCTTAACCAGTGACTGACACATAATAGGTATGAATTAACTGGTGAAGTGAAGGAAAGAACCCCTCCCACCCCTCTTCCCCTTATCTTATGAATAGGGTTTTGAGTCTGCCTCCACCCCTTTCCCCCCTCTTTTTTAATTTCTGGGCACTGGGAGTCATTTTCAGGATCTTTAAGGCAGATCAAATGTCAGACACCCCTTCCTGATTAACTACATAAAACTCCAGCGGAGATTCTGATATAGAAACTGTTCCCTTGCACCACTGTTTGGAATTATGGGAAAACTGATCAATTCATTCTCACACCCAACTAAATTAACACACGTTTAGAATGAGACTGCCTCTGATTTGGTAATACAGGACTTTTGCTTCAGTGGATAGGAGACAAACACTCTTTAAGATGTCAGTCATCACACAAAATACCTTTGTCTTTGTTATGTTGTATAAAAATCGTGTTTAATCTATTCCATCATGAATAGTCCCATTTAATTAGTGGGGGAAGTGAGCGTTGATCAAGCTTTAATCACGTGTATCCTACATTAATTTTCTGTAAGGTGCTACTGCAAATTAGCCAGGGATAGAAATGGTAACTTGGAATCTGTCCATGGTACCAATGGGACCCCACTTTCCCCCCACCCCCCAATTTTCAGAACCTTGTGAAAAAGCTCTGTGTTGACTCTTATTCTGGTTGAGAGGGAATTTAAAAAAAAAAAAGGTAAACAAAGAAGGTGGGGTATCATTGTAAAGAAAAATAAGAAAAAGAAAACGGAGTTCTCTGTCTCTCACGTCCTTTCCTTCCACCTGAAGAAAATGTCTGTCTAGAAGGACCCATGCTAAGAACCACTCCCTCTCTTTTCGTTATCTTCTCNTACCCTGCTGTCCAGGGAGAGTTTGGTTCACTTGAAGAGCTGGGTCCCAAGGGAGCCGTTCTTCAAGGGATAGATTATAGCTGACTTCAGCAATTCCTAAGGCCATTTACTGAGAAAAAGAGGCGCAGAGAACACACAGGAAACAGCCAGGGCTTTCTGCTGTTCCCCTCCTGTGAGGCTATTCTCCTCTATGAAAGGAAAAAGGCTGAGGAAAATTCAGGTTCCTTTCCAACATGAGCTAGAAATTCTTTAAAAGCTTTAAAGTGTGTGTGTGTGTGTGTGTGTGTGTGTGTGTGTGTGTGTGTGTGTGTGGAGGGGATGCTCTACAAATATACACGAAATGCCCTGCACACGCAGCCTGGCCCACATCCAGCTGAATGCACTGGCTTGGGACTCTATCTAAAGGAGTGTGAACAGTAGATAGGGTACCTGGGGACAAACNCAGAAGGATAATCAGGGACCAGTCTTGATATGGTGAGGAACCTTCATTTTGGAGCAATTGCTTGTTTCTGCTTCCTCGTGTACAAGGCTCATTATCTGTCACCAGTGGGGTCTATCTGACCTGCTGTGCCGCCACAGACAGGAATCAAGAACTGAATACTCTTTGCCTGCTACAATTTGTTGACCACAGACTATCAGGTCAACAGTTAGCAAGATGACTAAAGCTGTCATTTTTTGTTTCCAGAGTCTGACAGAAACTGTAAACCCCCCAAATCAAGCTGGGAACTGTGATTCGGGACCAGCAAGATGGCTGTGTTGGTCAAGCGCTTGCCATGTAAGCATCAATGCCCAGCACCCACAGGAAAGAGCCAGGTATGGAGGCCTGCATGCACAGACTTAACTCCTCATTGCTGGGGAGAAAGAAACATTGCCTGGAACTGTTGGCCAACCAGCCTAGCTCCAGTGAGGTCCAGGTTCAGTGAGAGGCTGTATCAAGGAACAAAGCAGATGCTGCCAGAGGAATGACACTCGAGGTTGCCCTTGGACCACACGCACACACACACACACACACACTCGTACCCACACACAATACATACTGGTCTCCACACATGTGTACACATATGTACCCACATACATGAATATTCTCACACATCTGCATATACACACAAATAAATTTTAAAAACTGCAAATTAATGGAAAATATCCTTTGATGACCTACATTCATTTCCATAGTGACAACATCCTTGAAACCATAGAGCAGCAGTTCTCGACCTTCCTAATGCCGCAACCCTTTAATACGTTTTCTCATGTTGTGGTGACCCCCATCCCTAAAATCATTTCATTGCTACTTCATAACTGTAATTTGCTACTGTTATGAATTATAATATATAAATATTTGTGTTTTCCATTGGTCTTAGGTGATGCCCTGTGAAAGGTCAATCAACCCCAAAGGGGTCACGACCCACAGGTTGAGAACCACTGCCATAGATTATCTTGGGCAGCATCCCTAAGGCCAGAGGGACTGAAACTGGGCACTCGATCCTTCTAAGCAGACATTTAAGTGACTCCCCTTTCCCACTTCAGAAGCCTTTGACAGACACAAAGCAAGGGCTATCTCCCTATATGTGTGTAAATATTCCATTACAGAATCAGATCCAATTTCATCCTAAATTCAGTCTAACAGGCCAGCCAGTGACCAGCTGCTTGGACAGAGCAATTGAGAAGCACTTCTCAGACCACAGTCAGCGTGGGAAGGCCTCAGGGTACCTGAGAGCAGGCCTGAGCAGCAGGAGGCATCTATCTGCTGAGCCCCAGAGACAAACTGTCTCCCTTGGGGCCTTCATAGTGCCCCAAGAGAGCCCAAAACCAGAAAGCACATGTGCTTAGACCCACTCTACAGAATGAAGCTGCTTCTCTTCAGTGGCAACGAGGCCTTGGTAATGTGGACGGAGCGGATGGTTGCATCANCTCATTTTGTCTAGTTCTGGATGACCAGGTTTTAGGAACGGTTCATTTGTTCCTGGCCCNGCCCCCTGCAGCTGCAGCTGGGAAGGAGTTGTGGGGGAAGTGGGGCTCTGGAAGAGGAAGCCTTGGCTTGAGGAAAACTCAGGAGGCTGGAGCTCCAGCACCAGGCTTCCCCAGCAGGTACGTGGAGCAGAAGGCACAGTAGGAGGCTACAGTCTATCTTTTTATAAGTATGATAATATTTTGAAATTATAATATAATTACATCATTTCCCTCTTCCCTTTCCTCCTTCCAACACCTCTTGTTGAGCTCTCTCTCAAATTTATGGCCTCATTTTCTTTCATTGTTGTGTATGTGTATGTGTGTGTGTGTGTGTGTGTGTGTGTATGTGCACATATATATATATCCATATACATGTGCATTAATGCACCTGCTCTGTCTATATAGTCACTGTATATATGTATATATCTGTTGTATGCACATGATCTCAGGGCTGACCATTTGGTATTGGATAATTAGTTGGGGTGGGGAGTGGCAGTCCATTTTACACACTAGAGTGTCTCCTGTGATAGCAGATATTCCCTCGTGACAGAAACCTTTGACAAGTAAAGAACTGTAGATAACAGACAGATAACACAGTAAAGCTCTCAGGATTATATATTTGTAATAACTTCTGACTAGTCAGTCATTGAATTAGATATAGTTCAGGTATGAGAATTTACATCCGGAATCCCAATAGTCAAAAGAAGAAGGCAGAAGAACTACTCAAATTTGAACCAGCCTGGGGTATATAGTAAGACCCTGTTTCATAAACATAGATATGAGGATCATGAATCAATAGCCAATAAATATATTCCAAAAATGATACATTCCTAAAATGGCTTTTGATGATCTCTGTATATCCCCTAGCATGCTACTAGAAATATAAATGCAAACCTACATGTACCCAAAGTTTCCAAAACCTAGAAGCTCATGACAGTACCAATATAAACAGCCACAAACCTCAATAATAAGGAAGCCAGTTTGACAATCTGATCCCTGGACAGAGGACCAGAGTTCCATCACAGTGCAGCTTAGCCCAGAGTCTGGGGCTTATGGTGGTGAGGGATAAATGGCCAAGTCATGAGTGCATTCAGTGTTCTCAAACAAAACAGGCACAGGGAAGAAACTGACAGGGTCTGTCCATCTTATTTAGTGCTCTTGAAAGTGACACTATTTACACAGCTCATTCTCACCTCTGAAAAATAGCCCATGATATTCATAGTTTCACACAATGAAGACACACAGAACGGCCACTGGAAAGGGGTCCTCAGGAAAAGAGGAACACAGGCAAGGGAAGCCACTAGCAGTGTGATGGCACAAAGGGGCACAGGGGCTGATGACTAAGTCTGAACTCTGCATCTGAAGGTGATAAAAAGCATCTGCTCTGGTCTTACACATTTAGCATGTGTAGTGCGGCTATGTTTAGAATCCCCTCTTTGCTAGTCCAACTTTAGGGAGGGGCAAGCAGAACTCCTCCAGAGTGTTCCTCTAGAGTGCTCCTCTAGGGTGCTCCTCCAGAGTGCTCCCCTAGGGGGCCAGAATCACTGAGTCCTCAGCAGTTTGAGAGTGGACAGGGCACTGGGAGGGGAGGAAGCAAGAATGGGAGGTTACCAGAAATAACTCAATGGTAGCAACACTGCAGAGAACCTGGCTTCAAGTTCACAGCCATCTCCCAGTCCTTCCCACCGTGACACNATCCACCCAGCAAGTTTCTAAGTTAACTGTATATTTTAGATCATCATTCTTACTCAGTTCTCTTTGGGAACGCCTGCTCTCTTTTTCTTAATTTAAGATACATTGGGCCCACTTGGTTAAGCAAAAAGAGTAACAGACTGCAAAATAGAAAGTGAATTTGTGAATTATNAGACTTTAGAAACCAAGGCCAAAAATAAAAAAGACCCATATTGTAACCTTTAATTTTTTAATGTAAACTACAGGAAATTTTATAGTGAGCAGAAGTGGTTACAGAGCAGACATCCAGACGTTTCTGGATCACTTCTTCATAAAGCTATGACCCAACTAGAGTCTCTCAAAACAGCTTTTAAAACATGCCTGCTAAATAGCTTCTGTAAACCACTTGGACATGTATAGGGTTGGGTGCATTTTTAAAACTGAGAGGGAGAAAGGGAAGGGAAGAAAAAGGGAGGGAGGATGGGATTAGAAAGGGGGAGGGGAGTAAGGAAAAAGGGAGAGAGGCAAGCAATCTCCCAATTTAAATAGAGACGTGAGTCCAAAGCCAGTGTACTGTCTCAGAACAACCCCTCTGCCTGCATTCAGCATGAAGAACCAAGGTAGTTGGTAACATTCATGGGAAAATGAGGAAACATTAGCAGGACTAAGATAGACTGACAAAGACAGGAACTCTGGAAACCTTGAGCTCCCTTTCTGAATCATCTGCTCCAGTCCAGTGGCCCCGACCCTGCACACTGGCTCTCACCAGAGCAAGACTTGAATTCTGTCTCCTGGAGCCTCCCAGAGTCCTCTGTTCCTTTGGTCTGTGTGTCAGGCCCCAAGAAGCGAGCACATGATGCCAAAGCATCTTACANGTCCTTCTGGCTTGCACTCATTGCTGTCTTCCTGGGCCATTCTGGTCCAAGGACTCTACCATATGTGCTCTCACTTCCTGAGCTGAGACCCATCACCTGCCACATGAGTGCTGGACCTGGAATAGAACTTATTGTGTAAGCACAAAGACCTGAGTTCAAATCCCCAGTACACATAGCCACACCACCTATACTACTAGGTGTATTTGAGGCACAGCACCAGGCTGTGATGGGAAGCATGAAGATGCCATGTTGTTACCCCTTATTTGGATTGCAAACATAAGTGTTCTTACCCACAGGCTATCTCCCAAGCCCAGGCTACTCCTACTTTACAATTTGTCACTACCTCTATTTCTTGACTATTCAAGTTCATGTGTTTATGTCCAGCTTTAAGGACCCACGTACAGTGGAAGCACTCCACCCATCCCTGTACATCCTTCCCCATCCCTACTGACCACCTCGTGTGTATCCCCTACTTCATTATCCTTCTCCTTTTCCTGGAGTGCCAACCCTTCCCCCCAGCTTCCCAGACTAAACCCACCACTTAAGACCTGCTCCAAGGTCCAAGCTTAACAGACACCTCCCACCACTGCAGCTCTTTCTCTCCTCCCCTTAGTCTCACAGCCCATCAAATTATCTCACCTAGTTTACCGCAGAACCGTGGCACGGTACCACAAGACTTGCTGTGTGCAGTTCTTTGTGTGCCTGTATTCGTATGTATGCAGGCACCTGGGGTCTGGGGATTGAACTCAGAAGCACACTACCCACTGAAGTACCCTCCCCCCACTCCAAGGACCCCTCTGTGTGCAATTCTTCCTCAATCGATGGTAGGTATGTTTATGATGAACCCCCATCACGTTCTGCTGGAGCACTGCATGGTGAAGGAAGTGATCAAGGGGGCCGACGCTGTAGCACACCTCCCACCCCACCCCCACACTGAGCTGACCACATCACTTGGATCTTCACACTCAGGAACAGATCTTGGAAGGAAAAAAAAAGGTCAAGAGATTGTTTGCCTTTGATGTATAATTCAATTTGCTTCCTGATTCCTAATTTTCCCCACAGGGTGCTTTGAAGTGGCTAATTGACATGAAATCACTGCCTTTGATCCTGAGATGAGTGAGTCACACTGGGTGAGAGTGCACTAGAACATAATGAGCGCCATGCATCCTACAGCCCCTTCCCTGAGACACTGGGGTGCGGGGAGAGGGGGAGACAAAGAACTTGGCACACACAGGTTGCAGGAATGTGGGAAGAGATCCATTCAGGGTGGCCGACCCTAGCCTCCCACCTCACCCCACAAGATGGTCTGCCATTGGCAGATTTAGCTAGGACAGGAGAATCTGGTCTGAGGCAGCAGTCCTGGCCTTTGAGGCCAACGAGATTATTGNTGACTAAAGATGGAGATCCCAAACTGCTTGCTTGATGGTGTGTGTTCCTTTTTCCCCAGAGGTATGGCAAGTGAGGCCTCTCAAGGCCCCTTGACAGCCTATGAGGCAATTCATCAACAGTCCCCAGTGGGACTAACCTGCNGCAGTAATACTAAATAAGTACCTTGGGAGGCCAAGCTCCACAGTCAGGGGACATGCTGAGTACTGTGACCACCAGGCAGTCAGACTACAACAGTCCAAGACTGATAGCAAGAAATGAATCATTAAATGAATGAATAAGTAGTCTTCATAAACTGAAAATCACAATATTAGTGGTGGTGCTGGTGCTGGTGCTGGTGCTGACTCAAATGGAGAAGTAATTGCCTAGCATGCATGGGACCACGGAGCTATCCCCAGCACTGTATAAAGTAGGTATGGTGGTATATGCCTATAATCTCAGCCCTGAGGAGGTAGAGGCAGGGAGATCAGTGGTTCGATGTCATCCTCAGCCAGATAGCAAATTTGCTGCCAGCCTGGGCTACATGAAACTGTCTCAAAAAAAAAAAAAGTAGCAAAATACTTTAAAAAGTATTCTCCTGACCAGATTTTGGATCATATTTTCCCCAATATATTTAGTATTTAATGACTGGCATATTCTAGAAAGACTCCCCCACCCAGAGCCTAGGGTTTTTTAAATTACTTATTTTTTTTAATTAATTAGAATAACATATTTCTTTAGGGTACTTTCATGCATGTGTATCACTATGCTTTGCTCATGCCCCACCCCTTAAAGCTTTTACTCAACACTCCCTAGGATAGTTAGTTTCTTAATTTATATTTGCTTTAACTATAAAACTAATACTTCCCACTGAAAAAAATATGCAGCAGCTTACATTTAAAATTACAAAATCCTGGAGTTAGGTATCCCAGCATGAAGAGGCCCCCTGTGATCCGCCCCCTGACCTGTTCAATGAAGAGGATAGTCTCACAAACACAACTGTAGTAGGGGCGTGGTGGACAAAGGCTTCTTTCTGCACAGAATACTAGGCAAAGTGGCCTAGCTGGTCTTCCTTTTTGTGGCAGGACCTTCTCATGAGAATTTTCAATTCTGTGTCCTTCTACTCCTCTCTGAGCTCCAGGCTATCTAGTCTANNTGGGCACAAAAGCCTCTTTAGCTATCATGAGAAGCAACAGCCAAGACCCTCAACTTCCTAGGGTTGAGGACTGTTCAAGGACCACTTGGCGGCTGAGAATGCCAGCCACCTAAGGACACCATCCTTGGGTACAGCTCAGCTCTGAGAGACCACTAAGCTGAGAATGACTCCAGGGAACACGTGTGCTTGGATGTGCATCAGAGCAAGGGTTGCAGCAAAGTCTGGGCTGAGCCTCTGCAGAAGGGGTGCGGCATGCACTAGAGTGAAACACACCAATTCCAGCCCTGAGCCCCCGCCACCCCGCCATACCCTTGCAAACCAAAGCACTTTCTGCATTAAACAAGTAAAGGAAGAAATAGTCCATGTAAAAAGGCACAAACTTTGGGAGAATCTTTGTTAGTTCTAATGAGATGTATTTCACATAACCATAAAATTTATACTTTAAACTCTATAATTATTTAGTTGTGGTATATTCAGAAAGTCAGGCAACCTCTACCAGTGAACATTTTTATCACCCTACAAAGAAATCCCACACCCATTTCCAGTCTCCCAACCAACCCCTCCTCCCAGGCCCCACTCATCTGCTTTCTATCTTATTGCATTTGTCCATTCCAGATAATTCATCTAAGAATGTAAATGTGACTTTTTATGTTTGGTTTCCTTCACTTAATATACTGTTTTCAGTGGGAGACCACGCAGTTCCGTGGCTTTTCAAGGCTATTGTGCTTCTACGTGNNTAGACCACACCATGTTTATCCATTTAGCAGTTGATGGGCATTGGAGGGTGCTTCCACATTTTAGTTCATGTAGATGATGTTGTGACTGTTCACATACAAGTCTTTGTGTGGATGTATGCCTTCAGTTCTCTTTCAGTAGGACTGGCATGAAGGTCATATAACCCTAGTTTGTTGGGACTTCTTTTTCTCTGGCACATATCCCCAGCTACTTCTCACCATACAAATTTCTCATTATGAATGTCTGAGAACATTGAGACTCTAGCATTTCCAGAAATAGAAAGGACCTGAGATGCTCAGAGTCCCAGCCCCGTGAGTAACCTGCTGCCAGCTAGACCCTGGGAACTGTCAGAAATCCAACCTCTTCCAAAGACCCTGAATACAGATTTGAGTCTCAGCTACCTAGAAATGNCCTGATCCCTACCCAGGCTGCTTAGCCTCACACCCCAGTGAAAACTACCACACTCTCCAANTCCAGAGGGGCAACCCTGCTGGCAGCCTCGTGCCCCCGGAAGGCAATCAAGGTTAAAGCTAAAAGTCAAAAAGGCCTCCTAATGCTGAGTCCTTCCTGCCCCAGAGGCCTGTACTGGAGCCAAGCTCAAGGCAGTAGTCCAAAGGGTTGGGGTCCTGAAGTAACTGAACCAAACCTCACCAGCCAGAGCTCTGCCTGGGGTTGCCAGGGATTGCCCCACTCTGCCTTACTCTCCAGACACTGTTTCTGGACCTTTGCCTGCCTGAAGCNTCCTGCAGTCCCAAGGACCATCCAGCTCTAAGTACCCAGCTGCAGCGAATCAGGGGCCTTTGCCCTCAGGTGGCAGCTTGCTTCCTCCTCTAAAAACTCAACCTCGAATGACGAGCACAGTCCCAACAACCAGGCCAGGCCAACTGTGATCCTCATCACCTTGTCCCCTGCTGTTGCACAGTCCACCACAATGAGCATCTTTCTCCTGTGGGGACATGTTCCTGTGAACCTGGTAGAGATGGCAGAGAGGTGACAGGCAATAGGGACTTTGAGACAATAATTAGTCCTGTTTCACAAGGATTGCCCCAAACCAAGATGGCTCTTNGGATCTCTAAGTCGTTTGTAAGATACTTTTACTATTCTATGACGCCTAGATATCAGAAGAAATATTGTTTTCTAAATCTTAACTCTAACTACTGAGGGTCAATGGGTAGGAATGGGCAAAAGCCAGAGAACCAAATGGTTAGGGAATGTGGATCCCATAGACCTTGTGACCACACCATAGAAGAAGGAGGGTCTTGAGNGGAGCAACACCAGATGCACATAGGTTTCCCAGAAGAGACTCCAAGGCTTACTAATATCCCCAGAACACTAAAAGCTGTTGTATGGAGCTGGTGAGATGAATCAGTGAGTAGAGAACTTCCCAGATGACCTGAGTTTACTATCTGTCTCTTATACACATCTAGATGTGTATAAGAGACAGGTCTCTCACTGAACCTGGTAACCAGCAAGCTTCAGCAATCCTCTTGTCTCTGATCCCCACAGCAACGAGGTTACAGGTGTATGTCAGGTGTTGACATGTACTCATTCGAACTCAGGTCCTCATGCTTACACAGCCATCTTTCACACTGAGCTGGTTCCTCAGCTCTAAGAGCTCTCTTTCCTAAGCTCTGAAGAGGAATTTTGTAGGAGGAAGCTAAGACACAGGGTACCTGAGGTTTCTGGGAGTTTGCTTCCTATCCATCATAGGGTGAACAGCTTTACTCCACTACACCTGTCTCTTATACACATCTAGATGTGTATAAGAGACAGTGTGTGCCATATGCACAAACGGAAGCCAGGAGGGAATGTAAGGTGACCTTCTCTATCTCATTCCACCTCCCTCCCTTGAGACAGTGTCTCTCACTGAACCTGGTAACCAGCAAGCTTCAGCAATCCTCTTGTCTCTGATCCCCACAGCAACGAGGTTACAGGTGTATGTCAGGTGTTGACATGTACTCATTCGAACTCAGGTCCTCATGCTTACACAGCCATCTTTCACACTGAGCTGGTTCCTCAGCTCTAAGAGCTCTCTTTCCTAAGCTCCTGTCTCTTATACACATCTAGATGTGTATAAGAGACAGCCTGAGGTTTCTGGGAGTTTGCTTCCTATCCATCATAGGGTGAACAGCTTTACTCCACTACACACTCCCATGATGCTTTGCCTCAGCATGGCCCCAACAAACAAGGCTGACTGGTCATAACCTGGAACTTGTGAAACTGTGAGCATAAATCAATTTTTCCCAGCTTAGGTTGAGTAGTGTTGAGTATTTTGTCACTGTAGCAGAAGGAGACTAATACTCATAGGAAGTAAACCAACGGTCACCTGCCAATAGAGAGAAGGTGACAAGGAGTGATGAGTGACAGCTACTAAGTTTGAGGTTTCCTATGAGGTGACGGAANGTATGGGAACTAAATACTGGCAATGGCTATACAATTTGGCGAGTATATTAAAAACTAAGAAATGATGTGTTCTTGGATTTGGTTTGCAAGTATTGAGCATTTTTGTATCTATGTTCCCGAGGGAAATTTGCTCAGTGTCTGTTGTTGTGTTGAATATTTGTGTGGTTTGGGTATGGGGTGACTGTGGCTTCATAAAACGAATTTGGCAATGTTCCTTCTGTTGCTATTTTGTGGAATAATTTGAGGAGTATTGGCATTAGCACTTCTTTGAAAGTCTGGTAGCATTCTATATNAAATCTGTCTGGCCCTGGGCTCTTTTGGTTGGGAGACTTTTAGTAACTGCTTCTATTTCCTTAGGGGTTATAGGTCTATTGAAGTTGTTTAATCTGCTCTTGATTTAACTTTAGGAAGTGGTGTCTCTGGAGAAAAATATCCATTTCTTTTAGATTTCCCAATTTTGTGGAGTACATGTTTTTAAAGTGTGACCTAATGATTCTTCGGATTTCCTCAGTGTCTGTTATGTCCTCCTTTTTGTTTCTGATTTTGTTAATTTGGATATTCTCTCTCCTTTTAGTTAATTTAGATAAGGGTTTGTCTATCTTGTTGATTTTCTCAAGAACCAACTCTTTGTTTCATTGACTCTTTGTATTGTTCTCTTTGTTTCTATTTTATTGATTTCAGCCCCCAGTTTGATTGTTTCCTGACATCTACTCCTCTTAAGTGTGCTTACTTCTTTTTGTTTTAGAGCTTTTAGGTGTGCTATTANGTTGCTAGTATGANATCTCTCNAATTTTTTTATGTAAACACTTAGTGCTATAAAACTAAGAAATTACATNTTTAAAANAGATAAGCCACCTCTAATCCCAGCACTTGGGAGGCNGAGGCAGGCAGATCTCTGTGAGTTCAAAGCCAGCCTGGTCTACAAATTGAGTTCCAGGAAAGCCAGGGCTACACAGAGAAACTCCGTCTCNAANAAACCAAAAAACCAAAACCAAAATAAACAAACAAAAGATTTCTGTGTAAATTTATCTCAATAAAGTTGGTTTTAAAAGTTCTCACTTAGAAGAGATAGGAAATGGAGAGATGGCTCAGTGGGTAATGGCATTTGCTGTGGAACATGAGGATCACAGCACCCACATAAGAAGCAGAGTGTGGGTGCATGCCCCTGTAACCCCAGCATTATGAGTGGGGTAGACGCAGGNAGATCACTGAGGCTTGCTAGCTGCCACCCTATGTAAGCACTTGGTGNTATAAAACTAAGCTGAAAACTAAGCTGTGTGGTGCACAACCTAAACTGAAAAACAGCAAGATCTAAAGTCAGTGATAGACTCTGCCTCAAAGGAATAAGGTGTAGAGCCGTAGAGGAAGAGACCCNACACACTCCTCTGGCAGCTACACACATATACACACCCAAAGAATAATTAATAATAATAATGATAATTGCNCCTTCANATGCTAAATATGTGCTCTTGTAAAGTTATTAATATTCTTTTATCACTCATTAATGGTAGATGATGTCACAGTAACCTGCCAGGGACTGTTCAAGACTGGCTGGTCTGGAAGCAACTCCAGAGATTCTGAGCTTCCTCATGGGAAGCCTGCAGNATCATTTTAGGAAATGCCAACTTATACTTGATGGTTGACCAAAATGCATCTCGGGAAAATCCCACAGATTTGGACAAAGCTGGAAAGAANGGCGTCTANGGTTAGCACTGCATGTTAGGTCAGAGACTTCNGCCTTTCCAATGCTGTCATCTAGCTGAAGGATTTTTCTCTCTCACCTAGAATCAGCTTGACTTTCTGGCACCTAAGGCACTAAGATGGCTGGGAAAGGCATCTGGTTCTGCACCTGGGCAAAGTCTTTCACAGGTATTTTGTTACTGCCCACAAAAGCATGAAGCCTGTGCTTCTATCATCTTGTTCATATAAAAGGCCCCAGGAGGGAAANAAAATTGCACTCTGGATGCCAT
>LZPO01097170.1:239346-267501 GCA_001675575.1 Neotoma lepida | reverse complement strand
TTAAAGGCATGTGCCACCACCACCCGGCGAGGTGCACACTTTTTTACATCCGTCCTCACACCATCCCTATGGCATGTTCAGGAAGCCTCTTAAGATTTGGCCTGGAATGGATGCCATTTGATGACCTCATCCTCCCTCTCTCTCAGGGGTCAAATCTGTGCCGAGATGCTTTCAGTATTCACATGCTTTGAGAGCTTTGCCCAAACTCAAGGCAGCCCATCTCTAACCTTTCCCCACACCTGCCTAACCCGATCTGATTGCCAATGAGATCCCAAAATTACAGTTGTGGCTTTATACAAACACAACAGATTTTTCCATCATAAACTAGACAGCAATTATTATCAGGGGAAGATGTCATTACTTAAAATTTAAAGTTCATGGAAAGTGACAAATTTGGTCATGGGGCTTCAGGAGTCACAGAGAAACAGGAAGAGAGGATCAGTGAGGGTTGTTTGTGCCCCAAGAAAGCAATGGCTTGGGCATGAGAGACCCAGGCAGGGGAGCTCAGAAGCCTTCAAGGACTGTATCTCCAGCCTACTACTTCTGCTTTCTTGGTTTTGTTTCTCACTAAAACTTTTCAAATGTTCTTTTCTGTTCAATTTCAAAAATACTGAAACTGACTCCTCATCTGGATCTAGCTGGTATGGCCTTCAAGCACAGCTGCTAACGACATCATTGGCATTTAATTTCACTAGATTTGTCAAAGTTTTACTCATAGACAATAGTATGTATTTCCCTTTCTTAAAATGTGTGTGTCTGATGTACCTGTGTGTGTGCATGTGTGCCATTCATGGGTCTGAAGACAACTTTCAGGAATTAGAGCTCTCCTTCCACCATGGATTCTGGGAATTGAACTCAGGTTATCAGCCTGTACAGCAAGCTCTTCTACCCACTGGGCCACTTTCTAGCCCTAATTTGTGTCTTCTAATCGAATGGCAATCCTTTGATTCTCAAAGGGGCTGCTGAGGCGTTAGACAGGAGTCCCCTTTCCAGCCAGCCTCAAGGCTGAGCCCATGCAGCCCAAGGCCTGCTTACACTCTACTGGTGAGTACCCCAGGACTGCACACAGACTTCTGCACATGGTGAGCCCCCTTTGCGTGCTACCAGGACCCACAGAGCCCTGGAACTGGGTTTAAAGACACTTGTGAGCCACCATGTGGGTGCTGGGAATCAAACCAGGTCCTCTGGAAGAGCAGTCAGTGCTCTTAACTGCCAAGCCATCCNTCCCCCACTTCTAGATGGCTTTTAATATCTAATACAATGTAAGGAATTGTTACACTGTGTTACTTAAGGAATAATGGCAAGAGAAAAGTCTGTTTATGTCTAAAACAGATATAATTTTTTTTCCATTTTGAGTATTCTCCATCTATAGCTGACTAGGTCCAGGGAATCAGTGGATTGGGTGGGGGGTGGCAAATACACACAACAGCCTCACTGCAGTCTTGTCTACGATGCCAAGAAAGGACAACAAACCAAGTATTCCTCAATGGTCCTAGAGTAAAGAAAAAGTCCTATGTATACACAGCGGGATATTACATAGCGCTAAACAACAAATAAGGAACTCACTATTCCCTAATACAGAAAGAGCACCAAGAGATGTTAAATTTGGTAGTTTACCTTTGTATTTTTTATTTTTATTGTGTACATGAGAGAGATGTGCAATTGTGATGCACAAATGTACGTGTGTGCCTATTTGTGTAGGGGATGTTGGTGTGCTTACGCCACTGCACGTCCGTGGATGTCAGAGGACAACCTTGGGGCATTGGTCCTCACCCTTCCAACTTGTTTAAGATAGTGTCTCCTTGGTGTTGTAAAGGCAGGCTAGCTGGCCCATGTGCTTCAAGAGATTCTCCTATCTCTCCTATTTCCATGTCCCTGTATGAACATGCTGGGATTACCAAAGAATGAGCTATTGTGTCCAGCNTTTTGTGGGTTCTGGGGACCCCAACTCAGGCTATCGGGCTTGCTAGGTAAGCACTTTTACTCACTAAGCCAACACCCTTTCTATTTTATCTTTTTATTGTGTTTTTTTCCACCCTCCCAGACTTTTCAAGTAGTTATCAAATGTGTAGCCATTGCTGTACATTCCGCACAGATTTATCTTTAAGGGAAAAACAATAAAAGGGGATAGTTCAGCTTCTAAACCACCTCCCACATAAGCATGAGGAGACCCACATTCAATTCTCAGAACCCATGTAAAAAAAAAAAAAGCAGGGCTTGGTGGCCCAGGCTTGTAATCCAGAAGTGAAGTGGAAACGGGGGGTGGGGGTGGGGTCTACTCTCCATCCAACCAAGCCTAGGGTAATCAGAAAGTTCCAGATTCCATGAGAGACCATCTCCAAAAATCAAGTGGATACCTCAGAAGAACAACACCTGAGCCTAACCTAACGCACATGGGGGAGGGGGTGTTACTAATCAATTAATTAATTAATATAAAACTTTTTTTTAGTTTTGGACAAATAGCCAGGAGTCTTTGTTAGCTTATTTCTAATTTAAGGTAACTAGAATATTTTCAACATAGAGTTACTGAGAATAGTTGAAGGGCCTGAGGGACAATTTAGCAAGACCCATGACACCGTATGCCCTGGTGGCCACTACTTGATGTTGGCTGGGCATCTGGATGAGTCAGGGCCATTTTTAACCTCAACATTTGTCTCTTGGGAAGAAAAAAAAAGGGGTGGTGGTGAAAGAGACNATAAACACCAAGAATCCAGTCCTACTGAAGTGGACAGCTGAAACGAAGGGCCAGCAAGCACTGTCTCCCGTTACTATTTTCACCCCTCAGACCTATGACCTCTGCTCATGGCTGTGTACCTTCTTCAGATGGACACACCCTGGTGTTCACAAGGCTGCAGGAACANACAGAGAGTTATGAAGTAGCTAAGCTAACTGTAGATAGTCAGGAAGCTCCCATCTCACCCTTCCCCATAAGCTGGCTATTGCTTGGGGTCAACATGCTTTTATAAAAACCCTGTGTCATAGGAGTAAGATATAGTTAATATCTAATTTGCAGCTGGTGTCGTCTAAGGGCTTATAATAATACCAGCTGTCCGGAGCTGACAAAGGCTAACCACAAACTGAGTTGACAGACATGCTCCCAGTGTACCCTGGGATCCCACAGAGCTACCATCCCGGGGCAGTACACACACATTGGCACCTCACTGTGCATGCACAGACTCTAACTTCACCTAGAAGGTCTTTAATCACATGCAGGGGCTACTGTCTGTCAGTGGAAGGCAAGAGTTGCCATTCATGATTGGCTGTCATCCTAGGGCTCAGTTCTTCATTGCTCATGGCTTGTTCATGATTCCAAGGCTGTGTGTGCATCTCAGGCTACCTGACACCAGCTGCATCTGTAGTCCTGGACTAGCGCCTCCTGTTATGGCTCATTTACATACAAGTGCACACTATCAGCTAATTGACACTGGCATGTACCTGGCACTGTCCTAGAGGGATGAGGGTATGGACACATCACTATAAATTCACTGTAATCTAAAGAANGTCCTTCAGGACCCCACAGTCAGAAGGAAACAATTTCCCAAGGTACTTGAGGTAGTAGGGGACAGAAGACCTTAGCATAAGGAACTTGGTATGGGATCCACTGGGAACCCCTGGGTGCCTCCAAAACAGAACAAAGCCCTTTGTGGGCCTATTTTTAGGTCTTCCACTAGCAGATTCATTCCATGACTCAAGTATCAGCTCTTCATTTTTTTTTTNAAGATTTATTTCATGTATGAGTGTTGTGCCTGATTGTGGAGTGCCCACAGAAGTCAGAAGAGGACATCAGATCCCCTGAAAAGGAGTTACAGACAATTGACAGCAACCATGTAGGTGCTGGGAATTGAACCCAGGTCCTCTGGAAGTCTCTTAGCCACTGAACCATCTCTCCAGCCCTGGCTCATCTCGACAGGGCAAGAAAGAAGGAGCAACACACTGGCTCTTCAGCCTTCCTGTCACTCTCTAACCTTAATGTGTGGCCACAGGAGACACACTGGCAAGAGGAAACCCACCCAATTCTGGGGTCATCAGAGACACAGCTTACTAATTATGGAGTCCACACAGCCTGCACAGCTTCCGGTGCAGCACCAGCAGGGATGCAAGCTTGCTTTCTGCATCTGCTTACTGAAACTTAAAAACTGTAAGTTAACAAGTCTACAGGGCTCCTATCGAGTACCAGCATTCTTTCCTTCCNTGGGTTTATGTTGATTCATGGAAACATGTGTGAGGCATCTGCCCTTTTATTCAAACACAACGCCAAAGCTCTGGTGGCTGAGCTGTGGCATTTTGTGCTCAAACCTAACAGCTAAATTGGGAGCTCCTTCTTTGGGCGGGGCACACTAGAGGTGGGTCACTCAGCTGCCCTGACCATCAGCTGTCCAGGAGGCCTCCACATGAACTCAAAGGGGGCAGCCAGCCACAGAGCAGGGCCAAGGAGTGAAGGAAGATTCCTAGGTNCTTAGGGCTGCACAGCTGGAAAGACAGATTCCCAAGCACCATTTGACAATGGAGAAGACAGCAAGTTGTAATTATTTTTGAATTCCTTTACTGCATCCAATGTTATTTCACAACATTTTCCTTGAATTTGATGCTGGGTAAGAATTTAACATGTTTATAGCCAGGCTCGTAAAACAAATCGGCCTGAGTTTCAGCACAGTAAATTATTTTTCAGGCATCCATGCTTTTGCTTTTTCAAAAATGTGTATGCACACACACATATGCATGCATTCATGCACGCNTGTCATGGTGCCTGTGTGAAGTTCAGAGGACAACTTGCAAGAGTTAGCTCTCTTTCCACCATGGGTTCTTGGGACCAAACTCAGGTCATCAAGCTTGGCACTAAGTCCCTTTACCTACCGAGCCATCTTCTTGCCACTCCTATCATCTCTATGATCTCCACACCTCCCACCTCAGCCCCATGCTAACCCACAGAGTTCCCTCCTCAGCCGCCATTTGAGTCCTGTTTACTAACATGGAATTCCCTCTTGGCCAGAGAACCTGGGCTCTGATAAAGGGATCAACCTGTGTCCTGCGGTTAAAAACAAAATCAAATAAGCAAACAGTACAAGCAGCAAAAATAAACTCTGAGCCACATCCCTTCTATACACATGTGGATTATNATAAATGTCACTTCCCTGCCACCTCCATTTCACAGTGNTACTTCACTACTTCTTGGCCTTCAGCAGTCCAGTTCTTGACAGGTGACAAACCACTGTCACTAACCAACATGTGTGCTTTCTACACAGCTATGACATGAGAACTCTTTTGTTCAAACTNCCTGAGTCTTCCCTTGAATGAGATGAACCATCTAACACCAATCTCTGTAGAACTCCAAGACAACAGGACGTTGTGAGGCCCATTTCCACACCTATGGATCATTACCTGGGCATAGTCAGAAACAGGTGTGTTGGTCTGGATCAATTAAAGTTACAGCATCTCCAAATGTCAAATAAGAATNTCAATCCAGAGCTGGAGAGTTGGCTCAGCAGTTAAGACCACTGGCTGCTCTTGCAGAGGACCTGGGTTTGATTTCCAGCACTAACACTGCAGCTTACAAATATCTGTAGTTCCAGATACTGGGATCTGACATCCTCTTCTGGCCTCTGCAGGCACCAGGCATGTAACATGGTACATAAACCCACATGTGGGCA
This sequence comes from Neotoma lepida, assembly GCA_001675575.1. Taxonomy (NCBI): domain Eukaryota; kingdom Metazoa; phylum Chordata; class Mammalia; order Rodentia; family Cricetidae; genus Neotoma; species Neotoma lepida. Next base: position 261,853 of record LZPO01097170.1, on the reverse strand, counting down.
GACCTGCCATATGCATTATTTAAAATGCCGACCAGCTCTCCAGGACAGAACATTAAGTGCNGGGGCTGAAAAGACGGCTTAGTGGAGTTTTGGNATGTAAGCAGGAAGACCTGAGTTTNGATCCCCAGCATGCATGTTAAAAAGGTGTGTATGACCACATGCATCTGTAATCCTAGTGCTGGGGAAACAGACACAAGGAGANCCCTGGAGCTTGCTGGCCAGCCAGTCTAGCANAATTGGAGATGAGACACCTTGTCTCAAAAAACAAGGTGAAAGGCAACAGAGGAAGACATTGACCTGTGGCCTGCACATACATGTGCATGAGCACCCACNCACAAGCACATATACATACATAGGTACACACACACTAGCAAGAACGCACCTAGGTGGCTGCACACTACAACAGGCATAACTACACTATATGCATTCGTATCCCTGAGACCTTTCATTTTCCTGAGGTAATGTTTTTTTCAACCTAAGTTTCTTGAACTAGTGGTGACTAGTTATTGAAAAAAAAAGGCTTACATAAAAAAAAAATCAAAGGCAGTTAATAGTAGCAAGTGACATATCGTTCTAGGAAATTAATGGTTAGAAGAAGAAATGAAGGCCGACATTTAGTGTTCTCCAAGGTAGATCCCATGCTGGTGGGGACACCTGGGGAAGGTGTCCTAGCTCAAGTCTCCATATCCAGGTGTAGGAGAGGCTGCTCTTGTTGAAGGCTCAGGTTAGTCCCTAGCACCCATACCGGGCAGCTTAGGGATCCCACTGCCTCTTCTGGCCTCCACAGGCACCCGCACACATGTGGCATGCCCACACACTCATGGCACCTGCACACACATGCCAGACCCTCACATAGGCACAAATACATATGCATAAGTAAAAATAAAACTGTAAATATGTTTCATATCTGCCATCTTTCTCAGATTCTCTCCAGCTGTGTAGCTGAGTNAGAGAAAGGTGAGTGTGTGATTATCTGGAGAGGTTGTAAGGTCTGGAGTCAAGAGGCAAAGCTCATNTCAGAGTCACCCTCCAGTGCCTCTCTCCCAGGTGGGTGGGACACTGAGACAGAATGAGAGAGGGGACTTCCTTCAGCTNTCAACTGCTTCCTCCCAGAAAACAGAGAGCCAGACAAGCCCCAAGAAGTAGCAGGGAGTATGAAGCCTCTACAGGCTGAGAGGAGGGTATTCGAGTGAGGGTATTCCAGCAGGCAGGAGGAGGGGCATACCCACCATCCGGAGGNCACACAGGGGTCTGAACTCCANTGAGCAGGACGGAGGCTGAGCTTTGAAGCAATCCTTTGTGTTTTGTCTTCAGTACTGGGGATTGAACTAGGGTTTCAGGCATGCTAAGCAAGAGCTCTACCACTAAGCTGCATTCCCAGCTTTCTTTTTATCCTGAAGGAAGATCCCGCTAAATTCCCCTGGGCTAGCNAGGAACTCTAGGGTCAGAGAGACTGCTCAGTGAGTGGATAAAGTTATTTGCCATCAAGCCTCATGACCTCAGTTTGATCTTCAGAATCCACATAGTGGAAGGAGAGAACTGACTCCTGCAAGTTGTCCTCTGACCTCCACAAATGCGCATAATACTCACAGACACAGTGTTAAAATTTTAAATATAGAACCAAAGATGTGCAGGTGCTTGGCCTCTCTTTTAGGATTTAAGAAAACACCCGAGTCATTTTACTCCTGCTGGAGACGGCTTATAGTATTACTTGGGTTTTCACTAAATATAGATTTACTGCGGCCTGCTAAACTTTAAAACCATCAACCAATTAAATACTGATTGCCTGAATAAAACAGTCCAAATGAAACAAAGCTGCAAAGAGACTGTTCGTCCTCCGGGACAAACTAAATCCCATCCTTCGGATTTGACTGATGTCGGCATCCATCCTTGCACTCTAGCAAGCTTTCCTGACGCCAGTAACTGTTCCATGCTCCTTCTCTTGTGGCACAGTAGAGTCTCAGAGACCCCAACTCCTTGCTGTGGCCACTGCCTCCCACAGCAGTCCTCACTGGATTTTGCCAGTTTCCTGTGAACTAAGGGAGGAGGCGGTAACCTGACAGGAAGGAGGCGGCTGCACAGGGGAAGTGAGCGTGCGTTCAGGANCCCTTCTGTGGGAGGGAGCGAGCACACACTCAGCCAGACACGACTTTTCCTCTCCCCTTGCCCAGCCCCACCTCAGCACCTGCAGCTCCCTGCAGAGGTTTCACACCCCCACTACACTACAGGTGTTTGTGGCCCAGAGGACTCAGATGTGAAAACATCCAGCACCTCTCCCAAGAGCCACTCCCTCCTGCTGGCCAGGTCCTTGGCTAGTTGACTGTAAGAATGGCCTAGAGAAAGTGTTTTGTTTTGTTTTTCCTTACCCCTGACAGGATAGGCTGAAAGTCAGTTAGGGTCCATGGCTGTCTCTTGATCCCACACTACTACCACCAGCCAAGTGCCCTCCCGCTGTCAGTTGTCCCTCTGTGGGCCATGGCTTCACCACACACCCACAGTCACTTGGTGTGTTGCAAAGGTTAAAGATCCAGAAATGTTCACTCCAGGCTTAGAAGCCTCCTTCTAAGGTGAGCCCAATAAACAGTGTGTATGGGGAGGGGATGTCCTCACAAGAGGACAGGAAGAGCCACCAGCTCATCCCCCAATGTCTAGCCTAGGACGGGCACTAATAAACACTTATAGATGGTTGACATGAATGACAAGTGGCCTCAGGTACAGCAGAGGCTCCTCTGGCATTGTGGGTATAGTCCACTTTGATACCCCTGTCATCTTTGGCTCTTGAATTCACTCTGCTAAATACAATGCTGGGTAGAAATGTACAGTGTTCCCCCACCCTGGCCCTTTACATGTCCTCTGTGTCCCACTTAGAAGGACTAAGTGGAAAGAAATGGACATTTTGAAGTCTGAAGGCTTGATTTCTCAGTTCCTTCCAATCAAGGGACTTCTGTGTCACTGTTCACCTTTGTGCTTACACAGGGGTGGCCCGCTCACATGGGCTGCCACATAGAACAGTTAAGGTGGCCAGACATGCAAGCAGCTACTTCTGTGCTTAGCCCTCAGTGAGTCCTCCAAGCCTTCCTGCTTCCATCCTCAACACATCTCTCTAAACAACTCCATAATGTGCCAGAGAAGAAAGACATTCACTTGGACAACTACAAAACCTCAAGCATTCCTTGAAGACTCTTTGCTAAGGCTGACTTTAAATAATTTTGAGAATGAAATTATAAAGTGATGTAGACAAATTCACTGAGGTAGAAGGTGGGTGTTATAGAATATTAGTTAAAGATGTGTTACATTTGTTTATGCTGTGGAACGTTTGTTTAATGATGCAAAGATGTGTTGCATTCTTTTATGTTGCATTTGTTTAACTCTGTGAAGCTGTGTTACTTCGTCTGTCTAAAACACCTGATTGGTCTAATAAAGAGCTGAATGGCTGATAGCTGGGCAGAGAAAGATCGGCGGGGCTGGCAGGCACCGAGAATAAACAGGAGGATAAAAAGAGCAAAAGGGATCTAGGAACAAGAAAAAAAGAGAGAGGACACCAGGGGCCAGCCACCCAGCTACACAGCCAGCCAAAGAAAGAAGTAAAGAAAGATATACAGAAATAGAAAAAGAGGCAGTGGCAAATAGAAATAGAAAAAAAGCCCAGAGGCAAAAGGTAGACAGGATAATTTAAGTTAAGAAAAGCCAGCTAGAAACAAGCCAAGCTAAGGACAGGCATTTATAAGTAATAATAAGACTCCGCGCGCGCGCGCGCGCGCGCGCGTGTGTGTGTGTGTGTGTGTGTGTGTGTGTGTGTGTGTTTGTATTTATTTGATAGCTGTGTGGTGGGGCCCCCAAAAGAGCAAAGAGTCAAAAGAGCAAAACAAGCAACCACAGGTGGGTGAGTTAGAGACCACTGTGGCTGCAGGACTGGGAACGTGGTGCATTGTTGCTCAATAGTTGCAAAGTATCTGGGAAGGTGTAAAGAGTTTGGAAACAATTTTGACAACAGCTGCACAGGATTGTGAGTGTGATTATCACCCCTGGCATGCAAAATTTTACCCACATTTTCACCCAGTTCCATGCCAGACATTACATATTCTACAGAATCAGGGAAGCATGCAGATTTTGATAACTGCTGCTGACAAACCTAGCTTGGCCATGCATGACACACATCTGTGGGGCTGCTGGGTATCACGAGTGTCAGACTGCTTGATGAACAGAGACTGGGTGTGGGACAGCCAACCTTGACTACAAAACTGAATCTCCAATTACAAAGAAAGCAGCCCTGGCCATGCCAGGCACACCAATTAGTGTGGATTGTAATTAGTAAGGCTGTGCCCTTCAGTGGACCTGACCTCAGTACATAGCCACACAACTGACTCCATGTACCCAGCATCCAAGGCCAGAGGGGTCACACTTTAGATGATCTCATATGAGGATTATTAAAGAGACCCCAGGAGGAGGGCCCAGTCCCACAAGGGCCTTGTGTCCATTCTCTGGAGGTGGAGCTGAACTTGAAGCTCTTACTCTCAGGTTTGTGTGAGACCATTGTCATTTCAACACCCTTGTGTGCTCTCTTCTCCCAACAGTGACCTAACAATATTCAACATGCGTTGAAAACCTTAAGGAATATTCTCCCCATTTGACAAGTTTCTAGCAAATATTGTGGGAAAGTGGGGTGCCTAACAAGCAAAAATGTGTTATCTTCTGCTCCCAGTACTTCACCAAACAAAGGCTCCCCAGGTAGCCCTGGTGGGCAGTGTCCTTAGCCAGGCCATGGAGACACTCCCCAGTGCACACACTACCAAAGAGATGGAGAAATTCTTTCCCAGTTATTTTCACATGGTGGCTTTTTTTTTTTTCTTTTCAGTATTAGACTCCATCTTACTCAACTACAAATGTCTTTTAACCAAAACAGAATTCTGGGATGGGGAAATTCCATCGTTGGTAAAGTGCTTGCTGCACATGCCTGAGGACCTGAGTTCAGATCCCCAGCTTTCACATAAAAGCCAGGCATGGCTGCACTTGCCTGTGATCCCAGAACTTGGAAAGCATAGACAAGATGATCCCTGGGACTTGCTGAGCAGCCAGCCCAGCTGAGCCAGTGGGCTGCAGGTTAATGTGAGATCCTGCCTCAAAAAATAAGGTGGGGAGTCATTGAAGACACCCATTACTGACCTCCAGCCACTATGCTAATGTGCAAGCATGCATGTGTATACACACACTCAAATACACAAACTGTTTTTTAACTTTAAAAAATCTGAAACTTTAGAAAAAGTCTTTTGAATTGTTCAAAATTTCTTAAAGAGCAAATTCAGCCTTTTTCACCATAAGTCCCACTTTGGGGCAGAAGTAGCACATCTGGGCAGAAGTAGCACATCTGGGCAGAAGTAGCACATCTGGGCAGCCTTCCCCAGAGCCACATCCACGCTCTCATGGAGAAAACAGGACCACACCAGACTGCTTCCCCAGGTGCTCAGATGTGTGTCCTTCCAACCCTGTCACCTTCAACTACCTGACTTCTTGTGCATTTCAACTACGTATTTATTTTGGCTTAAGAATGGCATNGCCTTTTCCTCTGAGAATTAACTGTATTTCTATAAATTGTAACATCTTACTTAGGTTTTTGTTGCTACGATAAACAACATAACCAAAAGCAACTTGGAGAGCAAAAGGTTTGTTTCGGCTTAGAGTTGTAACTCAGCATTAAGGGAAGTCAGGGCAGAAACTCAAGGCAAGAACATGGGAACAGGAACTGATCATGGAGGGGTGTTGCTTACTGGCTTGCTCCTCATGGCTTGCTCAGCCTGCTTTCTTATACAATCTAGGGCTACCAATTCAGGGATGGTGCCATTCACAATAGGCTGGACCCTCCCACATCAATTATTGATCAAGATAATATCCCNCAGGCTTGCCTTTGGGTCAATCTAGATAGAGGCATTTTCTCACTTGAGGTTCCTCTTCCCAAATAACGCAAGCTTGTGTCAAATTGACAAAAAGCTAACCAGGATATTTGGCTTAATGTTAAGTACCAGACATGAAATGCTTATTTTCTTGATGTGGCTTTTTCTCCCATTTATCCTCAAACACATATGTGAACACACCCACTGACAGGGCCTATTGTCTGTGCAGGTATCCCAATGTCCTGGTTCTGAAAGTGCTAAATATGGTGTTAGATTTGAACAGCTCTTCTGTTCCCCAGTTCTTCCCTTCGGTGCTACACACACACACACACACACACACACACACACACACACACACTCAAACGCACACACTCCTCTGATGCCTCCATGGGCCTAGGGATCAGGAGAAACAGAGCAGTCTAGGTTATAATTAGCAAACACACTTTAAACAAGGGGCTTCAATTCTCTTCTCCACTTCAGCGGTCCATTTGTCACCCTGCAGATGGCCCACAGGGAAAAGTCTATTTTTGGAGCATCTGGGTAGGGGGTCAAAGAAGCTACAGGAGCAGCCACTGCCTGGAGCAGGCCTTGAGCACAGGGAGAAGGGCAGGTCTCCCCACAGNCAAATGGTGATCCTGCTTTAAAGATCAGAGACAGGAAAGTGCAAATGGCACTGGAATGAGCTAGGGTGCTCTCTTTGTTGGAACAGGAACAGGAATCCAGTGTCCTCANTCTCTGTGAAAGTTGACAACTACAGTGTTCCCATGAGCTCCTCAGGCCATGTGTGCAGAAGAAGGAAAGGGAGCAAACACTCTGCTCTGCTGCATATGTTTTAACTGAGGGCACTGTACCTGGTGCTGACCAAAAGCAAGGCTGAGGAAGCCAGTAAACACATACAGGAGATGAAAGGAAGCACTGGAAGCTAGAACAGAGGGTGTAAGATGGATTTTCTAAATGGTCTTGTTAGATAAAACACAGAGGCAGAGATAGGGGTAAAAGTCTGACAGAGATCAGAGGAATTAGGAACAGCTACCAGCCTCACCTTAGACTGCTGCCACCACTTCCAAAATGGAGAGAGAGTTCCACTTCCTTATGCCTCCACTTTTATATTCCTTTCTGTTCTGTTCTCCCATTGGCTCTTTGAGCCTAGCTACATCACTTTCTCCTATGGCCCACTTCTGTCACTTCCTGCCTGTCTGTATAGACCTCCAGAAGTCTATGGTTGATGCTGGGATTAAAGGCGTGTGTCTCCACGCTTGACTGTTCCTAGTGTGACCTGGAACTCACAGGGATCCAGACAGACCCTGCTTGCTAAGTGATAGGATTAAGGGCGTGTGCTAATTTTGCAAGGCTAGTGGCTGACCTTGGTCCTCTGATCTTCAGATAAATTTTATTGGAAGACATAGATAAAATACCACCAAGAGANGGGATCCAGACACCAGACTTCTGTAGCCTTCGGAGACTGTGGGTCTCAAATACAGACAGAACCATGAGGTTACTGATTCCTCCTTCTGGACCACAAGATAGCCTTTGGAGAGTTAGAGTTATCCCAAAGAAATCTACCAAAGCACGTATGAGTTCAAATGTGAGCATTACAATGTGTTCGTTAACTCGTGGTTAGCTAAACAGCTACCTAACCATAGGCAAAAACATTAAGCTGCGCCTCTACCTCATGCTATGTGCAAAAATGACACACGCTGACTCAGAAATGGGTTGAAGTCCTTGATGCAAAAGCAAATGGAGTAAATCTTCAAAGGAAATGACAGAGTAAAGTTTCATGGCAATGAATTATTTGATTTCTTAGAATTTTAAAGAAAATAGATAAAATAGACATAATCAAAATTAAAATTTTTCTGCTTTAAAGGACGTCAAGAACATGAACAGGTAATCCACAGAATGGGAGAAACTATGCAATTCTTGTAAGGAATGTGTCTAGAACATGAAGCTCACTATATGTATGTTNTGCTATACATCGCAACAATGTATAGCAACATGATTCCTTTCCCTGGGTGCTATAGGGACCATGCACACTGCAGTATTCCTCAGCACTTCATTCCTTTTTGTGGCTACTATTCCNTGGTATAAGTATACCAGATTTTATTTATCTGTTTGTCACCTGATGAGTGTTTATGATGTTTTCAGTTTTGGGCTCTGATGATTAATGTCAATGTGAACATTTAAATACAAGTTNCTGTATAAATATTAGGTTTCTTTTCTCATATATATGTAAATGTGTGTGTATTCTCATATATGTGTGTGTGTGTGCATATAGATTCATTCCATAACTGTTATGCTACACAGTAGCAGTTTAAAAAATAACCATGCCATACTGTTTCCTATGAAATGGTATGATTCTATTTATAAGGAAGTATCTAGAACACACAAATCTGTAGAGACNTGAGTGATTGGCATGGGTTAGGGCNGCTGGGAAAATGCAATGGATTACTAATGAATGAGTTTCTATTAATGGGGTAAAACAGTTCTAATACTGTGGTGATAGTTTCACAGTTCTGTGACTATACTAAAAACAATCACATTAAACACTTTCAAGCAAGTGACCTGCATAGTGTGTGCATTGGCTCACACAGTATTGGCTATTTGTTGGGGTAGTGGGGGACAGCCATTAACGGGTATCAGTTCAGCTCAGAGGTTGGCAGGAAAGGGCCAAAAGTAGACATGCTGAGATTTGGCCAGAGACAGACAGTATCTATCATGCAGAAGACATAGGCTATCCATAGCCCCAGGAGCCAAGCTCAGAGTGAATAGTGGATNACTTCTATGGAGTGTCAGAGCTTCATGATTCTGACATGAAAGAACAAAACTGGTAGACTGCGTAAATGAGAAATATGTGAGCGATGACTGTGGGAAATGATCATAGTGGCAATAGACCAGATGCGCAGAACAATTATTGTTCCTACAAGGGGACATNTATTGTTAAGCTTTCCATGACTTCAAAGGAAAACAAAGGTAGCCCTTGGAGGAGGGAGATGAGAGGNGAACAGAGATGGAGGAACAAAGATGGTAGATATGGCTTTACCACAGATCCAGTGAGCCAGACAGACGCTGTAATCCCACTGCATACCAAAGCTCTGTGTGCAGCACTGCTCACACACAACCTCGCTCTACAGCCTGCACAGAAGCATGTGCACCTAGCCAATGTTTCCTGGTGGGTGACAGGTGGGAGGGTGGGTGGACAGATGAGGTATATGACAGGCCAGAATAAGAACCCACCTGTGGTCTGATTATGCCACCCAAGTGTCCCAGTGTAGCAGGCCACTAACATTTGGCCTTTTGCCAACAGCCTTTACTCTTACCAGGCCATAAGGTAGTTTAAAGGCTGTTCTGAAAATGGGCTGCCAGCCACAGGGTGTAGCCTCATTCATCCCAAAATTGCCCACTAGCACTGAAAACCTAAAAGTGGTCAGTCCCTGTGTGCGATTGATCTAAGGAAGAAAGAAAGACAATTCAAGCAAATTCATTCATCCCCCCAGGCTAGAATGGGCAAACATTCAAAATGAAGAAGGCTGGTGAAAACAAATGCAGCCCCTTCCCATCTCACCTGTAGCTGGGACTCGAACCCTTCCCCCACTCACTCCATCTCTACCATGCTGCAGAGGATCCCCACACAAACACACTACCTGCGGCACATACAGGCCCGAGGCAGTGCTTTAGGTAGGTAGAAAGTGCTCAGAAAGGGAAACTTACAAAAACATAGAATGCAACTTAAAAACATGAGAATCAGACAAGAGATGTGAGGTCCAATCTGCAGCAGCAGGCCCGTGGATGGCAGCTGGCCCGTGCACGGCAGCAGGCCCGTGGGTGGCAGCAATGCCTACTTAATCCTATGTACAGGTGACAGGAGTCAGCACCAGCATGGCAACCAATGCCTGAAAGTGTCTATTTGCTTTCAAACAAACAGATAAGGCAACAGTATAAACTCAGGGCAGACTCAAGTCCTTCCAAGTCTGCATTCCTGAAATGAATTTGCCATCTGACCATTATCCAAAACCTACTATGTGTGTCCCACTGCAAGCACAAACTGCTGGGCAGCCAGCTCAGCCCATGGAAGCCACAGCCAACCTACACAATCATGTTTCCAATAAAAAAGAGCCTCACTTCATTTAACCAACAATGAGTGGAGGAAAGGAAAATAATTATTATATAATTCCCAGCAGACATGAGCCGTACAGCCACCAGCGAGACTCACTCTCCCATGTGGACAAGAGACACATCTGTTCCACATTTTGACATGTTCACAGCCACATAAAAATGTCCTCACAGCTGGCTCCTCTGGACCTTAAAAAGTGTAGACTCTGTTCATCCTGAGCCTCTAAGTGCTTGTCCTTAACTTTATTCCCATTTCTGCTTTGATCACTTTGTCTTCATCTGCTTTACACTTTCCAGACCCCTACAGAGATTATCTGTCACAGTTGCACATAATATACACAAATGACATGAATCCTTAATGTTTAATTGCATCCTGCAGACATTGTATGTCCATCAGTTTATCTCAGCATGGAGCCAAGAAAGCAGAAGGGACAAGGAAAAAGAACGTCTCCAGTGCTTTCAAACACTTGTTCACCAGGTGGGGTAGCACACAGACATACTTCTCCCACTCAGGAGGCTGGTGCAGGATTGCAAATTCAAGGCCAGCCTGAGCTACATAGTAAATGATTTGAAGTTATTTGGAGGCTAGGTACAGTGGCTCACACCTGTAATCCCCAGCACCAAGGAGGCTGAGGCAGAAGGAACTTGAATTCAAGTCCAGCCTGGACTGTGTAACAAGCTCTAGGCAAGCCTGACCAAAAGAGTGAGATCTTATCTCAAAAATAAATAAATAAATAAAAAGACAAAGGCTTGGTAGCATGTGNCTTTACACCAGCACTGGTGAGGTAAATGGATCTCTGTGAGTTTGAGACGAGGCTGTTCTACATAGTCGAGTTCAGGTCCAGCCAAGGATAAATAGTAGGAGTCTGTCTCAAAGGAAAAAAGAATTCAAAGACAAAACCATAAAACTATACATATGTGTGTATGTGTATGTATACATAGATCTTTGAAGTGTATTAGCATATGTATATAAATTTGGGTGTGTATATCTTTGTACTAAATCTTCTGAAAATTAAAACTGAAATCTCAGAATGTACATAAATAAAGCAACAGANTCTGGTTCCTATTCTCTGTGTCACAGCCCTGTTCTGAGGGCACTACTGGGCCCATTTCACAGAGGAACAAGTAGAGGAAGAGAGAAGTCAGGGAANCATCTGCTAAGCCAGAGAGCCAGGAACAGCTGAGCTTCCAAACCCCTAAACCCATCTCTCTCTTTGTGCTTAATGGAAGCTGATGTTTCGTACCTATAAAGTGAGCACTGGCGATTTCATATAAAGAACAGGGGGGAAGAGAAACAGATATGCTGTCATTTGTCACTCCTTTTAAATCATAGTATAGATCTGTGGGTAACAACACTTCAAAATGCTAGCTGGAAGCCTATAAAACTCCTAAGTGAACACTTGTAAGTGTTCATAGCCATACCTAAGCATGGCAGGCACAGTGGCCTTTATACTGGGACTAGAGGGACAGTCTTGGGAGCATCCAACAACCCCAACTCATTGGGTAGCTTTGCTCTTGGCATCCTACTAGCCATTAAACTGGGTGCACATGTACCTTAGGAGCTGAGGACTCAGCCTTTAGCATCAGCTAGGAGCTTATAAGAAATGCAGGGTCTCAGGCCCCACCCTGGATCTCTAAATCTACAAGCTTAGGTGGTGAGCTTGAATGGGGACATCTGAAAAGTTGCCATGTAGGAATCCAGAGCCTGGTACAATGTCAGGCTGTGGGCACCCATTACTATATCACAGCACCAACCTGCATTATTACCATGTGTCAGTGTATGTCACAGGTGTGTCACAGCCCCACATTCCACACACAGACAAGGTGGGCAGATGGCAGGGATGGATGAGCCATAGTTACTTAACTCAGAGTGCTCAACTTCTCCGTCTGTATAAAAGGGACCATAAAGTTGCCTGTGTAATAAGGCAGACAAAGTGATGAGCACAGAAGAGTACAAGCATGGCTGGCCAGCTGACAGATGGGAAAGAGCAGACTGGAAAGACTATCTGAGGTCAGATGGGATTGGTCCTGGGCCCAGATCCTGCTGCTTCCATCCCAGGAGCTAGCAACATCGCACACAGATAATACCTCAGTGCATGATACTGACCTGGAGCTGGCTGTCCAGANGTCCCTGTAGAACAAAGGCCCCTAAAAAGGACACAGTCGGAGGCAGTAGAGTCAGAGGCATAGGTCAGGGCCTATCCCCACCCAGATGGGACACGGATGAGTCCATCCTTGTTAAGATACTCAACCCTGGGATACTCAGCTGCTGTCTGTGTGGAGGGGACAGCAAGATCATCCTTCTAATGGCCTAAGTACCTACTACAAAGGACACAGAGTCCTAGGCCAGTTCAGGAAAGCAAGTGGGTGTGTCCTTCAGGTTGCTCCTCCCTGAATGCTGAGCTGAGTATACATACCCTGCTGCCTCATCACCATTTCCAACCTTAAGCAAAAATGACCCCATGGGCACTGGGGACTGTGCCACCTCAGTAGCACATCTCAGCCTTGGCCACAGGAAAGTCACTTGGAAAAGCCTGAAAGGATTCCAGGACCCAGGACCCAAGCTCAGGCTCTGGGTTGCACTGCACTGCTGACAATTGCTAGCAAAACTTTAGAACAGTTTACAAAGTGAATTACTATAATAAACCCTATGACTTTTCCACTAACCTTTTCTTACAACTTTATATTTTGTGGAGGTTTTGTGACTATTACATCTCTATGCTGTGGCATATTTTTGACTACAAAGATGAGCAGAGAGATCTCTGAATGATCTGCTCTACCGTAAGAGCAGAAATGGGTAGAGCATCTCATATTTAAAATGAGCAGGACTGCAGTGTTTCCAAGCTCAGAACTCTTCAGATTTAGGAATATCTGCGTCTAGGTAATGAGACATCTTGGGGCTAGGTCCCAAGGCTAACTACCAGAATCACTGATGTCTCTTGCATGCACTATCATAGCTTCTGGGGATTCTTAGAGAGTGTTTTTCATCATTTTGTGCATGAAACAATGTTGTATGGGGTGGAATTTTCTATCTCTGGTATATTTCAGCATTCAAAAAGTTAGGATTTGAGGCAGTCAAGATTTCAGATTTGAGAATTATGAATCTATACATAAATTATCCCAGGTATCCAATCAGGGTTCTAATGTCTGTCTTGGTTAACAGCATGAACAGGGCACTCACCAGCAGTAAAAGATAAGGTTTTTAAAGTGGGGAGGGAACCCTGGGATTTCATGAAGAAGCCACTGTTCTCTCCACTCAACATTCTTGGGTACAGTGCCAAGTCACCTTAACCAACACCTCCTCTCTCTGCTGGCATTCTAAAGGGCCTCAGGGAAAGGCCACAGGAGACAGAGCACACCTCATAGCAGCATCCTGGGAGAAAAGGGGATGGTCAATGCAGGAGACACCCTGCACACCACACACACACTTGCCCAGGGCTACTGTGGTTGCTCTGGAGATGGCTTGCTCCAATTCTGGTTTTGGAAGATGTTCATCGAGTACTTCATAGGAGCCTGGGATCCTGCACCCTGTAACCCTACGGCCCCTTCCCAACCAAAGTGTNCTGGCAGCCTTTCACTTCATTGTCATGGCTTAGCAAAACCTAAGCGAGGAAAGCATCCCTATGGTCTTGCCAGCTAGAGTTCCAAGCATGCGTCACTGCTGGCCACAGCTCAGGCCAAGCAAACTCTGCTTTCTGCAGATGGGAAACAAAAGATGCTGTTCTGTGTAAACGTTTGGTTTTCTGCAGCAAATGGAAACTCGCTGTGGCTCTAATTCAGACACTCTGAACCCTGGAACATATTTGTGACTAAGGTCTTAAAATCCAAAAACATATGGCACTCTATTCCACACTAAGCTATTGCTATTTAGGCACAAAGGAAGAGAACAACTTGAAGGGACATACAGTGTCACACCAACTGAGAAGCTGTGGGTGTCAGAAAAGAGGACCAGACCAGCCATAGAAAAGGTGACTCTACCCTTGACTTTGCTACTTGCCAGCTTTGTGGCCTTGGACAGGTCCTTTTTCTTCTCTAGGGTATCCTCATGTTCGTACACATATATACACACATATATAAAATGGATGATATACTAGCGCCAAAACATTTTACTGTGCTTTATTAATATGTTACTAATGATTTTAGATATCTTGTGTTGCTCATACTGTTACATATATGCAGACTAGCCCAGAGAGGGAGGTTAAGTGTGCATAAAGGGTGTGGACCACAGTGAGCAGAGCTTGCTGGCAGCCAATGGTGCTCCTAATCTGCAATTAGAAGGCCCTTCATTATGGCCTCTTGACTGACATGATGAAAGCCAGAGCAAGGGGTGAGCTGGCTTCCTCACCCTGCAGCTTCAGCATACCTTCTGCTTTTAAAAATAAAAAGGGCAAACCCAGCAGACACACACTTCTCTTGCCCCATGCCTGCCACAGAGGCCACCAGCCCCATGGGCTTCTCCTGTTCTTGGAGCTACCCAAGAAATGTCAATTTCAAGGGCACTGTGTTTGAAATATATTCTGGTCTAAAGAAACATTTTTTAAAATAATGACTTACTGAGGGCATATGCAGAGTGTGTGAGATGGCTCATGGGTAAAGAGATGGCTCATGGGTAAAGAGATGGCTCATGGGTAAAGAGAGGGCTCATGTAAAGTGCTTAGTATGTGACGCAAGCACGAGGACCAGAGCTCAGATCTCTGGCACCCATATGAGTGCCAGATGGGCACTGTTGCCCATCTGTACTTCCAGCACTTAGAGGGGGAGAAAGGGCATCTCCAGAGCAAACCTGTACTCTCTTCCTACCTGGTCTTGGAGANCATCCTCACATTGTTACTTTCTCCAGTGATTAAAAGGACTTTATTGTCCAGAAGGAGCAGGGCTGNATCCTGCTTGAACTCTCAAGCAAGAGCCTGACCTATAAGTCTATAGAGCTATCGGCTGCTTCATGCCCCCAAATTCAGCAGGGCCCCTAATGGCGTCTGTGTATCATCTTGCTTTGTACTTGAGTAGAGGCTGGGGACTGCTCCTGGTGGTGGCTATANAAAGAACACAANGTCTCCCTGTAACAGTTTCCTATCAGGTTCTGAGACCAGACATGCCTGCTAAGGCTGAGAAATCATAGCAGAAAAAAGGAAGAAAGTTGGGCCAGCAAGAGGGCTCAATGGGGTAAAGATACTTGGCACACAACCCTGACAACCAGAGTTCAGTCCCCAAAACCCACATAATAGTGGAAAGGGAACCAAGTCCCCAAAGCTGCCCCCTATCCTCTGTGTGAGCATCATGTCNAGGGTGGTTTGAATAACAGATGTCACCCATAGTCTCAGGCGTTTGAATACTTGGTCCACNGCTGGTAGCACTGTTTTGGCAGTTTAGGAGGTGTGGCCTTGCTGGAGGAAGTTTGTCACAGGGAAGATTTTGAGGTTTCAAAGCCACACACCATTCCCAGTTTGTTCTATCCGCTTTATGCTTGCAATTGGAGATGTGAGCCCTCAGTTCTTGACTTCTAGTCCCAGAAACCACCTGTTCCTACCACTATGGACCCTAACTTCTGTACCCATAAGCCCAAATGAACCCTTCTTTCTATGTGTTGCCTTGGTCATGGTGCTTTATCACAGCAATGGAAAAGTAATTAATACAGTATCATTCATGTATGCACACATATAAACAATAATAACAATAAATAAGAAAAATGTAAAGGGAGTAAAATAGGCAAAGAGGCCAGACATGTCCAGAGCACAGGGCTGGTGTAGCCATGGGCACACTCTGAGATACTATGGCATCCTAGGAAGGGGTAGAGATANTGTCTCCTTAACCAAGAGGGAGCTTTGGGGTTGATAGAGCCCAGGGACTGGCTATGACAAGAGTCTACATGTCTGCTGGGACATTGAGACACTTTAGTATGGTTCTTTCATTAAACAGGCAGCCAAAGGAAGCTTCCAGGTGCTTCAATAGAAGATGAACACAACAGCATGTATGTAGACACATGACATTAACGTATATCAGAAAACCGAAGAATGTATCCAGATATAAGCAAGTGAAATTCCCACAGTCCCCAAAGAAGTACAGACTGTGAAGGGGCAGGCTAGAACCAGAACCAAAAGGGATGATGACTGATAACACAGCTGGGTTTACCCTCCTCACACAGTGAATGGGACAACTATATTGGGCCAGACTGGGAATCTGTCACCTCCGGGGGAAGAAGCATGACTTGTACTTTCCATCCATGTTGTCTGGACACTCAAAACTAAAAAAGGTAAGGCTTATGTTTGTATCAACAGAGGCCCCTTCCTGGAGGTTGAGGGGCCTGCACTTGCTTTGTTTCACACACCTGATTTCCCTGCACTCCCAGGAGACATGCAGCTCTGAACACACAAGTGTGAGACCACAAAACCCCATGCTGACTCTCAAGAGTGAGCTCAGAGCTCATCTCAACCACAGGCAGACCAAAAGGGAGAGGCCCAATCTTCCCATGTGCCCACAGAGACTTCCTCCAGGCTCCATCAATCCCTGCCCTGTGCCTGTCTCCTCCCCACAAAGTCCAATGCATTCAAATAATTCCTTTAAAAGGGACACCGAGACCTGAGGCTCATATCATTCCCTGGATGGTAGAAAATGCTTAGGTGAAAGAGAACACAAAACACGCATCAACTGAGAGACCCAGGCTACTAGCTTCAAGTACTACCCAAGCATGCACGAGACGTCACATGCTGTGGGTGTCCCTCTACTGGGTTGCTACTGCATGCCTGACCATCATAACATAACAAGCCACCAAGACCACATGCTAACTCCACTCCCCACAAGCTTCCAGTAAACTGAAATCCAAACTCACATTATATGGCTGCATCTGTGCCTCCCCTCCCTCCCCCTAACAGTAGTTATTAAATTATTAAATAATTGTTACTTTTCTNTTGCTGATAAAATACCCTGAGAAAATCAACTTAGGGGAGAAAATGGCTTATTTTGGTTACAGTCCATCACAGCAGGGAAGTCACAGCAGGAGCCTGAGGAAGCTGTTCACATCACACCCGCAGTCATGAAACAGAAATGATGATTGCTCGTGCTCAGTTCTCTTTCTCCACTTACATAGTCCAGGATCCAAGCCCAGAGAACGATCCACTCACAGTCAGCAGATCTTCTCACTGCTACTAGATAATGATAATCAAGATAATGCCCATAAGCAAGCTTGTCTTTCAGGTAATGCTAAATCTCATTGGCATTTGAGGTTCAACACACACACATACACACATACACACACACACACACATACACACACACATGATGCTGCAGTTCTACTCTTGGGTATATATCCAAAAGAACTGAAATAAGGTTCTCAAAGAAATGTGTATATGCCTACATTCACAGCAGCACAATTCACGAGACCTATGGAAGAGAAATGTCTAAACCTACAAAGGGATATTATTAAGTGGCCCTTAAAAGGTAGGGAATTCTGACACCTGCTATTACATGGGCGGGGGCGGTCAGGGAGAGGGGAACCTTAAGAACATCATGCCAGATGAAATAATGTAGCCATGAAAAGGCAAATACCATATAATTCTAGTTGGATGTGTGAAATAGCTAGACTAGTCAAATTTGTGAAGATGCAAATTGGAATGAGGGTCTTCATGAGCTGTCGCCTGGGAGGAGGAGAGCTGCTTTAGAGGTTTGGTTTTGCAGCTCGAGATCTGAATACGGGGGGCAAATGGTTATACAACATGAATATGCTTAATATCACTCAACTGAATCCTAAAATAAGGTGGTGGATTTTATCTTACATGTGTTTTGTCACAATTTTTTTAAGTGGCTAAAGGGAGAAATGACTAATAACTTGGAAAGCAAGCAAGATTGACACATCAGGAATGTTTCAGGATGCTGACAGCAAACAAGAAGGGTAGAGGAAAGGGGAAATGGCCAAAGAGGAGACACCAAGGGGAAGACCACTTGTTTGAAATACAGGCTGTCTCTTCAGGAAGGCATAATCCATCTCTGCCTGAAGGCTCTGGGTGCCTTCACCAACGGGCTTCATTTCCCTCCACTGGGAAGCCTGAGCAAACAGTCCCCCAAATGGTCACAAGACACTGGATAGACCACACCTTTATTTAGGAGAGTCTGGTCATTCAAAGTTGGCATCTCTCCCAATCAGTACTTCTATTTTTAGCCCTCAGAAAACAGCAAACCATGAGGGGACATTTTTCAAAGGGAACAAAAGAAGATTCTCCTCATTTCCAAAGATGAGAAGATGATTTACGCTAGCCTCTCTTTCAGTAGACTCGACTTTTGCATTTCCACAGCACACAGCTCAATCATAGGAAGGCCAGCTTCAGGAAAAGTGTGGAGCTGAGCTCTCTAAGAATCACAGAGAGGCTTGGGGAAACCAGATTTCTACACCCAGACCCCAAAACTACAACTTTACTACCCATTTATCCCATAGAGGGTACCCTTGCATCCTTCTATTTCAGGGCAACCAGGTAAGGATTCAAAGGTGTAATGTAGAAACTCAAATAAAAATCACAATGACATATTACTTCACATCTCTTAGAACTGCTACCAAAAACAGTTCAGTGTTGGTGAGAATGTGGAGAATTAGAGGGACATAAAATGATGACTAGGGAAGAACAAGGTTGGCGCCTCCCAAAACTATAAATCGAATTATTAGTAACGGCCACAGTACTTCTGTGTACATATCCAAAAGAATTCAAAGCAGGGTATCAAAGACACACTGATGCCCATGGCAGCGTTAGGCACAATGACCACAGCATGGAAGCAACTTCAACATCAGTGACAGGTAAACAATAAAAAAAAACCATGCTTTCTATTTGCTTACAGTGGAACTATCCAGACTTTGAAACCAAAGAAATTCTGTCATTCAAAATATGAACGGAAATGGGGGACATTATAAAGGAAAATGNGGTCAGGGCAAAGCGCTTGCCTTGCAGCCAGGAAGCCCTGGGTTTGACCTTCAACACCACAACAGGGGAAAAGACAAACACTGTGTTGGGTGGTTTCACCCATCTAAGGTATCCAAACTACTTCAGCACATGGAGACGGACAGCAGGACGGTGTTGTCAGGCCTGAAGAAATGGGAAACAGGGCCCTGATGTTCAGTGAGGATGCAGCTTCAGCTCTGCAGGACGGAAAGGTTCCGAAGACTGGCCACACACAGTGTAGACACCTTACTAAACCACCCATTTACAGTGTGGCCAATTTTATTTTCACATAGCTTTTTGAGATATGTTTTATTTATGGGTAAATGTATATATGTGCACGTGGGGGTGCCATGCCTATGCAAGCAAACAGAGACCAGAAGAGAGCATGGGTCCNTCAGAGCTATAGTTACACTCATTTATGAGACATCTGGCTTGCTACATAGGTGCTGAGATCTGAACTCTAATCCTCATGACTGTATACCAAGCACTCTTAACCACTAAGCCATCTCTCCAGCTCCTATTCATGTACATCCTAACCATAAATGTGAAACATGCTTATGCCTATCCACCACATATGTAATAATGCCACAGGGAGGTTTTCTTTCTCGTGTCCTACCACCATAGACCATGCAGAGCTGCTCACACTTTACACAAGAGCATGACCAATAACAATTTTTCTGCCCCGGACCCAGGTTCTGCAAATTCTTGAACTCTAGTTAATCAAGGAATCGCAAGGCTTCCCTGAAGACATCCCAGCTCCAGCATGAAGAGGAAAGGGGGCCCAGCACGTCCCCAGTTCTTCACCATTGTATATCTAAAGGTTTCAGGGGTGAGAGCTACCTCTCTAGACAAAATTCAGAAGCTGGTGAGACCTTCAAATCCACACTGCCAGGCTGAGGACATAACTCAGTCAAAAGTGAATGCTTGTAATGCACGCATGAGGAATTGAGTTCCAGTCCCAGGATCCAAGTAAAACACACAGTAGCACAAGTTTGTAGTCCCACCACTCCTGAGGTAGAGACAAAAGAATCATTAGGGATCCCAGCTGAGCCAGATAGCTCAGCTGAGTCAGTGAGCTCAGGCCAATGAAAGACCACACCTCAAAGGAGGTAGATGGCATTTCTTAAGATGATGCCTGGGATTGTACTGTGGCATTCACACACACACACACACACACACACACACACACACACACACACACACACACACACGTGTGTGTGTGTGTGTGTGTGTGTGTGCATTTATATACATGCATGCAGCTGTGCACATATTAGCAGGCACTCACATATGCACAGACACACACAAATACACACTCCAAACAGGAATACTCTGAGGGGTTCAGAGTCTTTATCATCCTGGAAAGACATTATCACAGATGTACTGCTAGTAAGAAGAGCACCTGCCTCCCTCCCAACACCTCTACCTTCAGGAGAATGGAGTCCCAGGCACCTTCAGAGTTCAGTTCCTGCCACTGGGATGTTTTTATTTGCAGCACAGCAAGTTTAATCAGAAAAATATGTTAAGATTAAAATCATACTCAAAATAGCCTTTTAATTTCCTGCATGTTTATTCATTGTCTGTAGCTAGTGTCCAAGCAGACAGAAGGAAAGACCCATTCGCTTCAAGGCCTCACTGTTCACTCTCCCTCATCTCCTAGGAGAACTAGAACTCCAGTTTTACTTTGGGTAGCCATGCAGTCTTTCCCATGACTCCACAGCAGCAACCTGTAGCTCCCTGACTAAACTCTGGCCAATCAGATGGAGGCAAGAGCCCTATAAGGAAATTCTCAGAAAGTCTCTGAGAAAGACAGGACAAGCTTTTCTTCAGCCTTCCATCTGCTCAGCTAAGGCA
The DNA here is from genome assembly GCA_001675575.1 of Neotoma lepida. Classification (NCBI taxonomy): domain Eukaryota; kingdom Metazoa; phylum Chordata; class Mammalia; order Rodentia; family Cricetidae; genus Neotoma; species Neotoma lepida. Next base: position 241,086 of record LZPO01097170.1, on the reverse strand, counting down.
ACCATCCTACTCTGGAAGGATTTGCTAAAAATGATAGGGAGCAGGAGAGAAGGAAGGAGATCCCTTGTGCCCTGGGCAGCCTCCATCCTAGCCCTGGAGCAAAGTTACAGGCCATTTTACATCATAGGAAAGGGAATGCCTGCCTCAAAGTCTTGGGGGGNGAGTACCTAAAGGAAATTGAATTCTAAGTAATGANTGTTCAATTCTTTTAAAGACCACCAAGAAGTAGAGAATTCTACAAAGATGGAAGCAGTGGTAGCAAAACATTGTTTTTAATCTCTCCAAAACATAGGACTAGAGAGATGGCTCAGTGGGTAAGTGCTTGCCGCACAAATGCGAGTTTGAATTCCCAGAACCCCTTAAGAGCTGAGCTCAATAGTACATATCTGTAATCCCAGAACTCTTGTGCAAGATGGGGAACAGGAAAACAAGACTATCTAGAAGTCTGCTGTCCAGATAGCCTGGCATAATGCAGCATCAAACAAAATAGAGACCCTGCCCCAAAAAGGTGAAACTGAGTACCAACATCCCCAACACTGTCCTCTAATCTCCACACATATGCAGTGGTACACATGTGAACACACAACACACACACGCATACACACACACACACACACACACACACACACACACGCACACACACACTGAACAGAACCCTATTTAAAAGAAGAACAAAACCCACCAAGCTGGTAGGTAGCAGGTAATAGGACCTCTGGACTGCTTCTTACAACCACCTCATGTGAGNCTAAAATAGTTTTTAAATTGCCCAAATCCACTTTCAACAAAGCGACCAGACAGCAAAACAAATGCTTGACAAAGAACCTCTAAAAGAAAATAACAAACGTGAAAATACAGTGGGTGAGAATCCACTCCACAAACACTAAAATTTAAGTGGGTGAGGACAAACCACGAATAGCCATAAGATATGTGCAGAATTATCATCTGTCCAGTGAAATTGAAGGGAAGCCATGAGGCATCTAGTCAACCTGAGACCAGCACAACCCAAAATAGGCCAACTTGGGAACCACAGCTGAAACTGAGAAGGGGCACTGACCAACCACTAACCAGCTAGCCCTGAGCTCATGGATCAGACTGGTGGCTCCGGACAGTCTCACCTCCCCACAGCTTACTTTTAGAACAGAAGAAACTGCTGGGAGTTGAGAAAGGTAAGAATGATAATATAAAGGAAATGACAGACACAAATCTGAGAAGGCAGCCAGCCATGTGTATGAACCATGTTCTTAGTGACTAAGAGGATGGACGAGCCGCTCAGTGAAAAACCAGGAGCTCTGAGCTAAGCATCCTTCTAAAAGGTCAGGGGAACTGACTTCATGTAAAAATGAACAACTCAGCACTGCAGAGGCTAAGGCAGGAGGATTGCTTTGAGTTGGAGACTAGCCTAGGATACATAATTAGTTCAAGGCTAACCTAGGCTATGGAATGAGACCCTGTCTCCTCACACACATACCCCAAAAAAGAGCAACTTAAAAGGCTTGAGGACAAATCGTATGCAGAGTCCTCACTGTAAGGAAAGGAGAGTAAATAGTAAAATAGCACATACCCTATAGACAATAAACACACACTCAGAGGGGGCACATCTAAGTCAGCAATCTGTTCCGAGTGCTGTAAGGATAAAGAAGAGTGTTAGAAGAAAAAGCAACGTAAGCTAGAATCGGGAAAACAGAGACATTCAATGGTGGGGCATTTGAATATGAAATAAAATAAATGATGAAATGAGAA
>LZPO01097170.1:227352-238437 GCA_001675575.1 Neotoma lepida | reverse complement strand
CACCAAGTAGGCTAGGTGGGCTGGCCAATGAGCCTCAGGGATCCACCTGCATCTACCTCCCCAGTGCTGGGATTACAAGCGATGCCAGTTTACCAGGTGCTTTTAAGTGGTTCTAAGGATTGAACTTGGGTCCTCATGCTTGTATGGCAAGCATTTTTTCTGACAGAGCTTTCTCTCCAGCCCTGGATAGCATCTCTTTATCAATTCATTCTAAGTCATCAGTTTTAAAACAGGATAGATTAGCTTTTCAGTTTTCCTACTGCTAATGCATCTATGGCTCTCACTACATTGAGCTTTGTGTGGGGACAGGAGAATCTACCAGATACTAGGTGGCTGCAAGGGGAGAAAAACAGCCCTTGTGAAGCCTACCCAAGAGGAAACTGAGGGCTCATCAAGTCTCTAGAATCAGGGGCCAATTTGCAAAAAATATGGAGGAGAGCTAGCTGTACTTGCACCTTCTTCAGGAGAAATGTTCCAGATTCTTCAAAAGACACAGTAAGAGTTTTATTGTTGTTGCTTTTTTCATTTATTTAAGGAGGGAAGACTGATGAACAAGATTTATTTTTAAAGTTTCTTGTTTTGTTTTGTTTTTAATTTTCAGGCTAGCAAAATGGATCGGTGGATAAAGGCATTTGCTGCCACGCCTGAGGACCTGAGTTTGAGCCTGAGGATTCACACAGCGCAAGGAGAGATTCAAGTTGTCCTCTGGGATACATGCATACACACACATACACACACACACACACAGACACACGCACAGAGAGAGACAGACAGAGAGAGAGAGAGACTTGTGTGTACATATACACACATAAATATAAATAAACAGGAATTTTTTTCTGTAAGAAATAGTGCACATCTTTTGCATTCATTTCTAGTTCCCATTCTGATCTTCCCCTGCTTGTCCCCATAGCGCTCTCCTGTCCCCTCCCTGCCAGCATCTNCCTGGATAGACACTCGTCTTTGTAGCATCTCCACNCTCATCATCAACTCCCCGTCTCCCAAGCCTCCAATACCATCTTACCCAGCAGCATGCTTCATCCATATGCTAAATCCAACATGCCCAAAACTGAACCCAGCCAGCTCCTTTATGTTAGCTGCCTGACCAGACCCCCAACTTCTCAAAGATTTATAGTTAGCCCCTACCATGCTGGTTGAAAACCCTGAGGTTTCCCCTGCCTGGCTTTCTTCCTGTGCCAGCATAAATACTCTATAGAAAACTATCTTAGCTGCCTTCAGGCATCCATTCAAAGTTTATGGAGCCTCTGAATCATCAATCCACTACCATTTGATGGATTCAAGAGGAAATGGCTTGAGGAATTCACTGCGTCATCACAGGGAACACCCTGAGATTGTCTGTGCATGTGCACATAGCTGCCCCTTCCTGCACAGACCAACTTCAGAAACCAGTGACACCAGTCAACAGGTGGCCAGGCCAGGGACAGGTGACAGACTCTTGACTTGGTCCTTTGAGCCTTTTTGTCTTCAAAATAATTGTTTCAAAATAATAAAATTATAGTTTAATTGCAAATTCAAATCAGTTTTCAATGTGAATTCCCCTATATACACAGAATGAGTTATTCTAGAAAGTATCAAGTTATGTAAACAAAAATATTAAAATACAGAACTGCTTTCATTGTCCTGTGGGGGTATGTTGACCCTTTTTTATCAAAACTCAAGCCAGAAGTTAGTAATGTAAGTCAACTGGTAGCATGTTTGCCTGGCATGCACCAAGAAATGGGTTGGATCTGCAGCAGCTCCTAAGTCTGGTGTACCTATACTGTCTGGATCTGGAATGTGGAGGCCGGAAGAGCAGAAGTTTCCAGCAGAAGTTTCCAGCCTTTCACCTCTTGCTCAGCTGGTCACTCTCTAGGAAAGGCCATGGCAGATAGAGATGGACCATTGGACATGTCTATTTATTGTTCCAGGTTCTCAGGGGCCACCCTCAGAGCTCTTCAAATTAAAGTGAGAGCTTGGTTGCCTGCAGAATTCAGCCTCTGTGTGCTTCAGTGAGATACAGCTGTATCCTGGCATTATTGACTCCACCTCTCAGACCCCACAGAAGCCCAGGCTCAGAACTGCCATACTTCATAGGCCCAGCTGAGCCTCAGGAAGTTTCCGTCCACAGAAATGGTACACTGAGACCACTGGAGATTTTTTAAAGATGCCTCCATCTTTCACTATAAGAAAGGCCTGTTTTTATGTGATCTTGAATTTGATTTGCAAGTATTTTACTGAAAATGTTTGTGTCTATGTTCATGGCAGATTTACCTATGACATTCTTTTTACTGTTATTGTGCCATTACCAGGTATGGGCATCAGGGTAATGCTGGCTATGTAAAGGGAGTTTGGAAGCAGCCTTTTCTATTTTAAGGACAATTTGTAAAGTGTTGATATTCNTTCGTCTTTGAAGAATTCTGTACTGAGTCCACCCAGACCTGAGTTGTTGTTGGGAATTTGTTTCACTACTTCAGTTTCATTGATTGTCATAGATACATTTAAATTATTTGTGTTATCTGTTTAATTTTGGCTGGTTGTATGCATCAAGAAATTGATCCATTTCTTCTAGACTTTTCCAGTTTGGTGAGATAGGGGTTTTAATGTATGCCTTTATGACTTGCCGAACTTTCTGATACCTTTAGAGTGTTTCCTTTCAGCTCTAATCATATTCANTTGGGCCTTCTCTTCCTTTGGTTAATTTGGCAAAGGGACTGTCAGTTTTATTTATCTTTCCAAAGAAACAACTCTCCACTTCATCCTCTTTGTACTTTTCTTTGTTCCTATTCCATTAATTTATACCCTGATCAAACAGCATGGCAATTCCTAAAAGACTAAAAATTAAAAAATATGATCCACAAATTCAAAAGAAAGACCTACTTCAAGATTTTCAAAAACCTGTACTTCAAGATATGTTCTGCATTTATATAATGACTTAATATTCAGAGCTCCTTCCCCCACTCAAAAAAAAAAAATCTAGTTTCTACCCTCATACATTCTCAAAGGATTCCCTCTCAAACACAAGAAACATTTGGGACAAAAGCCAGTGGTTTCCCTGGGCAACTCAGCTATCAGAAAGCTTGGTGCTAATGATCAATGACCTGTGACTGATGACTTATCCAAACATCCGGTCACATCGACTTCTTTATTCTTAGTAATGTCCTGTGATTGATATTCATATATGTAATACACTGTCTAGCTTCATTTTAACACTATGTAGCACTTTCTAGCATATTGAGGAGCAACAAGTCTGACTGCGGTCAGCTAAGCACGGAAACTAAGACAATGTCTGCTTCCTCCCATCAAAGCCCCCCCGCCACAAGGACCCCCTCCTATGCAGCTAGGCCACACCCATGGCCTCCTACTTCTTTCTCTTGGCTCCTTTCCATCCAAAAATATTCTTCCTTAAGTGATATTCCTATTATAATCTCCCCTCCTCAGACTCTGAGTTCAACAATCCCTCCTTTTCCATTTGGCACGGGAGAATGTCATTGTCTGGTTTTAAACACTACACACAAAGACTTTAATAAGTAGCCTTCACTTAGGTACCCCTATATTTTAGTTATGTTTTAACTTTTTTGAGAAAGGGCTCACTGTGTAGGGTTAGCTTTGAACCCACAATCCTCCTGCCTCAATCTCCAAAATGCCAGGGTCACAAATGTGTGCTAACATGTGTAGCTTACACTGATACTTTATTTGTATTTAACGGTGAGCCTGTGAAGCAGAAAGTGTCCTCCTAAATTGATGGCTAGGAAATCCCAGGTCTTCCACATTCTGCTGGATTTCCTCCTCATGAGCCCCCACCCCACCCCAGTGATGCCTCCAGTCTTATTCCCTGCTCCTGTGGTTGGGTTTATCTGCACATGCCCACACCTTCTCTTCTCTAGTTGCTCCCTTAGACACTCCCCTCCATGCTAAGCTCATAAATTCAATCTCCTCAAGCCACTCACCATCCCAGTTCCTTCCCAGCATGTTTTTCTCCATAAGGGGCTCCAGTCAAAATGCTTATTTTTCTTAAGTGACTTAGAGTCAGGCTCACTTTATTCCCTGTTTGTATTCTTCAACAGATATNATGCTCATCACCCAGCTGGAGCACCAGGATTTAAGGTCTCCCTGCAGTGTCTCAACTAAGAAGGTCCATCACAACATGCAGTGGCTGCTGTGAAGATGACAGACATCTTCTTAGCTCACCTCTGGGCTTTCTTGGGGACTGCTGGAGAAGTGGTTCTCCATCAGGGCCATGTTTCACCTCAAAGGACACTCAGCAATGCTTGGAGGTATTTGTTTGGTGGGAGCTCCACCTCAACCCCTGATGTCCTGCTCTGCGCTGGCAGCCCCCCACCCCTGACCACCATACAATGTTGGCCAGCTGGTTCTGGCACCACTTCCTACAAGAGTTGGGGGGGGGTCCAGTCCAACTTCCTGTGCGGCTAGGGCTCCAGCCCCAGCGCCAGGCCTCATGCTGCTCGGGCTCCCAGCCCCTGCACGGGCCATGCATGCTGCCTTGGAATGCAAGCTACACTGAACCCGCCCCTTCAAAGCCCACCAAACATGGCTCCTCCCCCAGAGAGGCTCAAGACNACTCCCTCTGGGTATTTAAGCGGTATCCTAGAAAACAGATACATGGTTCCTCTGGTCTCTCATCCCAGTCTCCTCTCTGAGGGGCCAGGGANTCACCTGGGAATGTTTTTTGCACATTAAACCTGGCCTTTCCTAATTTGGCCTGATTCAGATTGCTGCATTGGCAGAGAGGCTTATCCATGTGTAAAAAACTTATCAGTACTCACTACTGGGGCATTGTTCCTGGCATACAGTGGGTGGAGGTCAGATGCTGTCAACATCCTTCAATGCACAGAACAGGCATCACAACAGAGGTTGGCCCTGTTGTGAAGTGGTCTATGGNGCCAATGTGGAAAAACACTGAAATACCAGGGGTAAGAACCAAAAATAGAGAAGTGCCCAAAAGATACGGCCCCCAAGCAAGTGATGGAAGAGCGGTGAGATGTTCGGTGGGTTTAAAGTACATGTCAGGCAAGCATGAGCATCTGCATTTGGATCCCTAGACCCCACATAAAGCTAGACACAGTAGCATGCATCTATAATCCCAGCCCTCGTGTGGCAAGATGGAAGAGGGACACAGGAACATTCCTGGAAGCTCACAGGCTAGCCAATCTGGCATATACAGCAGTAAACAGGAGGAAGCCCTTGGAAGGCAACAGATAATGTCCTCTGACCTCCACACTCACATCTTGGTATGCACGCACCCACACTTACACATGAACATAGACATGTGTGTGTGACACACACAGACAAGGGGGAGGAGAGTAAAAAAGTGATGGCAACATTATGATACTCATCACCAGTTTCAAACCCATCACAAGTGGTTTCAATACTAAATTCAATTGTTTGGCTCTAAAATTAAGTGGCACAGCCTTCCACCCCACAGCCGTCCCAGAAGCATGTGGCAGGCATGGCAGACGCTGTGGAATGACACATCACAAGCTTGGCTGCAGCATCTCTACCTACTAATTTTAATCTCTTCCTCAAAGGTCATGAATATTTTCAGACCTCTTAGCCCAAGCACATTGTGGGCAGACTTGGGACATGTTGCTTCCAGTTGGCCAAAGTACTTCATCCACCAGTGCTCCACACTGGCTTACAGGCTTAACGTTGTCCATGTCACTTTCCAGGAGACTTTTTGAATCCATTATCCTAATTGGCAAATGATATGTAAGCACCAGAAGGCTGTGTGTCAGCAATTATATTTATAATGAAAGCTTAATCTCCAAAGGAAAACAGTAATTCATTAAAACCGCCCTTCCCATCTGCCATCACGGGAGCCAGAGGAAAAAGAATCTGCTNGGTGGCGAGGCATGAATCAGCTGTGAGCAGAAACCCAGACGAGGGCAGAAAATGTGATGAAAGGAGACACAGGCGCCCTGCCTGCTCCAGTACAGCTCTGCCCTCATGCCACCTTGCTGGGTCCCTGTGGGACTAATGAGGAGAGAAAACAACAGTATAAGGATCAGAGCCATGAGGGCAGNGCCTGCCTTTCCTCTGTCTACTCGGGGAGTCTACTCAGGGAGGCTGGTTTCAGCAGACAATGTTCACCTTTGGCCATTACATCTTATCAGCCCTTCAGGGGAAACCTGAGAGGATTTCAGGAAGAAAGGGAAGATGACTCCCTCTGCGCTCTCATGTTTCAGCTTGGCACTCACTCTAATCCCAAACTCTGCGGCTCTTATTATTCATATAGATATATTAAGACCCGCCATGTGCTAACGGTTGTGCCAAGGAGCCAATAATAGCCACTCCATACCCAGTGTTGATTGAACACTGGGTGCCATTCTAAGTACCTGATATGGATGCATTCCTTTAACCCCCTGTGATGGTTAACAGTACCAACTTGACAAGGTCTAGAATNACCTAGAAGACAAACCTCTGGGCATGGCAGGCAGGGAGTTTCTTGATTGAGTTAACTAAGCTGGGAAGACTCAGCCTAAATAGGTGTGGCATCTTTCCATGGGCTGGGGTCTAAGATGATTAAAGAAGAAAAGACTAGTTGAGAANGAGCATGCATCCCCTTCTGCTTCCCAAATGCTTCCTACCTCCATGCCTTCCCCACCATAAGGGACTATACTTCAAACTGCAATGCCCATAAGTCGGTCCAGCCTTATATAGCTTTTATCAGACATGTTATCACATCAATGAAAAATAAATACTGAAATACCCCCAACAATCCTAATTGCCTCATTTTATAGACAAGGAAGTAGAGGCAGAGAGAAGGAGCTTGCTCAAGGCCACACAGCCTGAGTAGCAGANCCAGGATAGAAACCANACAGAGCATCTCCAACCCTCCAGTGTTTCCCCTTCTGTAAAGAGGGCCAGTGCCACATGACAGGGCAGCCAGAACTCCTATGCAGTGAGTCCCGCCCACACACATACACAGTACCTATGACAAGCACATCACATGTCCCATCTCATTGTGGAAGAGATGACAAGTGAGGCCTGAAAACCTCAGAGTCAATCAAGAAGATAACACACATACAATCCATGGGTCCATGTGGCCTGTGATACANGACAGGAGAGGAAGGGACAAGCATGTCCCTTCATGTGCCCTCATGTCAGTCAGGCTTCAAAACCCATGTTGTAAGGCACACAGAACAACTCANCATGCATTTTGCGAAGGAGCTGCCCAAAGAGATCCGTTGACCTGCTGTGAAGTAAAACCAGGACTTAACATGGGTCTATCTGGTTGCAAAGCTCTGGCTTCCAAAGATCATTTTTGAGATGTCACCTGCTGTAGCTGAGGGCCTTCAACCTGCCTAGTCTCCAAGAGCTGAGCCTGTCTGCTATTGTCCACAGCATCNCCTGTAGGGTGCTTCTGCCACTATGAAGGAAGTTTCTATGGAGAAGGATGACCTGACCTGGACAGGGGTCACACATGGATTTTAGGTACCCACGGGCATCCCNAAAGATATAGGAATCCTGGCATTTGTCTAGAAATAGGCCAACTGTNACCAAAAGTGAGAATACTTAGTATTCAAGCCATGGGTACCCCTGCTGTCTTTCCACATGGTGTCTCACCCTCAGGATATGGTGGGTCTGTACCTGATGGCCACAAGCATCCCTCCCAGTGATGGCAGCATCCTATGAAACTTGTTCTTATGCTCAAAGGAGGACACACAAGCAGCAGAACAATGTTGGCTACAATTTGAGTTCCCAGACTCTCTGACCTTCAGCTCCTAACTTCCCATCACATACCTCCTGGGAAGTATTCATAGTCTATTTCTGGGTTGAGGGCAAAGAAGCCAAGGTAGTGCCATTTCCTGACAAGGATGCCACCTTCTGTTCCCAAGATGGTTTCATTTATGAGTTACCCATTACCAATCCACATATTGTTGTCCCCCAAAGTTTGTCATCCATTTTTCCACCTGTCTCACTTTGTGGTTACTCCAGGNCCCAGAGCTGGAGAGTAACTTATACTTCCCTCTCCAAATGTGGGCAATCCAGCATNCCACCATGGTGTGCTGTGAATGTAAAATGTCNCTCTATAGGCTCATGTGTTTGGACACTTGGGTCTCAGCTGATGGCANTGTTTTAGGAGGTTGTGAAACCTTTGAGGAGGTTGGATCTGTCTGGGGAAAAGAAAGAATGAGTCACCAGAGGGCAAGCCTCATGGGTTGTAGACCAGCCCAGGGCCAGTCTGATCTCTCTATTTCCAGACCCTCCTAGACATCAACCAAGCAACCTGATGCTCCTGCTGCAGCAGCTGTGGACCACCATGACAGACTGCACCCCCTCAAATCATGAGCCAGAATAATATTTCCCTCGACTTACTTTTTTCAGATATTTTATNACAGTGACAATGTTAATACAGTGTGATAAGCACAGGCTGCTGCTGCCAGCCATTCAGGTAGGAAGCTGTCTGCTTGGCCTCTGAGGTCAGCCGTCNGCCAGGTAAGATGCTCTTCTAAAGCAGGCTAGCTGCACCAGGCTTATCTCAAAACAGTCTCTCACTCACAGCTTGATACTGCAGTGACTTTTCTTACATCATTCAAAAAGCACTTGCTGAAAAAAAAATTCAAAGTAAAGAATATGCTTTCAAGACTATGCTGCGCTTCCAGCGGGGAGCAGTGTGTGTGACCCAGTATGGGCACACACTGTCTTCTCCAGGACNGCAAATGCCAAGCTGGTATCGGACTATGCGCAAGGATGACATCACATTTTATTTAAAACTTACTCCCTCTCTTTGACCTCGAATATTCTGGCCTTGAAAAGAACAAAACTCAGGGCACCTCCAGTTTTAGCTCAACTCGGTGAAGCAACATCTCTTCAATCAGAGGAGGGAAGCAGAACAGCTGCTTTACACACACACACACACACACACACACACACACACACACACACACACACACAGAGTCCATCCTTCCATCTGACAGACCAGGCTGCCTCAGATCCACTGGAGCACAGTTGGACTAAAATACCATGTTTCCAAGTCCTATACCAGTCTATCTGTACCAGAGAGCCTCTGCTTGGAGTCCTGATGGCACAGGTGACACTGCTCTTTGTCCTCATGAGGTCTAAACCACATGGAGAACCAGAGAGGCAGATGAGGCCTTGCTTGAATTCATCCAGAGGGCTTCCAAGACACACCACCAGCTCCACACACCACCGGGGCAGGCCACCAGCCCATGGTAAGCAGACTCTGAGAGCCCTTGAAATAGGACAGTCACTAAGGCAGTGTCACTGCATTCTTGCATGTTCATCCTCTTTCGTTAGGCAGGAGTGAAGAAGAGGGNGTACAGAGAGGCTCTTCCTAGTGTCCTGGGCAGCTGGGGGAAGATGCTGAGCTTGTCTTCAAACAAGGACAGAGCTTACAAGTCCAATGAGATGACCCCACAGCAGAAGAAAATGAAAACCTAGGCCACATCATCTATGGAGAGAGANTGAATGTCTAAAACTCAGAACTCCAGGGAGGAACAACCATCAGTCGAGGTTGTACTCACCAGGCATTTAATAACTGTGCGGTTATTCTGTCTGAAATCTAGAAACAGTACCACAACTGATAATGATGGTTTTAGGTCCATACAATCTTCACAGGAATGGAACCCAAGCTTCTATTAGTGAAAATCCTTCAGGACTCACAGAGGCAGGCTCTTCACCTCGTGCTTATTAGAGCGTTCCCTCCCAACTCCTCAGTCCCCTATTTCTGGAGAAACTGTTATACACCACATCTAACCACCAGATGATGCTGGTTTGACAATCAGAATCCTAGGGCTCTCTCAACTACCTTTTCCCTCAACTATGACATCCCTCCAGGGCATTTGACACCCCCCACTACTGTCTGTCCCCCAGAAACAAGCAGCCCTACTGTTGACACNACTGGGTGGATTCTGGGTCCTACACCATTTCTCTTGAGAAATAAATACTTGGCTGGGAAGACAGTGCAGCAGGTAAGTGCAGCAGGTAAGTCCAACAGGTAAGTGTTTGCCACTCATGCGTGAGAACCTGAGTTAGTCCCCAGAGCCCACAGAAGAACAAATGCAGCAGCATGTATCTATAACCCCAGTGCTCTCACAGCAAAATGGGAGGCAGAGACAAGGAACCTTCAGAGGCTTGTCAGACAGCACAGCTATACACAGAGGCAGACCAACGAAAGAGGACGTTCTCTCAAACACGAGCAAAGGTGAGGGCCAACACCCAAGCTGTTCTCTAGCATCCACACAGGAGTCATAGCAAGCCTGTATCCACATTCAAACACACATACACGCATCCACCACACACACATACACATCCACCACACATAAACATCCACCACACACACACATCCACCACACACACACACAGATAAACACATAACACACACACAAAAAAAATGCACACAGACACATACACACACGTACACATGCACACACTCACACATACACAAGAACATACACAAATTAACAAGAACGAAAAAGCACATGGTTGCACACGCTTGTCATCTCACTTCCTCNTGAGGCTGAGGCAGGAGAATTCTAAGTTAGACACCTGCCTAAACTGTNCGGTGAGTTCAAGGCCAGCCTGGACAACTTAGTGGGGCCTTTCTCAAAAAGTATAAAGACTGAGGCTATAGCTCAGGGTTGAGCACTTGTCTATCATGGCCCTGGTTCTGTCCTCAGCACAACAAATAAAAGTGAAGGAACAGTGAGAGAGGGGGGAGTGAGGGCAGAAGAAAGGGGGAAAGAGAGGGAGGAGGGAAGAAAAAAAGCATGTCAAAGAAGGATTACAAAAACAAAAAACAAACAAAAAAATTAGCATGTTTTATTTTGGTCCATTGTATTAACTTCTTAGTTGCCATTTAAATAATGGGTTTCACTGTGACATTTCACACGTATCAGCACATATTTTTAAATTTTATTTTTATTATTGATTTTAGTTATGCACATGTGTGTGGGAATGTGCACANAAGGTGCCCTCAGAGGCTAGGGGCATCAGACCTGAAGTTACAGGTGGCTGTGAGCCACCCGAGTGAGTGCTAAGGTCCTCTGCAAGAGCAGTGGTCACTCTTCACCCTGAGCCATCTCTTCAGCACTCACGCCATTCCTC
>LZPO01097170.1:202571-213533 GCA_001675575.1 Neotoma lepida | reverse complement strand
TAGAACTCTGAGCTCCTCCAGCACCATGTCAGCCTGCATGCCACCATACTTCCCACCATGACAATAATGGACTAAACCTCTGAACCTGTAAGCCAGCTCCAATTAAATGTTTTCCTTTATAAGAGTTGCTGTAGTCATGGTGTCACTTCACAGCAACAGAAACCCTGACTAAGACATCCTAAGAACCCAGCTCAGGCAGTCCAACATGGCAATACATATGTGTGATCCTCAAGTTCAGATGTGCACAATCACAGGAACATCCTTTGTGAGGCCCCTTTGACCATCATGTCCCTCCCTCTGACCTCCACACCCTAATGTAGATATGGTGGTGAAAGCTTGCTTTTTATGTGTTTCTTTCACAAACATTTATATTGGTGCCGTTATTCATTCTAGAANTCTTCTTGCTGATTCCTTTGGCTTTTTATAAAGAAATATCACATTATCTGCTGAAAAACCATTCTTAGGTGGCTCTAGCTGTAGCTCAATGTTGGAGTGTTTGCCTGGCATGTGAGAGGCTATGGATTCGATCTCCAGTACTTAAAAATAAAAATAAACTCCTGCTGGGCATGGTAGGGCACACTTTTAATCCCAACACTTAGAGGCAGAATTTGATCTCTGAGTTCTAGGCCAGCCAGGGCTACACAAAATAAAGCAGACAAACAAACAAACAAAAACCCTCCCTAGTTTTCCAATAAATATGTTCTTTTAATTTTTTAAATTCATGTGTATATATACCTATACAAGTTTAAGTGCATCACAAGCATGTAAAGCTCCTTGGAGGCCAGAAGAGGATATCAGATCTTCTNGAGCCGGAGTTATAGGTGGCTTGGGCTACCATGTGGGTGCTAAGAACCAAACCCATATCCTCTGTCAAAGTAGTAAGTTCTCTTAACTCTGATCTATCTGCCCAGATCTTCTTTTCTTTAATATTATGACTACAGCTTTCAGAAGAAAGTGAATCCTGGTTTCTTTCCCCACGAAATGGGGTAATCTGTCTGTTTGGGTTCAGGAAAAAAGCATTTATAGGCCAGCAAGATGGTACAGTGGGTAAAGGCACTTGATGGCAAGTCTGATGGNCTGAGTTTGATACCCAGGTCCATCCTACATGGTAGAAGAAGGGAACCAAATCCCATAAGTTATTCTCATCCTCCACATCCATATTGTGGCATGTGCACATGCACACACGCACACAATACATAAATATAATTTTCAAATGCTAAAAAAAAGGTCCCAATAGTTCTTGATGTGTGTTAGACACACAAACAGTATGTTCCAGATGAAGCTCTGAGTACTTTACACAGGTTTTGTCTTCACAAAATCCCCAAGATTGACAGCACTAACACTGTGCATTTTATAGATAAGAGAGGCTCGAAAAGTCAAGATAGATTGCTGAAGTCTCACAGGAAGTAACTGAGCTTAGACCCAACCTAATCAATGTGACCTGCACTCTGTCCCCTCCCTCCAGCTGTCTCACAGGTAGGTGTCCCCTCTTTCATCCTCTTTTTGCACAGAGTTGATGCTAAACACAGTCTGACTAGGGCATGCACCACTACCTGCTGCACCAAGGGAGCAACGTGGAATTCCCATGGGCAGCCACAGGCAGCAGGCCTGGTCTGCAGCCTTTACACTCAAGTCTCCAACATCAGTCCTTACCTGAATGGCCAGACCTTTGGCCACCTACTAGTCTGAGTCTTGTCACTCCCCATAGCTACACAAGCCAGTGCCTTCAAAAATAAGCCTCTCTGCTGGCGAGAATGCAATCAAGGGAAGCCTCACTGAGTGCTGGTGGAAATGTGAGTGCAGTCACTGTAAAAGTTCAAAAAGCCACAAATAGGATGTCCATATATCTAGCAGTAGCACTTCTGGGAATGTGCTCCAAAGAATCCAAGTCAGTATATCACAGAGAGACCTACACACCCATGTTCATAGCTGCACTGGTGAGAGAGACCATGAAACTAAAGGCTGGGGATGTGGACTGGGAGGGAAGAGGGAGTATAGGCGAGTAACAGAGGGGTGAGTATAATCAAAGTGCATTGAATGCGTGTGTAGGAATATTANAAGGAAGGTCCAACTCTGTACGATCAACACATGCTAATAAAGGTAGCATATAGCAGCAGATGGTTGATAGGTGAGAAATAGACAGAGGAGAGATGAGATAAAATAGTTGTGTTTCTCTAGAGCACCCTGGTGCAAACTTCAGCACGTAACTTTACAGGGCTTCCATATTCCAAGATTGAAATCGATGGAAGGTTGTCACGGCCCCCCAGGAGCCCGTGAGGGTTCCTTGCTCCCTGCCACCTGCATGTTGGAACACTGCCCAGCTGCCACACCTGTGAGCCAGTTCTCAGCTGCTGAGTCAGTACGGAATGCACAAGCACCAGAACCTGGGATCCAGGGCCAAAGGCAGTGTGTGAGGCCGGTGGCTCCAGGGACAATGGGGCTTCCTTTCTTATCAGAGCAGCCGATGCCAAGGATTCACCAGCTTCCGAATCCCACTGCATCTCCATCTGCAGACCACACCCAAGGCCATCCCTTCCCGAGTTACAACAGGGAACGATCCAGAATAGACACAGAAATCAGATTCGATCAAGGCTCAAGTGCCAGGGATGTGAGGGTCAGAGCCCTAAGCTTCCAGCAAGTTCCTGGCCTCTCAGGAAGCACAAGTTTATCTTGTAATGCTTATGGCCATGGGGAAAGAATTCTCATTTGGGATGCTGAAACTATCTAAAACCTGTGTTTACATTCCCAGCTCTCGAGAGAACATTGTCACAAGAAAAAACACAGAAAGGCCTTGTCACGGTAAAAGCAGGGACTTTCTTTGCCTACCTGTGAGAGGCCACAGCAGAGGCCTCGTCACAGTTTTCCACCAACAGTTGAAATGACACCCCATACTGTCCTCCAGGCACATAAGAAAATTTAAACTACTATTTCAGTCAAGAGTAGAGAAGGCATTTAAACATTCTGTAGACGCAGGAACAGGCCCCTCAGCAGGTCTCCAGGGAGAACAGCCCCTAACAAGNTTCCAGCACTGGAAGACCCACCGGGCACCCTGGCTCAGAGACAGAAGGGGATTTGAGTAAGTCATCTGCTGGTCAGAGGATAAAGCTACCTAAGTCTGAGTTGCTCAGAAGCTCAAAGCTCCAGCCTGAGATCCGCCCATCACTGCATTCATCTCCAGACATACACTGGTATCCCCTAGGACAGTGTGACACTAACAGCAGATGCTAACACCGGCTGGGTGAGCTCCATGGGTGCTTTAGCCTTCCTGAACCCAGCTCCCCCACATGTAAAATAGGATGCTAATGACATCAGTTTTCTGTTGAGGATGTGAAGATTGTTGACTCAGGTCCTGTGCAGCGGTCATGCCTGGCATGTGACAAAGGCTTGCTGCTGTGAAGTGGCATCCTTGTCATCAACATCCTGTGTTGGTCTTTCCTCTTCTGCTTTAATACCTGCCTGTCTCCTCNGTGTATTCTGTTCCGTTCTCATCTGCCTCTTATTCCTCCCACATCATGTCTTTCNTCTCCTCCTTTTTCCCATCTCCCACTTTACTGACTTCTCAAGAATCCACCGTGACAGTGTGGAGGTCACTAATCCTCTCTTGGGTTCAATTAAAGCTCAAAGGATTTAACATGGACACTGATGTGTATCCCTCCTGTGTGTGGCCCTGAGTGTACTGGGCTCTGAGGATGGATGGGTCGCCCACTTTACTGCATGTCATGAGATGTCCCCAGATATACAGACTTATTTGTAGGTGCTTGATGGTTCATGTCCTGTGACCAAAGCACCAAGCCTATGTGCTGGAGCAAAAGAGACCTACCACCTTCAGAATCCTGGACACTGCTCAGAGCAGCCATGAGCAGGTCCTGCATCCTTCTTCATGGTCCTCTCACTGCAAAAGCTGTACCTTCTCCGTGACCCCGGTGGCCAGTGCGGTGTCTCTTCTATGGCCATGCATGACCTATTTTTAAGCTTTAATGAAGTATTCTTCAGGAATCATAAAATCTCCCTGTTGCAAGTATATAATTCAATAACATGGGGTCTGANTATACAGGGGCCTACTCATTGCCACAGTCTAGCTTTTTAACTGTCACTGCTCCCCACATACCCCAAGAGAAACCCCATGCCTATCTGTGGCCAATCCTCACTTCCACATCCAATTCCAGGAATTGCAAATGTATCCTCTCGGTGCTGGCTACTTTTATGTCAACTTGACACAAGCTAGAGTTATCTGAAAGGAGGGNCTCTACTGAGAAAAAGTCTCCATAAGATCCAGCTGTAGAGCATTTTCTTAGTGATCCATGGGGAAGAGGGCAGTCCATTGTGGGTGGGGGGTCATCCCTGGGCTGGTGATTCTGGGTTCTATAAGAAANCAGGCTGAGCAAGCTATGAGGAGCAAGCCAGTAGACAGCACCCTTCCATGGCCTCTGCATCAGCTCCTGCCTCCAGGTTCCTGCCCTGTTTGAGTTCCTATCCTGACTTCCTTCAATGATGGATTACAGTGTGGAACTGTAAGCCAAATAAACCCTTTCCTCCCCAATGTTTTTGGTCATGGTGTTTCATCACAGGAATAGAAACCCTAACTAAGACCCTCTCTATANAGACGTGCCTTACTGACACTTCACGTAGATGGAACAGTGCAATGTGTCACCTTGTGCANCTGATTTATTTCACTTAGNCACATGTTCTTCAGGCCCACCCAGAATGGGACATGTANCCATATGTGTGTAGCTTCCCTCATTGCTAAGACGAAGTGCCTGACAAGATNTAGAACAAGGACCGTCCCTGGCAATTTACAGCAGGAACAGCTTACTTGGGCCAGCTCATTACTTGAGACATGAGCTGGGGTGGGACCAGCTGGTGACAGTGGCNGCAGGAACATGAGGCTATTTGCTCACAACTTTGCAGACCAGGAAACAGAAATATTGGGCCAGAAGTAAGACTAGGGTATTAGCTCTCCCCACAACAACATGTTTGCCAGCTAGGCACCCCCTCCCAAAGATTCCATGGCTGTCAAAAACAGAACCACCAACTGGGGACCACATGTTCATACACAGGAGCCTGTGGGGGACATTGCACACCCACACTATGACATCATACCTCTTTCTCCTTATGCTGGTGCTGTCCCATCGCACGCACAGACCACTTGCTTTGCAAATTCTTCAGTTAATGGGCATTTGGGATCTTTCTACTTTGGGGCCATTATAAATAATAGCTCAGGGAGCATCTGTGTACAGATCTTTGCACAGACAAATGCTTCATCCCTTGGGGATATATCTAGAAGCAGAATTGCTGGGCTGTGTGGTCATTTATGTTTAACATTTTAAGAAACCATCAGGCTGTTGTTCAAAGAGGCTGTGCCACTTTACATTCCCACCAGCAGTGCATTGGGTGTCCAGTTTCACCACTTCCCCCTCAACACATGCCACCATCTGTTACTGTGATTTGAGCCATGCCTGTAGGTGTACAGTAGGATCTCACTGTGGTTTTTGACTTGAATTTTCCCAGTGACTTAAAATGTTCAGCAGCTTCTCACATGCTTCTTGTGTATCTTATTGGCCATTTGTGTATCNTGTTGGGATAAATGCCTATTCAAATCTTTTCCCCTTTTATAATTACCACTTTGTTATTGAGTTGCAAGAGCTCTTTACATATTCTGATATATGATCTACAGATAGGTGATATACAAATTTTCTCATTCCTCACCACCTATCAAGTATATATCTTTTTTTAAAGGAGAAACTGTTTTTAATTTAGATGACTCCAGTTTGTTTTGTCACCTGTGTTTTCAGTGTCTCTAACACACTGTTGGTTACCTCACAGGAGATCACAGAGACTTGAGCCTGCTTTCTCTTCCATGCTTTGAACTGTTACATTTCAGACAGTGATCCNTTTTCAGCTGTGTTTCTATTTGTGGCAAAGGCCCCTCACATTTCACTGCCCTTGCGGTCTAAACCCAGGTCTCCTCAAGGGACAGAAGTTTGTTTGGCCCAGCTCTCAGCAAATGTTGCTGCCACCCTGTCAGCCACTCCTCTCTTCTGTTTACTCTGCCCCAGGACACACTGAACATCCTCTTGCTGNGCTCTCTCTCCTCCTATTGCCATGCCTGGTGTCCTTACCTATCCCTTTTCTAGACTTTTACCATCCCTCTTACTGAGGCAGACACCGCTGGTTACAGTCCTGATAACCACACTCCCTCTCTGCCTTATACAAAGAACGTAAGTTAAGGCAGGGTTGGGCATCCTCCCCAGCACAGCTCTCATCCCCAGGTGGGGGTGGGTGTCCTCCCCAGCACAGCTCTCATCCCCAGGTGGGGGTGGGCATCCTCCCCAGCATGATTCTCTTATCCCTGAGAAAGGAGTGGAAGTTGCTGGTGGAGTTTCTGAAAAGCTCTTTAAAGGGGAAAAACATGTAGTCGGCTGTGGGATCTGTGAGAGTCCAGCTCTGACCTGCTCCCGCCTATCGAAGGGTTCTTAGGTGGAGGAGAGAGGAATGAGAAAATATCAGAAAGATAGACCTAGATGATGAGGAGAAAGACACTGACACAGGATAGTTTCGGGAGGGCCCTGGGTCAATAGCCAGCCACCCCTAGGTTTAGTCAAAAGGGCTTTTTATAATTATGCCAAGGGGAGAGGCAAAAGACCTCTCCCTTGCAAGATCAAAGCACACCACACAGCCAAAAGTAGACCCTTCCAAACACCTGGTAACCACTCCCCTGGCCAAATCATCCCATTATGCAGCCCTGCTGGGTAAAGCAAGCTCAGATTCTCTGACCCTGAGTAATTTGGGCCTCCACAGTTGGCACCAAGATTTCTCTTCACCTGACCCATCTGAAACAGGAAGNACTGGCTATCACCCAATATTCATAGAGATAAAGGGAGGGCCAGGTGAACATAAAACCATGGTGTGTGGTGTGACATGAGCCTGAGTCCTAGCCAACGTGATCACGTGTCCACAGGAAAGGGCTTGCAGGCACTTTGCCCCTTTCATCCTTACTGGCATCCTGGATACTGATGAGATAATGAACTAGAGCAGCCACACTAACCCAGCAATGGGACCCTCATCTGAAGGATGCTATCACTTTTTTACCATTCCCCAAGAGTATCAGACTGTGATTTTTTAAAAAAGAAAGAAAAAAAAAAGAATAGAATTTGTTTCAACTTATAGATTTGGGGATATTCTGGTTTGCAAAAAACAAAACCATCCTCCGACCAGCACATGCCTTAGTGCCCTGAAGAGATCCTAGGCAGAGCCAGCAGACTATTAATTATGGTGAAGCATGAAGGATGAAAGCAGAGCAGAAAGGAAGGATGGTGGAGCAGAAAAGGAAAAGCAGCCTGTNTCCCTAGAGACACGATGGACTTACTCTGTAACCCTGCATACTGGCCACAGTTTTCCTAGAGAGCTTGAAGGTTTACCAAGAAATCTTCTTTGAAAGTTCTAGAAGGGGAGTGAAGCTACTTGCATATCTTGGCTTAGGAACAAACAGTTTTCCATTGGAGAAGGTCACCGTCTTCAACTGAAGGTGTAGCTTTGGGAGATTTGGGAGGAGTATATGTGAGATGGTGAAGGAGGAAGGGGACACTCACACAGCCAGCCAAATCAGCCTGGCAATTGATGGGTGTCATGCCACAGCCAGATTGCCTTGCTTAAAAAAAAAATACATTGAAAGTAGAGATAGGGGCTGGAGAGATGGCTCAGGGGCTGGGAGCATTCATTGGCTGCTCTTCCAGAGGACCTGGGTTCAATTCCCAGCACCCACATGGCAGCTCACAACTGTCTGTAACTCCAGTTCTAGGGAATCTGGTACCCTCACACCAACATACATGCAGGCAAAACACCAATGCACATGTGTTGGTTTGAAAGAAAATGGCCCCCAAAGGCAGTGGCATTATTAGGAGGTGTGGCCTTACTGGAGTAGGTATAGCCTTGTTGGAGGAAGTGCATCACTGTAGGGATGGGCTTTGAGGTCTCCCTTGCTCGAGCTACACCCAGTGAGACAGACCACTTCCTGTTGCCTGCAAGTAAAGATGTAGGACACTCAGCTACTTCTCCAGCATCACGTCTGCCTGCATGCACTCTGTGCATCATGTCGCACCATGATGATAATGNACTAAACCTCTGAAAATGAAAGCCACCCCANTTAGATGTTTTTCCTTTAATAAAAGTTGCTGTGGTCCATGGTGTTTCTTCACAGCAATAGAAATCCTAACTAAGACAGCACACAAAAATAAAATATTTTTTAAAATAAAGAAAGAAAGCAGAGATAGTTCCTTGATAACCCTCACTACACAGAGAGCTCTGTCACCAATACCTTACATAGGTATGGTCACATTTGTCACAACAGCCGAGCCAACCATGAAGTCACAGTTTGTCTTATGCTGTTGTGTCTATTTCCAGTTTCCCAGTTGACCGTAAAGCACCCATCCACATGCAAACCTTCGTCTCTCCCTACCCACCTACCCCAACCCTGACAATCACTAATTTTTCAAATTTTAGACAGTCTCATTATATAACCCAGGCTTGTCTTGAACTTACAGTGATCCTCCTGCCTCAGCCTCCAAAGAGCTGTGATTACCTCAGCCACCACCTGACTACACGGATCCTTCTCCTAACTCCACAGCATTAGCTTTCTCAAATGTCACATGGCTTAACTCAAACTCCAACAGCTTTTCCAGACAAGATGGCTTTGTCTCCCCTGTTTTTTCTATCCTGATAGCTTATTTCTAAATATTCATCATTTGGCTTTCCTACACTCTACCCACTTACTAAAGACATCTTGGCTGCTATAAAATGCTGGAAATCACAAGTAAAGCTGCTATGAACATCCTTGTGCAGATTTTGTGGGGACATGGGCTTTGGCCTCATTTGAACATCTAGGAGTCCATTGCTAAACCAAGGCCATATGTAGCTTGTGAGAAGCCATGAGATTGCCTTCCAAAAAGGTGGCACCATTTGGCACTCCCACCAGTAATGCACCAATGTCATGTGGTTGCACATCCTTGCCTATACTGGGCTTGGTCGGCAAATGTGATGTGCTAATAGGTGACCACAGTATCTCAGGACAATATGTGGCTCCCTGGTGGTGTCTGCACCTACCTGAATGCCTCCTTTCCTTTCCCTGCTTTGTGCCNGGGTTGTTTTCTTACTACTGAGTTTGAAAGTTCTTTTCATATTTTAAATACATGTCCTTTATCTAATTTGTGTTTTAAAAGACTTTTCCCTCCCAATCTATGGCTTTGCTTCTCAGTCTTTAATATCCACTTTTGTGTGATAAATATAAAACTTTTAAGCCAGTGTTATCTGGGATGCTATATGCAGCTGCATATACTTCTTGGCTTAAGTCATAAGGGTCCAAGTGCTGCCACCTGAGCAACTGCTACAGCCAGGTCTGGCCCTCTCCCCTGCTCTGTGCTGGCCTCAGGTATAAGAGCTCTGGGTCATCCATCTCCCAGCTTCTCTGTGGCTTCATTCTTCTCACCTGGCTTCAGGTCCATCAATCTCANCCTTGCCTGCTCTTGCCACACCCCCAACTACCATGGGCAAGTACCTCTCCCTCTCTCAAGTCNCTCTTACTCTACAATTTCATTCCTTCTCAGCATGGTCCCCTCTTTGTACACTGTCCCCCTACTGTCACAGGCCAGTTGCATAATTCTGCTCACCTCTCTGTAAGCTGGTACCATGCATGTGTCATGGCTTCCCATTCTTCCATCCACTGGTCCAGGTCCCCGTGCTCAGCTACCAGGTTTGGGTCACTCCTTTCTCAACTCCATAGTGAGCCACAGCTGACTAACATCTACTCCATATTCTTCCCACTGCCTGCCTTGTCTCCTTCCATCCATCCCTAACCCCAAGCCTTCATAATCAGGCTTCTGAGAAGGCTCCTTCCACATGGGTCATTTTTAAAAATAGCTCAACCAATCACACAGTCTACACCAGTGGTTCTCAACATGTTGGGTCATGACCCCTCACAAGGATATCCTAAGACCATGAGAAAACACAGATATTTACATTATGATTCATAATAATAGCAAAATTGCAGTTATGAGGTAGCAATGAAACTAATTTTTTGTTTGGGGGTCAGTGCAACATGAGCTGTATTAAAGGGTCACAGCATTAGAAGGTTGAGAACCACTGCTCTACATTACAGTTCACTCAACTGGGGCAGCACATTGGACTCAGTTGAAGATACTTTAAAAATCACTCTGCCTGNGCCCAGCCCCAGACTCTTCATTTCACAGGCCTGAGGTGGGGTATGCAAAGAGTTCTGTTAAAAGCACTCCAGGATTGTAGCCTTCATCTCTAAGAGATGGAGAACCTGCACCAGAGGCTCCCTAACCAAACATCCAAACACTGGGACAGCTCCTTTAACACACAGGATTCCAGACCTCACTGCAGAGCTCTGAAGCTGGGGTGGAGCACGTGGGAGAAGCTTCCGTCCAGTATATTCTGAGGCATCCTGCTTAGAACCAGCCCAGAGGTGGTGAGCAGGGGTTCAGGGCCACCCCCCTTAGTCCTACTGAATCACCCCAGCTGTCCTCTTATTTGCAAGGCCACTTTCCTCCCCATGCAGCCAGGCAGGTGGCGATGGTCTACACAATTCTATAGTAGTCATATAATTCTAGCATTATTAAAGATGTACTAAGGTTGCAGGGAAGTCATACAGTGCAGCACAGGCAAACNCCACCAGATACACCTTGGACTGATGGCGCATTTTGATTTTGAATCAATTTTCACCACATTTAGAAACCTTTTACTGCTACCAAAATTTTCATGACCTCCACATGCCATATATGGTCATATGGGGGTCACTATCCACAGTTTAAGAACTGCTCTGCCTGTTTTTTTTTTGTTGTTGTTGTTGTTGTTTTTTGGAGTGCAATGCCTATGGTGGGACACCTGGTGCAGCCTAGGCACAGGGAGGAGGGTCTTGGACCCGCCTCAAGTGAAAGTACCAGGCTC
>LZPO01097170.1:178017-197457 GCA_001675575.1 Neotoma lepida | reverse complement strand
AAACAATCAGAGCTGTGCATGGTTCAAGGTGGATAATGGACAGAAAGAGAGGCAGCCCCATCAGATGGCTCTGTCAGTATCTCAATTGACACAGGAAGGCTGGTTATCTACATGTGTAGTCCAACAGAGGTTTCACTTTCTATATACATCTCTGATTTACCATGAGTATTGCCCTAGCCTTCAGGATAACAATCCTAAGTATTGTGCAGTCCAAATGTAGGCTAAGAAATAACTTNTGTTAATTAACATAATTAATAATTATTTTACCCACTGTAATCAGTAGAANAGATTATATTCCATAAAACTACCAGGATACCTGCCAAGAAAATGAAATTATCAGCTACATTATTGGAAACAGTGTTTAAAACAGCTGTTGATCCACAAAAATCTAGAGAATGTTGATTTGTTATACTTTGGTTAAAAATCCCTTAAAAGAGAATGCTGTCTTTGTGCTCAATTAACCCATCCCAGAAACTTCTCTTAAGCCAGGCTACCCACAAGGAGCAAAGTCCCTCACGATAGAAAAAGAGTCACCAACGAGGACCTGATTCTAAGTGAAGGTCAAGGCCAAGGTGATTTCTCCAAAGCATTTTAAGACTTCANCACACCAGTGCTGGCAGTGAGTGGGACCAGTGGGCAGGGACAATGATTGTGCTTACCCTGTGTCATCCTGGAAGCCTTCCAGCTCATCCCGCTGTTCTGCCAGCGTGGCCTCCAGATCCAGGTAAGCACCATTGTGGGACAGCTGCAGGGTACAGTCGTCGAGCTAGGAGAGAACGAAGGAGTTAGTCCCAGCCATCTTCTTGGATGGGGACTAGGTACCATCAAGTCACCTTAAGTTGCCCTCACTGGCATTTTAAAAATCCAGCATTACTCTGAACTGTGATGCCTAGCTGGAGGACGGAATACACTAGTGTAAGTATACTAGAGCCAGGTTGGTACAAGTAGACAAGCGTATCTGTCAGAAGGCTGGCACTGGCCCAAGTTGTTAAGATTCTCAAGTTGTAGTTGGCAGCATTTTGTTATATTTAGAATGATTACTTACACTTAAAAATACAGGTAAATTATTTTTCCAAAGACTGAGATTAATATTATGAGGAAACCAAGTATGTAATGTTGTTTGCCTCCTTGAGTTGTCAGGATGGCTCTTATTGTTCATCTGGTTGGTGAGTCAAGACTCTAGTTGCAAAATGCAGGCAACCATGGTAGCTCATGGCTGAAATCGCAGTNCAATAGGGGCAGAGGCAAGAGTAGAGGTAGGAGAGAATGCTGCTAATCACAAGCATAGTCCTGCCTAATGGGATTGGTCAGCTCCAGTTTGAATTTCCAGTTTGATTCCCAGAAGCCTCAAATGAACACTGAATCTNCTTTCATAGTCCCCAAAGCCTTCCAGGGATCTGCCTCAACATGTTCTGTGTCAAGCCCCAAATAACAATAGGAAAACCCACAATTTTCCCAGCCTATGACAACAGATCCTCAGGCCTCAGCCTAACTGCCTGACTCCACCATGCCCCTCCTCACATTCCAGACATCACTAACTACCACCANTTCCAGAATATCATCTCAACAAAATTATGTATCTGACCCAGGCAGGGCACCAAAGAACACAGGAAGGCTTCCTTCCCTCAGAGATATGGTTTCATGGAATGAGTGGGGCAGACAAATAGACTGTAGATTAGAGCAAGACACAAGTTAGATCAACTGCCAGTCAATGGATGCTCTTGCTTAGTTTATTCTCCAGTGACTGTTTCAACAGAGATGCAAAAACCCTCCATAATATTGCCCAAGTCCCCACCCAGANGAAGACCATCATTGTTTCCAGCCAAATGTCACCAACTTGATCCCCTAATTAGGGGTGAACAAGCCCCTGCACATTTGTGCTAGTGAATCTCTCAACTGAAAAAGAAGGGGTGAACATGGGCCTCTTAGTTAAGGGGAANAGGTGGGGTATGTGCAGAACAGCCAGGAGATGAAAAGCAAATTGGGGTACTGACTGCCCTGGGACAGACTGCCTTGGGGGTGTAGTGTGCATAGAGGCTAATGTGCCAAGGGAGTCCACACACTGCCAAAGCTACNCCATGATGCATACCCAGCCTCACCATTACACCCAAGACACAGGGTTAATATTTAAACTATCATCATGTGAGCCAAGGAGCAAGNATAAAAAGCTTTGGGGCTAGAACGACATAGGGAAACCTCCTAGATAGTTCAGAGTTCAGGAGGCAGCTTAGGTCTCACTTTCACAAACTGGTAGAAGCCTGTATTAGTTCACTGCTTGTTCACTGCTGTGACAAAAATACTCCAGCAAGGACTTGTGGTTTACAAGGGGATACACTCCATTAGGTCCNGGAAGGTGTGGGAGCAGGAACAAGAAGCAACCAGTCACTGCGTTCGGTGAGGAAGCAGAGGGACAAATGCTGGAGCTCAACGCACTTCCTGCTTTTCATTTGGTCTAAAACCCAAGCCCCCAAGATGGTACCACCCACACTCAAGACAGGGCTGCCTTCCTCGGGTAAACCTTCCTGGAAACATCCTTGTGGACAAACGCAGAGGTGTGTCTCCCTGGAGATTCTAAATCAAGTTGCTAACAAAGATTAACCATTTCAACCTGGGTAATGATTCCTAAGTAACAATTACAAACTTCCAAAACAAATGCCCACAGCCAAGGTATAGAGGCAACCAGGAAAGGCGAATTTCAAACTGGTTGTTACAAATATGCAGGCAGAAATATCCAAGCTTTCCTTACCGAAGGACTCAGACATCTCCCTGCCAGACCAAGTCCCTGGCCTCCATTCTGGCTTAGGGGGAAGCAACCTGATCCCTTGCTTTGGCCTCTCATGTCAAATGTCCTCCCAGATGACTTAAGGGTCCTGGAATTTCCTGACTCTGACAATTTTCATGTCAACCCTGATCCCCTGGCAGCATGTCCCCTGCACTCCTTTCTTGGCTGAAAGTTTGGTGGCCAGGACACTGTCGGGCACTTCAGGACATAAGACAAAGCAGGGAGCCATGTGGGAAGATAGCATTACAGGGCTATTATAGAAGGGTGGCGATTAGGGAATTTAGGGGCAGTGACAGTGGCGTGGCTGAGAGACTTCAGATCAGGTTACAGCCTGTCAACCTGTGGCCAAGGTTCTGGCAGGGATCACGGTGCTCCAGAGGGAGTCAATCCCAGACCCACAATAAAGGTCCTTCCACATCTCCTGAATGGGCCACTCCCCCTGCTACCCCAGTCAAAACACGTCATTTAAACAAGCAGCCTGGTGACACAGAAAGCTCCCTCTGCTCCTTATTACAGATGCAGCACCAAGTGACTCCGGGGTTCTTTTGACTGTTCCTACAAAGACAGTGTGCTCAAAAAGGGCAGGCTCACCATTCCGGAAAAACCTCAAACATCTGAAGTAAGGCTGATGTCACGTCTCGATTTATATACTCTTTCCCTCTCCCTAAGCCAGCGAAGTGGTGTGTTGCTGGGGTGGTTTAATGATTATCTGGTTCTGGCAGCAAGTCTAGAGTCTAGTCTAGGCAATAAAACTTCTGTGTAACCCTGAAATAGATTTGAACAGAACCCTTCTATAAATACACATGAGGCTACCCTTTAAACTAATTTTGGTAGTTGTGTAGAAATGAGAAAATACGTGGTTTTACAATAGACTTCAACATTTAAAGAAAATCTCAAAACGAGCCTCACTCACTTGTGTTATTTGATGGGACCCTCCCATGCTCGCATCCACAGCCTCCCCGTGTGATCTGTACAACAGCCNGGAACCCAGGCTGGCCTGCGTCTGTGACACCTGATGGAGCCTAGCTGACAACTACAGGCACTCACTCCCAGGAGCTATCCTCCCTCGTGGTTATTGGAATTCTGCCACTGAGTGAGGTCAGTCTAGATTGCCAAGCTCCAGATGATCCAACGGCTGATGACAGACACATGAGACAGCCCAATAGAAATAGGGAAACAATCCTAAGCCAGCACTTCCCAGTAGATCCTTAGGCTTCAGGGTAACTTCGTGGTTGTTAATTTAAGTCTGTCTCCTCTCCCCATGATCTGTCACCACAGACCACCCATAGCTGACAGGTAGGCAAATCTGAGACTATCAGAGTTCCCAGAGTCTGGATGGGTGGTGGGGGAGAAGCTACCCACACAAGTTGTCCACTAAATGTACGGTGGCATGACAAGCTCAAGTAGGGATAGCCACCAACTATCCAGCCCTGAGATGGAACACAGAGCACACATATCTAACCTTGACCCTCCCTGAGCTAAAACTCCTGCTGGGAACAAAAAACCAGCAGCAGGTGCTGAGTACAAGGGACTGGAAGCACTAAGGAATTAGGGAGCAGAGATTCCAAATCCCCTCCCAGAGAAGTGTGAGAAAGCAGGCATGTAAAGTCCCTAGTCCCCAGAGCTCACTCTACTGTTCTACCTTACTCCTCTTGCAAACTTCAAAGTAAAATATGACAGTTTTGTGCTTTGAATGTGAATCTGTAGCAGGCTCTCATGCTTGAGTACTTGGTCTCTGGCTGGTGGCACTTGTTTGGGAGGTTGTGGATCCCTTAAAAGGTACAGCATACAACACCAGGTTTGAGAAGCCCTCTTTTTAGCTATTGATCATGGTTTTCCAAGAGACCCTGAAAACATACGGGCTACTGCTATTGCCCTTGGTTGGCATCACCTCACCACCCCTAGAGATGGAAGTTAAGGCCCTATTGTTGAAACACTCTGCACTTTAGACACAGAGCCCAGANACCTCTGAGCTAGAACTGACCTGAATACCTCCTCCCTGAGCACTAGCTTTCATGGTGCACAGAAGGCACAATACAAACTTCCAAAGCAGGGAGACAACCAATAGTCCTACCCAGCCCTGAAGCTTATGAACCACAATAATGAACAGTACAGCATAATAACACAAAGGGTGCAGTAGNGACATGCATACCTTAGTGGTACCCAATAACTCTCTAATTGGATTTAAGACCTACAGAACAAGAGGGAAATCATGTGTGGCTCAGGAAACCTAGCCAACTACCAAGGCTAGTGAAGTCATGGATCTTGGAGGAGAACCTACAACCACCACTTACCAAACGGGCATAATCCCTAAGTACATTCTAAATATTTGTCCTTACACACATAGATAAGTGTAGTCCTCACTCCACATCAAGGGAACTTCTCTTTGCAACATACGGAGAGCATTACAGAAAACCACAACCAATCAGAATGCAGGGTTCTGGAGCACAATCCCAGTGGATACATCTACAAAATAGTCTGGCACCTAGGGGAACATTGCAGAAGAGGGGTAAAAAGATTATAAGAGCCAGAGGTCACAGAAATTGCTGTGATATTGTGTCTCCTAGTAATGTCAGAACGTATACCCATAAATTCCCACCAACATGACTACCTAATTATGAGTTAAACAAGGACAACAATGGTCATAACAAAGTGGATGGAGGAAGTACCAGGAGGCCTCAATCCTACACAAAGAACTACAGGCAACTAAGGAATGCTGAGAGTGAAAGAAATAGTCTTTCTCAGGGAAGACCACACCAATTGTTTATCCAATACCAAATAGCTCTGAAAACATATGTACAAGTAACATTATACAGACTGAGCAGGTCATATTTAGGAATATATTTGTGTATACAAATACATATATGTATGTAATGACAATTAATGAAAAAAGATGCCATGAGTTTGAAAGAGAACAGGGAGGAATATATAGGAGGGCTTGGAGGGAGGAGAAAAAGAGGTGGGGAATAGCTCGAGGAAATAAGTCACTATATACAGGAGCCTGTCTCCAACCACTTCGCCTCCTGAGCTGCCCAGGTGTGGAAGCTCCCACTGCTACAGCCAGGAACTGTCTCCATTGCTGTCTCTCCTCCGCCATGACAGACTGTACCCACAGAATAAATCCTGCCTCCAGAGTTGCTTTAGCTAAGTATTTTATCACATTGGTAAGAGAAGTAACCAGTATACNACAAATACAACACAAGGGATTCCAGCAATTGCAAGCATGGGCCTTCTGAGCTCTCTGGTCCCAGGCCCACACACCAGNCTTCTCCTGGCTCAAACACTAAGAATCCTGTGAGCCCTGGCCCCTCTCCAAGGCTGAATTCACCATGAGCCTCCTTAGTGTCCACTTCAAGCTGACCGAAGCTCTAAGAAGGGCACAGAAGTAGTCAGTNTATTTCAGCTAGTCACTTACTGAACAGCTACAGCCAAAAGCAGCAGAGACAAGAAGCTGGATTTTGGTGACAAGCAAAAAAGTTAGAAAAGACAGCTTTCCAAAAAGCCATGCCATGTGTTCCTGTGGTACTTTGAATGTAATTGGCCCCCATAAGCTCAGAGGGAGTGGCACTATCAGGAGGTGTGGCTTTGTTGGAGTAGGTATGGGCTTGTTGGAGGAAGTGTGTCACTGTGGAGGCGGGCTTTGAAGTCTCATATATGCTCAAGCTATGCCAAGTGTCTCAGACCACTTCTTGTTGCCTGCATACAAAGATGTAAAACTCTCAGCTCCTTCTCCAGAACCACATCTGCTTGCATGCTGCCATGTCCTGCCATGATGATAATGGACTGAACCTCTACAACTGTAAGCCACCCTATTAAATGTTTTCCTTAATAAGAGTTGCTGTGGTCATGGTGTCTCTTCACCGCAATAGAAACCCTAACTAAGAAGGTTCCTTTCACACTTCCTAATAAAACCAACTGTAAGCNCTGGCTCAACCACTCAGGCTTCCAGGGGCTATGCTCCNCCATAAGAAGCACTGTAGAGGAATAAAATGGTGGGCTCCTGCTCTGCTGCATAGTAAAGCTATGGCNTGCATTTCATTACCCCGTAAGCTACACATCCTCCTGATGTGGATTCCTTTGTATGCACAGTTGGCCCTCTGTACCTGATGGNACATAATGGGCTTCCCATGTATGAGTTAAATCAGGGGATATTATTCTGTATTGGATATGTCAGACTTCCATTCTTGTTCCCTAAACAATACAGTGTAGTAACTAGTGACATCAAATTGCATCTTGTTAGTAAGGAGGATGGGCATAGGTTATAGGTATACTATGCTATTTTACCTAAGGAATTTGAACATCCACAGATTTAGGTATCCACACAGATTCCATTACCAGTCCCACTTGGACCCTGACTGATGATAACGCCATACATTTTATAACAAAAAAAATTCATAACTATAAGGAAAAAACTAAAGTTGTAAATAGAGAGAACAACTGGTCAGTCTTAAGAGACCAAGAAACTGAATATATGATAAATCAAAAGAAAATCAGTCCTGTTGAGCAACCCCAGCAAAGCAATCCCTAGAGAGCCACTGAGTGCCTTTGGTGTAGCTGTAACACAGGCACTTCAATGAATGATTTAGAGCACAAGGTAAGGACACTTCTGAGATCCAGCAGCTGGGAATGATGAAATATTATGAATGTACTTACTCCGAAACTGGCTTGATTTTACTTCCTCAGAAGCCTAAGTAAGCTATTTGTGGTCACTAACCCAAGCACGAGTGGCCTTGTTCCTAAGCTGATTCAGGCAGCTTTCAAATCAAGTCCTAGATTACACTTAAACTAAGAAAGGCACACACAGCCCACCCACCAACAACAAGGACCTCTGCAAGATTCCTTGAGAAGACAAAGGAGAGAGCTTCAGGAAATGATAACACCTGTCCAGGCAAGTAAATGATTCTTTATCATTAAGTAGCCAAAAGTACATTAGACCTCTTCATTCAAAAAGCTACAATGCACCATGTCCTATGTTCTACATTATTTTATTCAAATTGAAAAATAATGCCACCACTGTTTCAGGAGAAAAGGGGAAGGAGGGAGACGATATGAAGGTTAAGGTAGGGAGATGAGTGAACCTGGGTGACTGATGCAATANGGAAGTGGCCAACACAGAAGCAAAATCTTGAATTTCTTGCCTGAGCAAATTAATAAGTAGCTTAATTTCTCACCAGCATGGGAAACAGCAGGTAAAAAGTGTGTGAGACTGGGATAAGTTAGGATTTCTCTTTCTGTTCTATTGTCTATTACATCNAAACAAATGGAAGCATTTGGGGTTACTTAAGAGAGACCATATATACATTTTATTCACCTTTTCAAAGAGCCAAATTTTAATTATATTATTTTTCTGTGTTGTAAGTTTTCTTTCTTTTTCATTCACTTTGTGTGGTGTGGTGTGTTGTGTGTGTGTGTGTGTGTGTGTGTGTGTGTGCTCACGTGTGGTGTCTAAGGGAGTTGTTTTGTTTGGTGTCCTTTTAAGATTTATTTATTCCTATTTTATGTGTGTGAGTGTTCACCTGCATGTGTTTATGTGTACCACATGTCTGCAGTACCCACAGAGTCCAGATGAGGACTTCAGAACCCCTGGAACTGGAGTTGCAGACAGCTGTGAGCTGCCATGTGGGTGCTTAAGTCAGTACACACCATCTTTCCTTTCTCATTTACATCTCCCAGCAAGCAGCNTCATGGTGACATGCTGGTCACCCTGATATAGGACCTGTTTCACAGTGATGCCTTTCCCAGCTGACATCATGAAGTATAGGACTAGGAAGATTGTCACCAAGCACTGTCCCCTGTACTCTCTGCCTATGCTACATAATAAAGATCCTGTTGAGAAAAGGAGCCCCCCCCCTGGGGGGCATGGGACACCACACACCACAACGACACAGGATGGGGGGACGATAAATGAGAGACCCCTGTGCATCTGCTAAAGGACTTGTATTAGATCATATAAGAAACTGTTACAACTCAACATCAAAAGGGCAAATAACCCCTTTTTAAAAGTGGGCAAAGAATTTGAACAATCATGGACCACCACGTACCACACAGCCTGTGAACTCTAGGCTGTGAGTCAGGGATAGCCAGCTGATGGGGAGCTCCTCTGGTCCCCTTACATCCCCTCATGATAAGGCCTATAGAATATAACCCAGAACCCCAAGACCCTTTAACCCAGGGTCTCCACCATCCATCATCAGTGGTTCCCAAANTCCTGTGCATACAATAGCCTCCTGGAACATTGGCTCACACTTGANTATTGCAATTTTGTGGGTCTAGGCAGCTGGATTGNAGGGATCTATATAATTCAATTCCCACCAATACTCAGTGAATAGATACAGGAACCTTAGGCTCCANTCTGAGAAAAAAGATGGATATAATATTGTCAGATTCCTTGGGGAAAGAAGTAAGCCAAAAGCAAATNCTGAAGCCCTAATTGCTTTAGAANGTGTTCCTCTTCTCCCAGTCCTTGGCTCTCCTNCCAGTGCCACCATGGACCCTCATAGGTTCTTCCTAATGAGCAAGTATATCCCCTGGGGTCCAACTGTGGGTTTCGGGCCAGCACCCAGCAAAGATGCCCTGGGATCCTTGGAAAGAGCACAAACAGGCCAAGCCTCCAGCTCCACCTGGTACCCGTGACTGGGCCCAGAAGCAGAAGCCACACCTCAAAGAAAGTCCAGCTGGCTGCCACTATAAACTTCTAGGAAATGCTTTCAATAATTCTAGAGGGTGAGCTGCCTGCTAGCCAGGAAACCTGAACACATGAGCCAGTCAGAGCATCCCCAGAAGAAAAGAAAACCAGTACCAGTGCTCATTATCACAGCGGTGGAACAACAGAGATGGGCAGATATCACAATGCCAGTGAGTAGCTCCATGCNTCACTCAGTNTGGCCAGCTTGGCCTTTTATAATAGTTTTGGTTAGTTGCCAATAGGTAAGAGTAAAGAGACTATACANTGAACTCCAGGTTCCACACTCTCAGGAAGAACAGAGCAATGGAGAGGCCCCGCAGATTCCTCACCAGCACACCTCCTTTCACTATCTGAGTCTCCGGGCCACCTGTCCACCTGGCTCCTGTGTGCTGTAAGTTTGGACCATGACTCAGGNGACNGAATAGCTCTCTATCCTCAGATACTATGACTGGATGTAAAGTCTCATTTCTTTTCAGCTGTCTGTAACACTATATGCTATGTACACTCAGCCTAGCACCTTCTCAAAAACCAGGCAAGTTCCAAATCAGCAGCATGAAGTCAGCCATGTCCTGACTCTATTCCCTTAGTAACTCATTAACTATATGACCAGACAGCCCTAGCTCAGTGATGAGTGAAAATCCCACCTCAAAACAGCTCTGCAGAGTTCTGCCGAGGTGCCTGCAATGTGTGCTGTCATGCGATCCTTGGAGCCCCAGGTGCTTAGGTCAGCATGCACCACCTGCCCGCTCTCACTTACATCTCCATAGCCAGCAGCTTTGTGGAAACAAGCTGATCAGTCTGTTTATAGGACCCTGCTTCACACTGATGCCTTCCCCAGCAGCTATCATGAAGTAAAGGACTGGGAAGGATTTTCATCAAACATTGCCCCCCATAATCTCTGCATAGCTTTTTCAATACATTTGAAACACCTATAGGCATTGTGTATCTATAAATGGAAAATTGAAATGTTTAACTNGGAGACAACAAGGGAAAGGGAAAGAGAGGGGAAGNGAAGGGGAAGAAAGAGAACAAACATTGCCTGCTCAAGAACAGAAGGACCATCTCTGAGGAAGAGCTCCCCTACAGCTTCAGGGAACAATCCATCCAAACAGGCACACAGAGGGGACCGCTAAAGTAAAATGCCTCTCCTCACAATGTCATAATGTTCCTAAGTTAGTTACCTAAAATAAGAAAAGAAAAAACTCAAATACATTGTCATCTCTAATTTGTGTCTCAGACATGGCTGTGGGGGGGGGCAGGGAATGTGGCACTCCTTGTGAGAGATTCGTGTTGTGTGGCAGCTGTAAGCAGGGTTATGGCCACAGCCAGGTCTTAAGTATTTAGGGACCATACTCACTAACTACTGTGTACACTTCTGTAGCTGAGGGGAAAGCTATTGGTCTGGAACTCTGGAAATTTCCTGAGTTAGAGCACAGAGTGTCTGAGGAGTCTAACCACTGACATAAAACAAAACAATTGGACTTAAGATTGCTGGGTATTAAGTTTTGAGAATT
This sequence comes from Neotoma lepida, assembly GCA_001675575.1. NCBI lineage: Eukaryota > Metazoa > Chordata > Mammalia > Rodentia > Cricetidae > Neotoma > Neotoma lepida. Next base: position 186,476 of record LZPO01097170.1, on the reverse strand, counting down.
AATGAAGTTCTGTAACTTGGCTTGTTTATTGTTATTATTGTATATATATATTGTATATATATGTATATGACGTGGGCAGGAAGTCTGTGGGAGCTGGAGGATAGCTATGGGGAGTCTGTTTGTTCTCTTTCCACCNTAAGTGGACTCCAGGAATCAAACCCAGGTGGATAGGCTTGTATGACATTTCATTTACCCACTGAACCGTCTCATCCACCCAAAATCAAAGTTTTAAGCCNAGTATATGTTTCACTGTGAAATAAGAATTTGTAGATTACTCTCTGTGAGATTTAGATTCACTCCCAGTCATCTTACTGTTATCCAGAGACACTTGTCAGCTGAAATACATGCTACAGTGCTGGCTGGCTGGCTGATTAGTTGGGTTTCATGTTGTTTTTGTTTCTGTGTTTTGAGACAAGGTCTCTCTATGTAGTCTGACTGTCCTGAAGCTAGCTCTGTAGACCAGGCTGGCCTAGAACTCACAGAGATCCTCCTGTCTCTGCCTCCCAGTGCTGGCTTTTGAAAAGACAAAGAATCGGGGCTGAGAGTGAAGCTCAGGAGGGCAGCCCTTGCCTAGCACAAGCAGGGCTCATGGTTGGACCCCAGCGCTGTTAAATCACTTTCTTTTAATAACAGTAAAGGAGCTAAGAGAAGAGCTTTCAAACTCAAAAGTGCTTTTCTCTCTGCAAGGGTAGTGGCTCACTGCCTTCAGGAGGCTGAGGCAGAAGCCCTGGGAGTTTGAGGCCAGCCTAGGCTACATAGTGAGGCTTAGTTACTTGTCTTGTTGCTGCCACAAAATATTTACAAAACAACTTAAGGAAGGGTGGGTTCAATTTTGGCTCGAAGGTTAAAAATGCATATTATTATAGTGGGAAGGTGGTAGCAGGAACTCGGGGCAGCTGGTCACCCTGTAATCGCACTCCGGAAGCAGAGGGACGTGAATACTGCTGTTCAGCTCACTTTCTCCTTTTTATTCAGTGGGAAACCCCAACCCATGAAATGGCACTACCCATAGTTAGGTTAAGACTCAGTTAATCCAGTCCAGAAACTCCCTCAGAGACATATCCACAGGTGCTGTCTCTTAGGTGAGTCTAGACCTTGCCAAGCTGACAATATCAACTATCACAAACCTCATCTACATAAATAAATTGTTCAAAACCTAAATCCAAATCTTCCTCAGGTCCCTCCCAGAAGCAGTTCAAAGGGCTTTTTTTAGTCACAGTTGGGGGGAGATCTGTGACAAGACAGGGCTTGGTCCCTTTCCGATTCAGAGGGAAGGCAAAGGAAGTTGATTCTGGAAAGCATTTCAGACCTACGGTCTCCAAGGAGGACCATGCACAAGCCAGCTGCCTGCTTGTCTCCCTCCTTCACCCAAGTTGAGTTTCTTGCAGCTGCCCTACCACTGTGTTTGAGGCAGAGTATAATCATTCCCAGATGTTAAAGAAAAATGCTCTGACCAAGCAGGCATTGCAGCTCCAGATGTATGTGGTCAGTGGGCATGGCCTATGTCCTATAAGGTTGCCACAATACTCAGGCTGTTCTTCCAGAGAGAAGTCTGATCCATCACAGTGTGACCTTCATGTAGTCTCTTACACCCTCAGACAACGCAATGCTCCATTGGGTGGGAGCTGTGTATCCATTAGGTCCCCTATTCCAACCACCTAGAGCCACCATAATCTAGTAACCCCAGTATGACAGAAACACAGACACATCCAAGTCCCATTAGCCCCAAAACTGGGAACGAAGAGGTGATGGTAAGATCTACATAGGGTAAGCTGAGCAGGTTTCCTCTAAGGAGCTATTCTTGCCTTTTACCAATGGGGAAATCCCTCTAGCTGAGACATGCTGGACAGGTCTGAAACCTCCAGCTTATGACCCCCCAAAATCAAAGCTGCTTCCACGAGGCAATTCCCATGAGAATCAGGAGACAGGTTTGGATCTTGCAGGACCAATAAACATGAGAACAGGCCTCAGGGAAACCTTTGGAAAGCCAGATGCGTGGAGACATGGTGCTGGGATGAAGGTGGCCATGGAAGACTTCAGAAAGCCTTGCATTTGCTGCTGGTGCACAACGGTCAGCACAAGTAGTCTTTTCACTGCTCACTTAAGGCTTGGATGCTGCCTCTGCTCAACTTGGGCACTTTTCTTTCCAGGGCTCTTCTGCACACACAGTCCAATGAAAAAATGTTACTCAAAATGTGATCTGGAGCCAGGAAGATGCCTTGTGAGGAAAGGCAATTGCCACCCAATCCTGGCAACCTGAGTTCAATCCCCAGAACCCATGTGAATGTGAAACCAACTTCACAAAGTTGTCTTCTAACTTCTAAAAGTGTGTGTGCCTGTATGTGCATGCGCATGTACACAGGTATATAAGTAAATAAATATAAACACTCTAAACAACCAATTTTAATAAAATCAGAGAGGTNTGACCTCTGCAGGGGGAAGGAATTACATTCAGACCCTGTGCAATGCTCACTCTGATCCAGCAGCAGGACAGGACTAACACATTGGGTTTGGGGAGTATTATTATTATTATTATTATTATTATTATTATTATTTGAGATAGAGTTTTGCTATGCAACCTCACCTAATCTAGAACTTACTATGTAGCTCAGACTTTCCTGGAACTCACTTTGTGGCCCAGACTAGTCTCTAGCTCTGGACTAGAGGTGTCACGCCCAGCTAGAATTTTGTATATCTAATAAACCCTGAGTGGTTTTGGGGGTGACCTGCACAATAGAGGTCAAAGACAAGGAATAAGCATCCACATTTACCTATGACATAGGGAAGAACAACATAGGACAACCAGGCCCTCAAAAGGAAGCGACACTTGACATGGCTGGGAATAAGGCTCTGGACTAAAAGGCTGGATAAAGCCTTGGAGGTTAAAGAAAAAAGGAACAAAGTAAGTTGGAGCTGAGCTGTGATGACTATGGTACCATCTAGTTTGACAGTTCAGCAAGGAAACTGTTCTCAGACTGCAGAATGTGTGTTGCTGCAGGGCTCCTTCAACCCATGTTTCTGTACTAACAAACACCGGGACAGAGGTCACAATACATAAAGGCACTTGTCACCATATCTGATGCCTGGTGTTCCAGGCCTCTTGCCTGCACCANNCACCTCCTCCCCAGCATACCCATACCCCAACACGAGCTCCATANGTAGACTTTACACAGACTCTGAAGTTTACTTCTGATTTGTCCAGTGATCACAGACCAACTGACCTAGCAAACTTGACTGCCATGGGGAGCACTCAAGAACATCACCTTCTACAACAAGGCCTAAGCTCTTTCCAACCCTAGAAACCTTGGGTTCCCTCAACCCTAGGAGACCGTAAAGCATTTTCTTTGATCCCACCCTGCTTCTACTATCAGAGTACAATCTCTCTATAGACATCAAGGTGACCAGATATGTCAGAGCCTTGTATAAAGAAGAAAGTCTCAGTGCTGGTGTAGTTTATGACAATTGACCCAGAAACCACAAACAAGAGGCTCAAATCCTCCTCTGGAATATGCTGGGCTGGTTTTTCACTTACTGTTTTTTATTTATATTTGTGAAACAGGGCCTCACTCTATAGCTCATGCTGGACCTAGGAATTAATATGTAGTTCAGGCTGACATCAAATTTATCATCCTCCTACCTCAGACTATTGAGTGCTAGGATTACAGCACTGTGTCCCATTTGAAGATTCTCAATCTTTTTTTTTAACAGTTACCAACAATGAGTATTTCATGATCTACTTCTATAAAATACCAACATAGAAAATTATACATTATTTTTATAATGTCTTACCTATTTTCCAAAAATAAAGGAAATATTCAGATACCTATCTCTTAGAGGAAATTAGAAGCAAAAGAGATTAGCACATAGAGTAATTGGTATCTGATAAAACAGAGGATAATCTAGAAGGGGGAGTGGAATGTGTGCTCTTAAACACAGGGGCTGGCCAGCTCCAGAGTGTGTGCTCAGTTCCCAACCTGCACATGCCCTGGCTGCTCACACCCCACATCTCCTCCCACACCTCCTCCATCACTCATTNGCTCCCTGNTCTTCCTGATCTCNATATGGTCCCAAGAGGCCTCCCTGTTGGAAGGGATATGTGCCCACAAACAGCAAGTGCTCAGCAGGTAATCATTTCCCCTTACTGTGAGGCTGACCTTCCCACATGAAGTCAATTCACATGTGTTAAGCCTGTACAGGAGGCAATAGCCAACCTGTCAGAGGCTGGACTCCTGCTGGACAAACAATAGATGTTCTACCTTCAGCCAGCCTCTCTTACAAGGACTCATCTGGTTCAGTCAAAAACGTGTCAGAGTTTCCCATCATGCTCCAGCTTAACTGCAGGAAAAACAATAAGGCCAGTCTGTTCTGTAATTGTGAGCCTATGGCTGGGCTGGTTTTACTCAAGGAAAGCACAAAAATTAGTCCTGACATTTAAACAGCACTCAAAATACCTTTACAAATACTATTTCCTCTGATTGGGGAAACCCCTTGTGACTTTTGATATTTTTTCTCTCTCTGATTTTTTATTCTGACTTCTCTAGAAGCTTCCTTTACATATAATGTAAAACATAAAAATGACATTATCAGGCATCACCTCCAAAGCATAAATGAAAATTTTGATTTTTGTTTTATCCCATTTTTCAAAAACTAACNAATTATGAGTAGTCTGCAGTTAAACTGATTAATTTCAAGCCAATTCCTACGTGGTAGGTGTGTGTGGTTTACGTGGCATAATTCCCTGCCGGAATATGAGGAGTACTGAGCTCTCCTGAACCTGGCAGGGACAGCTCTCAGACAGTGGGAAACGTTCTACTAGAATAAAATGAAGTCAGCCCCACATATTCTCTGGGCNACAGGACTAATCAATCAACTTTTTCCCTCCCTGGAAGGTAGGCATTATCAGTTGATCTGACTTGGCATAGGCAAGTGAAAGCTATGATCCCTTCCTACCTCCCAAGCTGAGAGAGGCGTCAGAGCAAGTATCTCTTTCCAGGTGTGCATGAGCAGTGACTTCTTAGATCTTCACTGGGATTCTCTGCTGTAGAGGGTGGTTCTTAGGTGTATACAAAAATCTCCCAAGACATCCATAGCACTACTAGGAACCTATTCTCCTCTAGGCAAGACCACGGTGCCAGTTGGTTTCATCCCTTCCTCAATTGAGCTAAAACTCCGAACATTCATTTCCTTTTTCTGCATCCCTCCAGTACCATCATGTATTATCTCACCACCTGCTACGGTTTGACTCTGAAATCTCCCCCATGGGATCATGTTTCAAATGCTTATTCAACAGATAGTAGAATCATTTTGGGAGGCTGCAAAAATATTAGGAGGTGGGGTTTACTGGCAGCAGTAGGTTACAAGCAGTACAGCCTCTGCTTCCCCATCCACCACCACTGGGAAACTACTCTGCTGGGATGGACTGAAATCCCCTGAAACTGTGAATGAAAAAAAAAAATCTTCTTCTCATTTCCTTCCTCACTGTGATAAAACACTCTGACAAAAATCAACTTAGGGGAGGGAAAGGTTTATCTGACTTACACTTTCAGGTCGCACTCCATCCTGGAGAGAAGTCAGGGTAGAAACTCCAAGCTCTTAAAGCAGAAACCGTGGAAGAACATGCAGGCTTCCTGCTCACCAGGCTTCTGCTCAGCTAGCTTTCTTAAACAACCTAGGACTCTCTGCCTAGGGACTCATGTCACCTACATCAGTTACTAAGACACACACACATACACACACACACATACACACACACATACACACACACACATACACACACACACACACACACAGACCAATCTGACTTTTCTCTCAGGTGACTCTAGGCTGGGTCAAGTTGATAGTTAAAGCTAGGACGCCTCTCTTCTCTTCAGCTCTTTCTGTGGGGTATTGNACTCACAGAAATGTAAATCCACTAACATAGCAACCCAACCAACACAGCAGCCACCACTCAGTGGGGGCCACAGCAGAACGCCAATTATGCAACCAACATCTCAGCCTGAGGGAACATTCTAGAAAGAAANTCAACCCTACAGTGATTGGCTACGTGTTACTATATAACATCAGGAAAGCTACAAATTGGGTGGCACCATGGAGGTGGAGGACATGCAGAGAGGGCANTTGTGCCTCTGTGCTTTGCTCATGACNGCCTGAAGGTGAACTGTGGGCCACNAGGCTGCTTGACAGGGCAGAACAAAGATGGTGGTACAGTTCTGTAGGTGGTATACNCATGAGGGGTTTCAGAGGCATTGGTTCCCAAGACTGTCTGGTAGTCCCATGGATAACAGAGGGAGAAAAAGAATATAGAAATGGTTTTAGGTAAGATCCCTGAAACATGAAAGGTATTGGCAGTAGAGGGCCAAAGCCCCCAAACTGTTTCCTCTCTTCCCACTCACTCTCTGGGCAACTCCAGCCAGTCTCTGTCAGTAAAGACCATCTAATCTTCGTCTTGTCAATTCCCCACCATATGGCACTGATTTGAACTCCTGACAGTTCATTGTCTATTTGACATCTGCATATGGAGATCCAACCAACGNCCCCAATTTAAACCTCTAAATGAAGCTCTTTCTCTTCCCTCAAGCCTGCCCTCCAGTTATCTCNACTCTAAGTAGAGGGAACTGTGATCCTCTGGGGAAATGTTANATTTGGAAGTGAAATNTCCTCCCAGGCTCATTTGTTTGAACACTTGGTCTGCAGTGAGTGGCACTGTTTTAAAAGGTTGTAGGACCTTTAGGAAGTAGGGAAAGTGGGTCACTGGGGGTGTCAGTGGTGGGGGAGTTCTNATACAAGATTATAGCTCAGTCCAAGCTCTCCCTGGTTCCTGACCAGTACCACAGAACAGGTAGCTGCCACATGTTCCAGACACTATGGACGAGTAAGCCCAATCATACCACTCCTGCCATGGTGGACTGTACCATACCTGTCTCTTATACACATCTAGATGTGTATAAGAGACAGGTACCATACAACCCATCAGCCAAAATAAGCTCTTCCTCCTTTAGCTACATTGACAAGAAAAGTGACTGTTAACAATATGCAAAGCATGTGGCTCANCTGACTCTCGAGGCTCTAGATCTCAGCTCGCTNATATTCAAATTTCTCCACCCAGCAGCCTGGGATCCTTTGCAGGTGCTTTTCTCTTGCCTGAAATTCTCTTCACCCAGACAGCCAAGTGTTTGCTCCTTCCTTCCCTCCCTCTGGGATTCTCCACCAGTGTTTCCCATTTGGAGTCTTTCTTGCACTCCCCATGTAGAGTAGCCCATCTCTCTCCGTCCATCCCCTTGTTCTATTCTCTTACCCCTCACCATGACCTGATATACACCTGCCTGTCTCCCACGAGAATGCCAACTCCATGAGATCTTGAACTTCATTCTGGCCACCACCCTGTCCCCAGTACCCAGCACGTTAGTGGAATGTGTGGCTCTGTTGGTGACTACAGGGGGCAGGAAGCTTCCAAGAAGATAGTGGTGCTTTGAGCCCAGAAAGGGTGGAGTCTGGCAAGACAAGAAGACAGCACAGACTAATGCAGGAACCAGCAAGCTGCAGCCTGGGAGCCAAAGCTCTGCAATAAAGTTTTATTGGTACACAAATGCACAGTTATTTATGCATTGTCTAAGGAGCTTTCACCACAGCAGAGTGAACCATTGCCACAGAGACTGCATGGCCTACAGTGGCTAAAAAATTTCCATCTACCCCTTAAAGGAAATGTTTGTCAACTTCCAATGAAAGATAAATTTTTCTCAAATTGTAAACTCACAGACCAAACATTCCTTTCTGCCACCATGATGTCCACAGACTTTCCGGGAAGTATGGACCCCAGTTTGAGAAAGCACTATAAAAATGGGGGGGGGGAGACGCGGAGAAGGAAGAGGAGGTGGTCGTACCTAGTTTTAATACCCAGCTCTGCCACTTAGAAGCAGTGTGACCTTACACAAATCACTCAACTTCTAAGACTTTTCCTCTATCAGGGAAATGAGAATATAGCCCACCACATGGTACCACTACTGTGAGGAGCTGAAATCTTGAAGGTAAAGCATCTTGCAGGGGCCAGCTCACACTATACCTACAAGACAAACCTTGTTTTGTGTTTTTAAGAATTCATGGAGCTTCAAAGAATATAATTGAAATTATCAAGTGTGTCTAGTCAGTGTCCCACAGACTTCANGCAACAGAGGACAGCTATGAGTAGTTGTATATTGCTTCTGTTTTGCTGTAGTAAGATACCATCAAAAATATGATCAAAAGCAACTGAGAGGAGACAGGGGCTTATTTTAGCTCACAGTTCCAGGTGGGTTACAGCCCANCAGAGTGAGGAAGACATGCCAGCAGGGGCATGAGGCCAGCCTGGAAATCNAGAAGTAGAGAGAGCACATTTGATCCACACACAGGAAGCAGAGAGAGCACATTTGATCCACACACAGGAAGCAGAGAGACCACATTTGATCCACACACAGGAAGCAGAG
>LZPO01097170.1:151398-164119 GCA_001675575.1 Neotoma lepida | reverse complement strand
TATAACATGTAGTAATCATGTTGGTAGATAGATGGCATAACATGTAGTAATCATGTTGGTAGATAGTATAACATGTAGTAATTATGTTGGTAGAGTAATTATCTGGCAAAGATCTGAAAACATAAGCTCTTGAAGATCACAGACCTACCATGGGGTACAATCATTTTACCTATATAATTGTCCCCACTTAATATCATTATTTCAAATACTAAAAATATTTACTAGAGCCAATTANTTATCNGGTCCTAGGCACTCTACTGGAGGAGTTCAAGTGTGTGTCCTTCTGCTAGGCTTTGAGCCTTACTGGGAGACAGACACCAAACACAGTAAGAATTAGTCTCCTTGACTGAGAGTGTTCAGTACACAGCTGAGAAGACCACCTGGCACAACGGTGCCCTTTGAGTAGGGGGGAGCAGTGGGGTTCACACACATCATTTATTCAGGTTTCTGTCAGTCATCTCTGTCACTCTCAGAGGTAACACAACAGCAGAGAGCAAAGGAANTCATCTGGCCCTGGGCTCCAGAGCTTGCTCATCTCTCTACCACCTCTACCCTGACTTAGAGACCACTTTTCCAACCACCTCCACACCACAGAAATTTCCTCCCTTGAAGATGAGATCTTGACCTTTCAACTCAGCAGTTAAACATCTAGGAATTTAATTAAGGAATTAAGCAGATTCAANCACAAAGATTTGGTTTTTTTCCCTATAAGTAAATGTATTATAGAATTACCTGTTATTTCTTTATTGTCAACTACCTAAATATCCAATGGTTCATTCATGCATGCATGCACAAGTTTGAGGCAAGTTAAACATTACAGGAAGTGGAGTGCTTTCCCTCTTGGACTAGAAGCAATCGTTACATGGATCATGGTCCAGGAACAGACTGGGTCACCATGCTGTCATTAAAGAGTTTGTGCCTAAAAATATATCTGATGACTTAAAACATGCTCAGATATATTCTTGTACTTCATGTTCAAGTTATGGAGAGATGTGGAAGTGTTANGAACAGTACCCTGGGGTGACAAGAAGAGTGACTGGCATTTCTTCAGTGTAGTTTGCTATTGTCTCCAAACCTAGACATGCTCAATCTCTATCTTATTTGTTGTATAAGGGATGAATCTTCCCTTGATTCTTCTCTCAAGAATCTAACTTGGCCAGTACAATCTCTCTCCAAAAACATCACCCAAAGTTCACAAACACAGTTCAAATTCACAGCTACAGAGGAGAGCTAGCTGTACTTGCACCTTCTGCAGGAGGAATGTTCCAGGCTCTTCAACAGACACAGTAAGAGTTCTGTTGTTGTTGCTTTTTTATTTAAGGAAAAGGCCTGATGAACTGAGACTTATTTTCTGTCATAGNTGTGAACTTGAACTGTTTAACTTGCCTCAAGTTTGTGTAAGGGAAAAGGAAGAGGTTGACTTGTNTCCATCGTAGTAGGAATAGCACGGCAACAGGAACATTGGTGGTGGCAGGAANATAAGACTGCTNGCTCTCGTTTCGGCAGACCAGGAAAGAGAGACATGAATGCTGGTTCTCATCTGGATTTCTCTGTCTATTCAGTCCAGTCCAACCTACCACAGGATATTCCCCACATCCTCTGACAGCTAATTCTCTCTGGAAATGGCTAGTATGATTCACTAATCCCTAAGGTGTTTCATAATCCAATCAAATTTACAATCTAAAATTAACCATCANACCCCCAATACGGTTTCCCTACAATATCCATCATCTGCCCTTCAAACCGCCACGCAGCAATGACTCCCTCAGAGAAGTCTGTCACTGTTCACAAGGGATGAGAGCTAGACTGTTCTAGGCGTAGTACTATTAGTTATATTAAATTTTGCTTTCATTTAAGAACAGTGAAGAAATAGGAGAGAAGAAAGAAATTGCGTCCATTGTCTCAAAGCCGACACTACTGACTGCTCTTGTGTATGAGTCATGGGTTGTTCCCACTGACACTGGACTCACCCTTGTAACAAACTCAGGACTGGAAAAGATGACCTCAAGTCATAGCTAAAACAAGTGCAGAGGTGATTCCAGTGCAGTGGGGATAAATTCCCTCCCTCAAAACCACAGCTAGTGAGCAGCTCTGCATGACCCTAGTTTGGTCAGAAGGACCATCTCCTTATTCTATCCTCTAGGAACANACCTCTCAAGAAGTCCCATCTGCTTTAAATTTGTCAGCTCTAGGCAGGAACATTTGGCCACTGTGGCGGTGAAGTTAGAGAGCTAACTTGGTTGGATTAAGAGATGTCTAGGGCATTAGGACAGAGCACCCTCTGGGAGGGTGACCATCCCCTAGAAGATTAACTAAGAAAGANCCACCCTGGATGTGGGCAGCAGCTTCCCATGGGTAGAAGAATCCTGGACTACATGAAAAGAAGAGAAAATGGAGAAAGTCGGCTAAGCACTCCTGTTCCTCTCTCTGAGCATCCTTCCATTACCCACAGACAGGGGCTGCCTATTACCACACCTCCTTTACCATGATAGGCTATAAAGCCTGAACCATAAGCCAAAACAACCTTTTCCTCCCATAAGTTATCTTTTTTTGTATTTAGTCACAANAGTAATAAAAGTATCTACCATATCCATCAATCATTGCTATAAAACCCTTTGCGCCTGTTCAACCACTGGAAGATGCCTTAGTGAGGCCACAGAGATGGTACAGTGGTTGAGAGTACTTGCTTATCCTGAGTTCAGTTCCCAGCACCTACATGAAGTGGCTCACAACCACCTCTAACTCCAGCTCCAGGAGAGAAGACATCATCTTCTGAACGCCGCAGGTCTCCACATACACCATACACGTGGCATATACATACATGTGCATGAATGTGCACGCACACACACATACACGCACACACACATACACACACACACACACACATACACAATTTTTTAATTAAACAAGTCATTTAAAAACACCATGGGCTTATCCTATAACATTCTTATTTAAGACCCCACCCTTTCATTCCCATCTTCAGAAAATATCGGAGTGTGGTGAAGCAGAGTAATCCTATGAACACTAGGGAAGCTTCCTCCTTGGTTATCTGTTTCAAGAATGAAAAAAAATANATTGGATGAGGCATTTGAGAAACTAACTTGCTTCCTTTCGGACAAACCAAGGGGACTGCTCCTCACCGAGCCCTCAAAGTTCTCNTTCTCTTCTCTCAATTTGTTCAAAAAGTTTAAAATATTTTCCTAACATTAGTCCTTAAACATTTCCCCCTTGGAGTCTAACATTTTAATTTCTAAGTTACAAAGCTAACTTGTGGATGCCTTGCANAGTGGGCACACTTACAATCCTGGCACTGAGACAGGAGTGACAGAAAGGCCCACTTGGGTTAAACCAGAGGAAGTGAGGAGCCCCACTTTGTAAACAGATACAATGTAGATCCCATTTGCTACAATCTCTAAANTTCTGAAACTTCTGAGAATATATTCTTTCTGGTTGGTAATTGTCCTTTTTNCCTTCCAAACGATCCATCCTACCCCTCTTTGATAATTAGCCCACAAATGTTTTAGTCTGCTCATAAAAAAGGAAGTTGAAGGTAACAGCAGAAATGCCAACATACACAAACTTACACTTGCACTTGTTAAGATACCCCTGCCATTTGTTACACCCCAAGATGCTCTTTGGAGCCAAAATGAAGTGGCAGGGTTGGCTCACTGGAAATCAAGCCCTGGTGTGGCTAGGAGGCATGCCACAGGCTTCAAGAGCAGTGGGAAACTGGTTGCCTTTTTATAAGATGACCAGCAGCAAATGGAACAGGTACCTGTTGACATCGACATGGTGATCCACTGAGCCTGGAAAGACACTCTGAACTCAAACAAAAATGCTACCTTTCTAAAATCCTAAGGTGACTATGACCAAGTGGGAAGAGAAAATATCATTGGAGGTTAAGCATGACAGCACAGCCTCAGCAGAGGCAGGTGAAGACTATGCGTTCAAGGCCAACTAGGGCTACATAGTGAGACTTAATTGTGGCAAGACAAAAAACTTTATTTGGCCATAGTGACCATGCTTAGGGAACTGTAAGGCTTAATGACAGAGCTCTGATCCCAGAGGGATCATCTCTTTACTTAAAAAAAAAAACCAATGTGCAAAAGTGTAAGAAACACTATCAGACCCTTCTCCATACCCCACAGTCCAATTTAACCACAATCTACCTGGTCCTATCTGGACACTGACCTACCTACCTGCCTCTCTATCTTAGATCACCCTGAAGCAAGCTCGAGTCACTTTACAATCTGAACTGCAAATATTTCATTACATATCTCTGAATGACAAAACTTCTTATTTCAAAAGAGCAGCATAGTTTTATCTCACTTTAAAATTAGTCATGTGGGGCTGGGAAAGATGCCTACTGCCAAGCCTGCCAATCTGAGTTCAATTTAGGGAGCCATATGGTTGAAGGAGAGAACCAACTCTTGAAAGTTGACCTCTGGCCTCCACACACACACTCCATGGCACTTGCACGCACATAGGTATACGCCCACACAAAATAAGTAAATAAGTAAGTAAATATGTAATTGTAAAAGTTAATCATGTGCACTACCAACTAGCCAGGCACAGTTGATTTTCCCCATCAAGCTCAAATATTTATTTACAGTGGATTTGTTTGACTCAGCCTTCAATTAGAGCCTCATATTGGTTAATATATCTCTCAAGCTTCTTTGCATTTTGCTTCTTTCTAGTCTTTTCTTTTTCTTCACAATTTGTTTGCTGGAGAAACTGGAACATCCTCCAATTGGGCTTTTGCTGATGGCATTCCTGTGGTGAGGCTTAACGTTTTGCTATGACGTTTTGATATTCCTCACTCATTCTTCCTTACTTCACTCTCCTAGCTCTCTCTCTCCCCAGCCAAAAAAGTATGAATGTCAACCCCAACACTGCAAAGGGAGCAAGAAGTAGAGGTTGCTGTCAAACAGGGCGGTCCTACGCCAGCCACAGAAGTCAGGGGAACAGCACACATCTAGATGTGTATACCCCAACACTGCAAAGGGAGCAAGAAGTAGAGGTTGCTGTCAAACAGGGCGGTCCTACGCCAGCCACAGAAGTCAGGGGAACAGCAGATGGAGTGTGGAGGCCACCAGGAGCAGTAGCTGCCTCTGGCTGAAGGAAGCAAAGTCCCTTGGGGGTGGGAAGGTTCATCACTAGAGAGAGCCCTCGGAAAGAAAAGAGGGTGGGGGAGGGGCGTTCCCGAGTTGACCTGGCATGTTAATCAGTTTAAAGCTGCCACCAGTAAGAACTAACATTTCACAGTCCCTTGGGGGAGGGTGAAGGCAGGCCTGTTGTTTTGCTGANGGACCCAGGTTGGACTCCAAGGACAAAAGGCACAGGCCCACCAAGCATCAACCATGGGAGGACTCACCAGAGCAGAGCGATGTAAGTCACAGCCCTGTGGCAGGCAGCCCCGCCCCGCCCCCGTGGGGAGCAGCAGCACGTGCTCTGCTGGTTTTCTAATAATGGGACACAGTTGGCTACAGGCTTCAGAGTAAAAAAAGACTTGACCTTAAATCCCAGCTCCTTCACTTAAAGCAGTATGGCCTTAGGCAACTTGCTTAACCTACCTATATCTCAGTTTCCTTCTGTGTTCACTGGCATTTCCTTGTCTGTCCACCTGCCACAGTTGCTGGGGACAGCGATAAATGAAATTTGACATGGAGGTCTATAGGACAGTCTCCAACACTAGCTCATTCCAGAGGAACCCTGCCCCAACCCCCCAAGTCTGCTGTCATTCTGTTCCAACTCAGATACTTGCAAGGAGCCATGAGAGCACCTGCTGGATGTCTGGCTGGGTTACCAACANGGTCTGTAGCCATGCATGAAGCAAAGCCAGCTGACCCATAAAGGGTTCAATCCCATGATCCCGATCTCAATAGCAAGGTTCCAACCAAGTGAGCTAATTACAGTGGGGTTAGATTCAACCCTGCTTAGACTCGTAGCCATTCATAGAACATTCTTAAACAGTGTTGTCCAAAGATGCCGAGGCATAACCCACTTGCCAAGTTTACTAATGATCTCATCTTTGAAAAATCTCAATGTAATGTAGCAAACAGATGTGTCCCTTAAGAGGATTAAGGTGGAAATTCATTAGGACAATAATACGGGTGGATTTGTGTTCTAAAACTAANACCTGTCAATCAACGTGGTGCACGCCCCNTCTTAGCACTACTTAGCTTCTAGGTGCAACAGAGAGAACGGGGCCACCAGGGCGTCACCTTCAGGAGTTAAGGAGAGAGAAGATAATAAGAAAGAACTNCACGTACTGACTGCCAGATGTGCTTCACCTGTAACCTGTGCACTCAGGCGGTAATTAGTACTGGAATTACCAAAGCACCATGGTAAGATACATGTTCTGAATCAGGGGAGGCCTGGGTGTTCAGTTCACATAGAAGCCCAGATGGTGTCCACCTTGTGCCTNTAGCAAAGATCTAATCCTCNGTGCAACTGGCTATTTTTCAGATATGATAGCCGAGGCACTGTGGGTAGCCACAAAGGCAAAGGTGGCAAGAAAGGATCAAACAGGGGACACTCAAGGTGGAAGATGTGTACTGAGTATGGACAGACTTCCTGCGAGCAGAACACTCAAGACCCTGAAGTGGAGCCGTTGAGCTCCACTGAGCCAGATCAGCATCAGAAGCTAACTTTGGGATTTCAAATTCANGTGACCAGGTGAATCCCATATTTACTCTCTCTTATTATGACATGTAACAGCATCAGTCCTTGGCCTGAGTAGCCATGTGCTTAGTGAGGTGGTATGGGTCTGATCAGACAAGTACCTAGAACAGGGTGGCTATCAAACCTCTAGTCTTTCTAGCACTTGGTACACGATGAAAACCTTCCTAATTCAAACTAGTAAGTAACTAAAAATTACAGTAGTTGGGGCTGGAGAGATGGCTCAGTGGTTAAGAGCACTTGTTCTTGCAGAAGACCTGGGTTCGATTCCCAGCATTCATATAGCAGTTCTAGAATACACATAATACACAGACATATGTGTGAGCAAAACATTCATACACATAAAATAAGTATTTTTAAAATTTTAATTGCAAAATCATAATTGCTATTTTGACATGCACATTAGTCATTACCCTTTTTATACAAATAGTCTGCAGTTCCTGTTTTGTTGATCAAATGAAGATGCCCTTAGATTCAGGGGGGGTTGTGTGTATTATGGTGTGTGTTTGTGTGGGGGGCAGGGAGGTTCATGTGTGCACGTAGAGGCCAGAGGTTGACACCAGGTGTCTTCTTCCATCACTCCCCACTTTATTTTTTGAGACAGAGTAGTCTCTCATTGAANTTGGAACTTACTGATTCAGCTACACTGGTTAGCCAACAAGTCCCCACCACCCCACACTCCTCCCCTTACTGTACACACACCCCCTACACACAGTGCTGGGATTACAGGCATGTACCACTACACCTAACTTTTTTTTTTTTTTAGGTTCTGGGATATTGAGCTCAGGTCATCACACTTATGTGGCAAGCACTTTAGCTGAGACATTTCTCCAGTCTCTCCTTGGATTCTCAAANGCCGTATCTGTTTTGATACAGGGGCTCCTGAAGCCCAGGCTTACACTCTATATGCTTTTCTGTTTGTGGCGTGCAGGACAAGGCCGAGGACATTGGGAGTGTGTATATGTGAGTCCACACTCATGCTTCCCCCTTCCACCTCCCAAAGTTCCCTCCCTCTTTCAAAGGCCCGTCTCAGAACGAACACACACACACACACACACACACACCCCGCAGGAGAAGTGTTCCTTAAACCCTGGGAAGACTCACTGATGGCCTGGAATGTCCATGAGCCTACCCCACCCAGCTGCTAACTATACATTCCCACCTCTGACTAAGAATTCTACAAGCCCTTATACTTGTTACATCACCTTCTCCCAGGCCAAAAAGTGCCTGGCACACAAAGATGGTTGTTAGGTGAACTTCCCAAGGTAACGGATGAGAAGGCCCAGGAAGTATAGCTTCTGTCCTCCCCCACACAGCTGCTCAGGAGGCAGAGCAGCACCAAAGTGTCCAGTCACACAGGCTTAGTTAGGCTCTCAGCTCCCTACTCCCGGCAGAGAAATCAGGTTACTTAATTGCTCTCTACCTGTTTCTTTGCCTGTAAACCAGGGATAATAAAAGCCCTATTTCATGGAGCTGTCTCATGTTAAGTGAGAATGTGCACTAGGGCTCCGGTGGAGCACTCACTACAGGCTGAGTGCTCCAAGCTGCCTGGCTTTCTGTCAGAGGTGGATCAACCAACTTCAAGATTACCTGCTGGAGGGGNTGGAGATCACAGTTCAGGTGTCAGAGTGCCCTCCTGGCACACACAANGCCCAGCACTGCATAATGTGGTTGTGGTGACACACAGCTGTAACCCCATCACTCGTGAGGCACAGGCAGGACCTCAGGTACATAGCAAGTTCAAGGTTAGCTCAGGATACGGAAGACTGCCCCCCCCCATTTTCTTTTAATTGCTGGAAAGTAATTAGCATCTTAAAGATATGCATGTGTACTTGAACACACAGATGCCCTGAATTCTGCTTCAAGGAACCATGGTTAACAGCCAGGTGCCTGTGCTGTTCCCAAATGCAAAAACTTACAGTGTGTAAAAGCAAGTGAAAAGACTGATGTTGGGTGGTTAAAGTTTTCTCTAAAACCTCTTCTGGTGTTTGTTTCACAAGGGGCACCTTAGAAAGTTCAGGGAGACAGTGCGACTTCTGGACTGTGGCTTCTGGTGGGGGCCCAGGGTGGGGGGGCATCAGGATTTCCTGCCCCACCAGGAATACTGGATTGAGACTATGGAAACGTAAAAACATACTTGAGTTGGGAGCCTGAAAGGTCAACCCATGTATACAGGGTTTGAGAGCCAAGGAAACCACTTCAAGGTCACAAGGCCACAATTATGAGGCTTCTGTGGCTTCAACAAAAGATCACTGTAATCTGAGACCATGATGAATGGAATAACCATGAAGTGGGAGACACTGTGAAAACTGCTAACTGAATCCGCTGATGGAGAAGGGGCGAGAACTTACCGAAGTGACTCTGGGAAGCCTCATGTCTCCCAGTGTATGGTGCTCTGTGGTCAGAATCCAAGGATTGTAACTACAAGCGCCCGGCACCAGTGCAGAAGGAATGAGGGAGATCTGCCCCACTCCTCATTCAAAAAAAAAGGGGGGGAGGGGGCGGTTACTAGTTAGGGAGGATGGAGGGAGCTGTGACCAACTTAGAGCAGGAGGATATCACTCAGGTTTCCACACAGCCTCGTCCTGTACTTTTAAAACAAGTGGGCGTCTAACAGAAAGCTGAAAGATTTTCCAAAAATCACTTTTGCTCTTGTAACTAAGGGTTCTCTCTCCCAAATGTTTGTCCATGTTGATCCTCACAGAATTAATTATCTCTAAACTTTGATGTGGACCTAAGTAGAAAATACAGCAAGGAAGTAAACCCTTCAAGGTGCAGTCCATCTGTGTAAGTGGGAGGAAGGGCTTTCCCGGAGAGCTAAATGATTAGCTTTCAATGCCCGGCTCTTTACAATCACTTTGCGAGACGCCTGGCCTCCTTCAAAGGGTTAAAAAAGAAAGAAAAGACATGAAAAGAAAAGAAAACTCTAACGGGTGGACTGAGACGCCATTCTTCCCAGGGGACACTCATTTGGGGCTCCTGGGCTGAGGCTTTGTGAGCCTCTTGCCCGCGCCCCCGCCCTTCCTCCCACAGGGGGCTGCTGCTCCAAGGTTCCTGAGGCCACCTGCTCCTCGGAAGAAAAACGGGATAGCGTGAACACTATCNCAGTGCGCGCCCCTTCCCAGTGGGAGGAGGGGGAGGTGTTCCCGGAAAGCGTGCTTTGTCGCGAGGGTCGCCCAGCCTCCCGCAGTGCCAGGGAGGCCCAACAGAGCTTCTGTCCCCCGCATCACTCAGGGCTCTCTTCCAGGAAACCGAGTCCCGCGGCTCCCGGAGCTCGTTCTGTGCCCGGCTCGGGGCCAGACAGGGTACCCAGACTGATCGCCCCGGCGTCCGAGCTGCACCCCGCCCACCAGGCCGAGCTAACGGAGAGGCCACGGAGATCCCAATGCATCCCGCCTCCGGCCGGTATGGCACCTGCTGGGCCCCGCTCGTCCAAAGATCTGGGCTAGGACGCGGAGCTGTCCTTCCCGCCAGCCAGAGAGAGTCATGCGCCAGCCTCTGGGTGCTCCCTGCCCCTCTGCCTAACCCTCAGTGGTATCTGCCCTTGGGCGCGTGTCCCCGGGGCCTCTGCTAGTCCAGCCCGTCTGCAGCGCCCCCACCCTGACAGGCACGGTTGCAGGGGTTGCGTCCCCAGCTCCCCACCCACCCCGCCGGATCTTACCTTGTGCGGCGCCCGCAGCAGCCGATGGACCCCGGCCAGCTGGGTGCCCAGAGCCAGGTCCTCGCGGAATGTGAACAGCGGTGGCCGGCTGGGTTCTGGGAAGTTGGTACTGTTGAAAGGATCGGTGTCGTCCAAGAACTGCACGCGACAAGCCAGCGTGGCCATGATGCATCCCTGCCCCGTGGGGCGCGGGCCCCAGGGTCAGCGGGCCGTGGGGGCCGGGATGCCTGGTCTGCGCGAAGGGGAAGCCGCCACCACCGCCACCGCCGCCGCTAGCAGGCTCGCGGGCTCGCAGGCTACGGCGCGCCGGGCTGAAGCCCGGACTCCGGCCACTGGGGGCGGGACGGGGGCGGGGCTGCGCCCCCTCCCACCCCTCCCTCTCCGGCTCCTCCCCTGCTCGGTTTCCCCAGCACCGGATCGGGCTTCCCCGACCTACGCGACCGCTGCAGGGACAGGGAATGTGAGAGTCACTAGCGCAGCGTCCGCAGCCCTGCGTCTAGCAGGGATCAACGCGCAGGAACGCCCCTGCGCAGAGCCCGCTGCACGTGCGCCAGCCGCCCAGGTTCCAGCTGCACCAGCCTTGGAGCGCGGGCACTGGACTGGGGACAAAGCGGTCCTCTGACTACGTTCCCCCTAGGACAGGACACAGCACAACCCTTTCCAGATGATGACGACAGGGCCAGCCTCCCTGCTGGGCACCCAGAGGAGAAGGAACCAGCTCTCTGCAACCCCGTGACTGGGTGACAGCCATCCTGAGCCCGGGCAAGGACTCCAGGGAGGTTTGCGCCTGAGAGAAAGGGAGCTAAGGAGAAGGAGGAACTTGGACATCCCAGCAGCTTTTCTTGAGTTGTCCAAGAGCGCCAGGAGTGAGGGCTGATAGGCTGCAAGGCGAGGCTCCAAGACCCCAAAGCCGGCCCCAAGAGCACCCTAAGAGTTAGGGTTGAATCTGTCCATCATCACCACCCCTCTCCTCAGTTAGGTCTCCGGAAGTTCTAACTGGACCATCTGCGGCAGAGGAAGAGGGGATGCTTCTGGACAGATCTCGGAACGATGAAAATGCGGGGAAGAATCGGGGAGTACCCCTCGGAACCCCGGGACTTTGAGTGAAGCTTGACAGCCAACCTGCTTCTTCCAGGCTGGAGCCGCAATGCTCCACGCAGCACATACTGGCTCTCCTTGCTGCTCACAGGTGACCCCTAACGTTTCCAAAGAGAACTCACCGCTTTTTCCATTCCCAGGCTACATTGTTGATTCCTAATCCCTCTCCATTGCCCTAAGTATCCAGTCGTTCATCACACCCAAGGTGGCTCCATAATTCGTCCCTCTCCCTTCTCTCTAGGTTTAAGAGAACAGAAACCCTTGTCTTTTACTTAGCAGCCTCACTCGCATCTTTTCGAGATGCCTTTTCTGTGGACTCTTCACCACAAGTGTGTACGTCCTCCTGAAGATTTCCTTGGCCTCTCTTTTACACAACCTCTGATTCCTTCATCACTTGTCTTAGTCTGTTTGGATTGGCGAGGAGACTAGTTTTTGAGACAAAATTTGAGCGGGGCGTGGTGGTGCACGCCTTTTAATCCCAGCACTCGGGAAGCAGATCTCTGAGTTCGAGGCCAGCTTGGTCTATAGAGATAGTTCCAGGACAGCCAAGACTACATAATTGAGAGACCCAGTCTCAAAAAACAAGGAGAGGGCCACTGATGAAGCCCACACTGTCCTCAAATTCAGCACCCTCCTGCCTCAGCCTCTCCAATGACATGATGCACTATATTTGACTCACTTATACTTTCTCAGATTTTTGATAGTTAATATTTATTGTCAACTTGACTGCATTTAGACTCATCGTGGAAACATGCTTCATGAGGGTGTCTATAACGATGTTTACAGAAAAGTTTGAATGAGGGAAAGAAGACCCACCCTGGCTAGTGGATGGAACCATCCCATGGGCTAGCTCTAAATAAGGAGAACACTGAGCAGTACATCCATCTCCCTGTTCCTGACTGTGGACACGGTGTAGCCAGCTCACACTCCAGCTGCATGCCTTCCCAGCCCTGATGGACTAGATCCGTTCTTTAACAATGGGCCCAAAGGAACCTTTTCCTCCTTAAATTGCTTTGTCTGGTGTTTTACCAGAGCAACAAGGAAAGGGACTAACACAGTTTCCTTCTCTCATTGTTTTTTTCTTTTTTGTAGGTGGTATAAATATGTACCCTCCCTAGAAAGAGTAAGTTTTGGAGAAAGCTTATGACTCTGAGTGTCTTTTTTTTCAATGTCTTTCTGCTTACTGTGGTGTGGAAGTTTTGTGAAGATAGCAATGGTAAAAGTTCTCTCATTCCTTTCATGTTCCCCACTTCCCCCACACCCTCATATCCCCCCATTTCC
>LZPO01097170.1:117373-129196 GCA_001675575.1 Neotoma lepida | reverse complement strand
AGCAAAAAAACAAACAAACAAAACAGTGAATTTTTATGTAGCAACTCTTTGAATAATTATCCAAATAGACAATAGCCAAATTAAAATAAGAACACAAAATATAACATTACAAAGTCCCCAGTGGCAGGCAGCCTGAGGCAGCAAATAGCTTGGAAAGCTACAGGGATCTCTCCCAGATCCAAAAATATCTGAGGCAGGGGNCTTGTGGGAGGCTTTCAGGGCCGATCAAATGCTTTACAAACCCTCCCTCCCGGAAGATCTTCTTTGCATTACAAACTGACACTGGGGAGCACAGGGCTCAGAGTTTGGGACTTCCAGAGTGCTATGTTGCTTTAATAAGGCCTTCTGCCCAAAACCAGGCCTGGTTTTTACAATGGGCCTGATGGAATGTTTCTCTCCCAATCAGATCACATGGGCTGATGGGTTTCCTTCACAAAATTGAATGCTGTGTCCATGAGGCACTGGTGTGTAAGTAAATCTATTGATCTGCTGTTTTAAATTGTGGGATCTAGAGCTGGAGGAGCAGCTCAACCGTTAAGTGTACTGCTCTTCAAGAGGACCCAAGTTAGGTTCCCAGAGCTCACATGACAGCTCACAACTGTCTGTAGCCCCAGTTCAGGGGGTTCTAGTGCCCTCTTCTGACTTCCAAAGGCACAAGAAATGCACAATGTACGTACACATGAAATAAAAAAAAAAACTCTAGAATACTCTAGAATCTTTAAAAATGTATATCACAAAGATTTAAGGCCACATCTTACCTTGGGATCACAATATCTTAGGATTACAAAGTAGATGTTGTTGAAAACTTAAATTCTACTGGGGAAAATAGCTGGCTCCTTTTCCAGGAAGACCAGCGACCAAGAAACCAGTTTGTATCGCTCACCCCTTATGCTTTCAGAGACCACACCAAGATCACAGTCATCACGATGGATCTCTGAGCAGAAGAGCCTCCAACCTCCAGATGTCTGAAAAGTATCATTAACCAGAACNCTGTGTTCGCCTCAGCTGCAGCCAAGTGAAATTGATGAGCTAGTTAAAGATCTNCACATATTCTAGACNGGCAAGACTGCTCAGTGGGCTAAGGCACTCGCTGCCAAGCCTGACAACCTGAGTCGATCCCCAGAATCCACATGGTGGAGGAAAAAAACAATTCCTACAAGCTTTCCTCTGGCTTCCATATACATGCTATGGCACATGCATACACACACACACACACACACACACACACACACACACACACAAATAATAATAATGAAAATAATTGCACATATCCCTATGTGAATATACTTCTTTCTGTCAGAAGGTTTGAGTACAGCAATGTGGAAAAAATGTTTGCCTGAAATTCATCGTCCTGATGAAATTGTACTGGAACGAGTATTTAAATTGTCAAAGCTGTTAAATTGGTATGAATACTACTAGCAAGAAGATGTAGCTTGTGCTCAACACTTCAGCTGCCAAGATGAAAGACATGCAATTGGCCATCAACATCACATTAACACCTTTCTCTTCTTTCCTATGGTGGAGTACTCAAAGTCCTGGAGGGATTCTTGCCTGTCACGGTGGGGCTTTGTGGCTAATTCTGACTGACATGTTGATTGGAGTAAAAACACTGGGACGTTAGTGAGTCACCCCTTTGGGCACCCCTGTGAGGGTGTTTCCATGAGGGTGCTTCCAGAGAGATCAGCTGAGAGAAGGAAGACACACCCTGATTATGGCTAGCATCAACCCCAGGGGCTGGTGTCCCTGACTGTAAAAGGGAGATAGGAAAAAACTACCACAACAGCTACATCCCCCTTTCTCTGCCTTCTACCTGTCAAGTTTTGATTGGGCACCCTTGAACTCTGGCTGCCACTGCCAGCAGCCATTTCTGACACCATTCCTTCCCAATCATGAGGGACTGAACCCTCGAACCATATGCCAAAATAAACCCCGCCCCACTGNGTAGCTCTTCCCAAGTATTTGGTCACAGCATTGGAAAAGTAACTGACACAGTCGCCTGGCCTCAATTTGGATGTAGCTTTAGCAAATCCCATTGCATGAATTCACAGCAGTTGCAAAGGAAACACATTTGCTATTCATGCAGTGCCACAGTCTACTGAACATACCTGTATTTCTTTCCATCAGAAGGTTTGCAATAAGTAATAGATAATTCNTAGTCTAGAAGTTATGGGGTGGGGGATGGGTGGGTAGGTATACATGTTTGCATGTGGGGGTACACATATGTGTNTAGGTACATTAGCATATGTGTGTCTGTGTGGATGCCAGAGGTCAAACTTGGGTATCATTCCTCAGGAGTCATCCACCTTTATTTCTTTAAAAACTTCAATTTTTTAACTATATGTCACTTTTTAAGATTTATTTTTTTATTTTTATGAACCTGAGCATTTGCCTGAGTACATGTATGTACACCACCTACATGCCTGGTGTCTGGTGAACTCAAAAGAGGATGTCAGAGCCCCTGGAACTAGAGTTATAGACGGTTATAAACCATCATGTGGGCAAAGGAGTCAAAGTCAGGTCCTTTGAAGAGCAGGAAGTGTTCTTAACCACTGAACCATCCTCCAGCCCGTGCTTTTGTAACAGAATCTCTCCTGGAACCTGGGACTCATCAATTTGGCTAGGCTGGCTGGCCAGCAAACACCAGGGATAACCTGTCTCCTCCTCCCCATGCTGGGATTAAAAGGGCATAACATTACACCCAGCTTGTTCCTCATGCTTGAGTGGTGAGCACTTTATTGACCTACCTGTCTCCCACCTCCTGCTTATCATATATGAGTCTCTAGTGAACTGTCTATAGTTGCATATTTTATTGAGGAGAAGGTTGGTTGGTATTAGCTTGGACAGGTTTTTCATGACTATTTGCTATTCTATGTTTGCTATTCTATGTTCTTAGATGTAGGTCATATTTAGGTCACAAGGGATACAGATGCTCTAGAGCCCAAACTTTCCTGCTGAAAGTGAGACTGATGGGGGCAGGGAATAAGCCTTAGGAGTCATAAACAGGGAAGAGCATGNCAGGCAGAGAGAACAGNAGATACAGACTTGAGAATGGAGCATGTCNCTTAGGTGTGAAGGATACAGAGAAGCTGGTGTGGTTGGGGTAGGTATAGCAGACAGAATGGAAGGTGTGAGGAGGTCCATTGTAGAGGGCAAAGCTCTCTCCTCTCTCTGGCCACTGTGTCCATGGAGCCATGTGTGTTACCTGCTCCAGAGCCTCACCTGTCTGCACACACTCTACTCTGGCGAGTCTGAGCCCGTTCGCTGTCTTCCTCAAGAGGCACCTCTATAGGATCCATCCCTAATGACAGAAGGCAGAAGCAAATTGAGCACCANACCAAATGAATGACTGTGCAAGTGAAAGCTCATTGTTAGGAAACACATCAGTTTTAATGACACCGGGGTTTAGTTAGANGAGGAAGTGGCTGGCTCTTAGAAATGGATAGCAGAGATTTTCTTCCTTACTATCCGCACCATGCTGTGTGCTNCAAGGAGCTTCCTGGTGCAACATCTACACTGGGCCATCACATCCACAGTCTCCAGGACCCTCCACAGATTGCTGGGATAGATTTCTCTGCTCTATGAGTCTCCACCTTCTGAGGTCATCATTCCCTAAGCTACCTTAAAGCATTTAGAAACAAACAGCCAGTACACNGCCGTACTGCCCCAAATGCGTCTGATCTCATCTGGTCTCAGAAGTGCAGCAGGCTAAGGCCTGGGTGGCACTTGGATGGGAGAAACAGACAGGCAGGATGATACTGTAAGATACTGGAGAGAGAGTACATTCCAGAATCAGATTTGATTCAAGCACCAACTGCATTTATGGGATTGGAAAGGGATTCCAATGTTCTCCAATTGTTATATACACCACATATATACAGGACTAACATACACATGTAATAGGTTAAATAACAGCACATTAGTATGCTGGTACATGAATTTGGACAAAAAGCATATAATAAAAACAGGCTATATTTCAGCATCATTAATAAAAAAAAGATCAACATGATACTATCTGGTCAAACCCAGCAAAGTATTAAAACATATTGCCATGTAGCATTTTTTTTTCTCAAAGCATCAAGGATAATTCAGGACAAGATAATCTACTAATATAAATCACATCAACAGATGATGAGACCCAAGCATGTTTGGGTCAAGTGTCCTCCAAGACCACTTACATCGAGAAGAGCTGGACTCTGAGTCTGAGACAGAGGAAAGGACGACAGAACAGCACAAGAACAAAAGCACTGTTCCCTTGAAAAGAGACAGGTGAANCACTCCCAACAGGGCTCACCATCGTCTACCCCATGCTATGAAAGTGCCTCAGTGGGAGAGGGAAGTTTCAGCTACAGGAAGCTCTATCATGGCAGAGCAGAGAGGACCCTCTGAGGCCAGCCGTGGCCCTCAGGGCTTTTCAGTCCATTGTAGCTGCAGATCTGGTCAGGCTACTGGTACGTTATGTCTTATAGAAGCCAAGATGTATCTGGANAGACTAGACAGATGCAGCCCAAGACACTGGGAAACATGAGACTCATGCAAGAGAGACTTATTTTTTGTTTGTTTGCTTTGGTTTTGGATTTTTGGTATTGTTGTTGTTGTTGTTGGCTGGTAGGGGGGGCATTCAAGACAGGGTTTCTCTGTGTAGCCCTGGCTGTCCTGGAACTCCCTTTGTAGACCAGGCTTGCCTCTGCCTCCTAAGTGCTGGGATTAAAGGCATGAGCCACTACTCCCTGGTGAGACTTGCTTTTTAAATATGTCATTCTTCTATTCAAAAATACTAAATAAATAAATATTAAAACTTAAAATTGCCCTGCCAGAGGCCATAAGAACATACAGCAGCTGACAACTGATACTTACAAGGTCAATCCACCAGATGACTAACTCTCTGATAGAGGAACCTCATCAAGTAAGGCTTACAGGGCCACAGTNCATGGATGCTGCTTTGCTTCTGTCTATAATTTTTTTCATGTGCTGCTACAATTCTTCCCTAAAAATAATAGCTGCAGGGTTCTTCCCANGGCCAATTGGTGGTGTGCTTTACACTTTCTGGGCACATGTACATCTGTGGGATAGTCAGGAAGATGATTTCTTCTTAAGCTGCATAATTTTGATGAATAGAAATAATACTAGGATATTTTTCATAGCTCAGGCTGACATAGGAAAATAACAGTATTCTCANCTACAAAGACAGCTCTTTTACACAATTAGTTGATTTAAGACCTCAGAGCAAATTCAAAGCAGACTAGTTGCCCCTGCAAATGAATCACACAAGGACAGATTCCCAGATGTCTTGTTATTGAACCAAGATTAGGCATAAAGTGACTTTAGCACTAGTTCTTCTCTTGCAAAACTCTGACTGATAACATAAAAGACATAACTCCCTACACAAATTCTANCTNTCTGTATGAACTCCTAACTTTGGTTTTATGATACAAGACTCAAGGTTCAGCCAACTAACTGTTTATGTTTAGGTCCTGGGATATTTTTAAGGTCACTGTCCCTCAAGAAAGTGTGGAGCACTCGAGCACTACGTGCCTCCCATCTTTGCTTTACAGACTGCACATCAGGGAACCTGACTGACAGCCTAGCATTGNCATGGTTACTTACTTCCAACTGCTCTGCTCAGTCAGCACNACATTCCAAGCCCGAGAGAAACCATGTGATTTCTCATGTGTTATCAGAATGGCTCTGCTTCTTATTGTCTACTCAAGAAATGCAATATGACCCTTAAAATGTAACTCATTTATCTAGAGTTTTCTGTTGGGAAAAAGATTTTTCAAGATGGAGTAAAAAAAAAAGTTATCATCAGAACATGTATGTTCCTTTCCTAATACCCTTCAGATAGAAAAGTTTAGTTCTCAATNACAAGGTAGGCCGGGCGGTGGTGGCACATACCTTTAATCCCAGAACTCGGGAGGCAGAGGCAGGCNGATCTCTGTGAGTTCGAGGCCAGCCTGGGCTACTGAGTGAGTTCCAGGAAAGGCGCCAAAGATACACAGAGAAACCCTGTCTCGAAAAAACCAAANAAAATGGGTTTTTTTGCATACCCTGGGTGCAGTCTTGGAGCAGATCTCCAAAGACCACAGTATTGCCCAAAATCAGCAGCAAATCAGATACTCTTCCATGAACAAATGGACAGATACACTGTATTACATCCACAATCAGACTCACTGCTAGTAACATGCAGTTACATGTCATGTTACATGCAGGACTTAGGTGGAGCTCAAAACTATCTTGCTGAGTGAAAGATANTGCACAATGCCCTTGATTCCACGGTCTCTTTGATCATCAGACACTAAGGCTGAGGAAAGAGAAACTACAGAGCGGTAGCTCCTTCCCCTGGCATGATGGGCTCTTCTGTACTTGTGCTGTGNGGTGGTTGCCCAGATATGTACATGTACTAAAATTCATACAGTAGAACAAAGGGTCAATTTCAGTATTCATTTTGGAACTCTAAAATATTGACCTATTGNTTTAAGGAAAACTCAACCACAGAACCAGAAAAAGCACAGGCAAGAAAAACAAGTCATGAAGACATGGATTTAGGACATCATGAAAGTTCAGTCATGATATTCTATAAGTTATAAGTGGGGAGGGATAAGATGTAGGAGAGGGGTAGAGAATTATATATATATATATATATGTGTGTGTGTGTATGTGTGTGTGTACACATATATATATATATGTGTGTGTGTAATAGTTTTCATCATAACCATTGACTCAGTGGGTGAAAGTACCCAATACACAATTGTGTCTGACGACCTGAGTTTGACCCTGAGAACACACATAAAAAGCTAGGTAGGTGGCATGCACATGTAATCTCAGCACACTTACAACGAGACGGGAATAAGAGACAGGAGAATCAGAAGCTCGAGGGCCAGCTAGCCTGGAGTACCCAGCACAGCAGCAGAAANAAGAGAGACCTTATCTCAAAACAAAGAATTGACTCTCTAAAAGTGGTTCTGTGATGTCCACATATATGCCATAGCACATGGGCACCCACACTCACACACACAATACCATGATTTTTAAAAGGAAAAAAAATATAGGAAAGAGAGAATCTTAAGAAATTAAGCCAAATGTTAAACTTTGTTAAAACTGGATGGCAGGGTTGTGTGTTACATGATTTTCTACCTCTATGGTGGCAAACACTGTAGCCATAAGCCACATGTAGCTATTTAGAGGGATTAAAATTTAACAAGTTTTGAAATTCAATGCTGGTGTCTTCTGACCACTTTCAAGGATTCAATGGCCATATATGACCAGTGGCTGCCAAACTATACAGTGTAGATACTGAACACTCCCATTATCATAAAAAGTGCACTGGGCAGAACTGTCTACACTATCCTACATGTGGATGGCACACAATAAAAATTAAGAGGAAAGAACCAAATCTAAAATACAAAGCATGATAGGTAAAAAAAGAAATGCAAGCCCTAAGATCCCAGGCTTATATCCCCTTACTTCTGACAAATTTCCCAAAATAAAAAGAACACAGACTTTCTTAAAATAAAAAGAGATCTCCTGGACATTGTTTCATTTACTTGAAAATAATGTTAACATCTGGTAGAAGAGAAGATGTTGATCTGTTTGGTTTCGTTTGGTTTTTAATCTGAGAAGGAACGCTGTCCCCAGTGGTTACTCTGTGGAAATGAACCCTTTTCACACCTTTGGCTTTGATGACCATGATCCTCTGCTTCAGGTCAATGAAGGGCTGGATCAGACAGAGCCGCGGCTCCTGCTTCTGACTCAAGCAAACGCCATTGTGATTCACAATCATCCAGCTCCGGTCATATAGCAGCCCTTTGCTCCCCACAGGCCACTTGGTCACCTAAACAAAAGTAGAGGATTTAGGCCAGGGCTCCTCAAAATCATTCATGTCATTATACAAATACAGATGGCCTTCATAGATTCAATGCACTCTTGAAAGATGAGAGGAAGAAAACGCACAACANAGAGAGCTTTGCAAAGGAGATGTTGTGGGAATGAGAGACCTTCCCTTAAGTCTCAAGAACCAGCCTCCACCCTTCCCCACTGACCAGGCAAGACGTGTGCATGCAAAACATTCAGAGTGCAGGATCTATAGTAGCAATGCTCTGTCTTACCCCAAAGCTAGCATCCCTCCCCATAGGCGTCCACTGATCCCGCTTTCTGTATAGCCTTCCACTGCAGTGGATGCTGGTCCAGGTATCTCCTAACATTACACGTGACTATACTGAAATGGTCACTGAATTGGCCCACTTCAAATCGGTAAGTTTTCTTGCTGTCCTGGTTTCAGTTATTGTGACAATTACCCTAGCCAAAAGCAACTTTGGGGAGGAAAGGTTTTATTCGGCTTACAATTCCATGTCATAGCCCGTCGTTGTTGGGAAATCACAGAGGCAGGCACAGAGGAGATTGCGTGCATCACATCCAGTCAGAGCTAAGAGAAATAAATGCACCCATGCTGCCTGCTCAGCTAGCTTTCTTCACTCTTACACAGTTCAGGGCCCAGCCCATGAAATGGTTCTGAAGCCCATATTCAGAGTGGCTCTTCCCACCTCAATGATCAATCAAGAAAACACTCCACAGACATGCCCTCAGGCCAACTCGATCTAGGTAATTCCTCACTGATATTTCCTCTCCCCGGGTAACTCCAGTGCACGTCANGCTGGTCATAGAAATTAACCAGCAAACCTGCATTGCTCAGATTTGTACAGAATTTAAATACAAAGCACATGGGTATGCCCANATCTTGNATTCCAAAGTCGTTCTCAACCAAAAGGATTGAGCCTCCTTGGAGAATGGGTTGAAAGAAAAACCAACCCTTATGGAGTCTCAGAGTCCTGGTGTGTCCCTCCTGTGCTTGACCTATGAACACAACCCATCTGTAAAAACAAAAGGGAAGGCAGAGTCCTGCCTGCATGAGCTCATGTGCTCACTGTATCCATTACGTCCTTGTTGCTGTGACCAGTACCTGACAGGAAACAGCCAAAAGGAGGAGGAGTTTGTTTGGGCTCAAGNTTTGTGGGTACAACCCATCACAGTGGGGAAGGCATGGTGGTGGGGACAGCTTGAGCCTGTGGTGGCAGAAGCCTGNNGCTGCTCACTCACATCTCCACAGACCAGAAAGTGGTGGAGGAACAGAANCAGTGTCAAGNTGTAGATCTCAAGACCTACTTCCTCCATCTTGGATCCACCTCCCAAAGATCCTACAAAACAGCGTCACCAAGTGGGGACAAAGTGTTAAACACATGAGCCTGTGAGAAGCATTTTACATCCAGACTCCCGTAGANCCACCCTGGAAAGTAGACCAATAAACAGCCTTGATCTCTATATGCTTTAGGGGGAGCCAGGGACTCTGACATCCCAGAGACTCAGGAGTCTACGATCTTTGCAGCCTCAGATTGGCCACAACAAGGAAGACCATCTTTTAGNTAACTAAGGCTATCTGCCAGCCAAGGCAAGCCACCTGTCCCCCAATGCAAGGATCACCATAACAGCATTGTTGGTAGGTGTGTGACATAGTTCAGTATCTGCAAGAAATTACTTCCNGGATTCCCTAAAAACGCCCAGGTCTGTAGATGCTCAAATCCTTCTTATTAAACCATAATGTTTGCATNGAACCTATGCACATCTCCCTGTAAACTGTTCCGTCTCTAAGTTACCTACATTGCCTGGCACAATGTAAGTGCTCTGTGAATAGTTGTGATGTTTATGGAATATCGTTACAGTTGCAGTTTTACCTAATATTTGGGGGTCATCATTGGTTGACTTCATCGATACAAATTTCATGGACCAAAATGACCCACTGTAGTTTATTTCCNCAGGGAAGACGGAACAGAGGAATCACACAAGGGCATGAACCTNGATCAGCAGACCCAAATACAAATTCTTGCAGGTGGCCTAGACAAGGTGTTTAACCTCAGTCCCCTCGGGCTCCATGATGATGACCTAGGGATAATGTTACTATGCCTCTNGTGTAACCATTTTATGGGTCAAATGAAACAAGGCATGTCAAGTGCTTCAGCAAAGAGCCAGAGCATCCCTCCCACTANAGTCACAGGCAATTAGGCCTAGGTGGAGAGATGGCNCAGATGGTGAAGTGTTTGCTGTGCAAGCAAACTGAGTTAGGTCCCCANGAAAACGTTAGGTGTGGTGGCATGTACTTGTAAAGCCCAGCTCTGGGGAGATGAGGACAGGAAAATGACCCAGGTCAGCTGGCCAGCCAGTAAGCCTACTAAGAGAGATCCAGGCCAGTGAGGGGCTCAGTCGCAAAAAACAAGGTGAAGGCACCCAAGGAATGACACCTAACATCATCCTGTGACTTCCATGTGCATGCATACACCTGGACACTCACTTCCATACACACATGCACCCATATGCACACAGAAACAGGGTCCTCTGGAGGTCCCTGTAAGTGGTGTCATATTTAAAAGATCATCCCCACCAAGAGAGGCAGAAGGAAAATGGCTCTTCAAAGCACAACATTCTGACTTTCAATCTGAGTTTTGCCTGCTTTTCTTCACTTGCTACACTGTTCTTTCACTTCTTGCCAAAAAGAGAAAAAAAGTGCTATACACTGCCTCAAAAAAGTCGAGGGTGGGGAGAAACGGTGCTCAGAGAAAGGAACAGGGCAGCCATTTCTGTGAAGCCCTTACCTCAAATGCAGCACAGGATTTGATGGGGTAGAGGTAAATGTTGGTGACAATGTGGGGCCCAAGGTCCCCGTTCAGGATACCTGCAGCTTTCTCTGGAAGGGTCTGCTGGATGCTGCTGGCTTCACTCAGAGTCAGGTACAAGTCCAGGGTATTTGCATCAGGGCAGGAGTCACTGCAAACTGCAGGGTCTGTGCAGGCACCTTCCTGAGGTGAGTGGCAGTCACTCTCTGAGGATAAGGCTCCAGCATCACTGGTGCTNGCTTGAGGAACAGGCTGGTCACTCGGTGAACGAAGGTAGATAGCGCTGATGAACCTGAGAAAGGCCTGGGCATCTTCTAGTGTGGACATGTATCCAAAGGAAATCCTCACGGAGCCCGTGGGCCGTCCGTCTATGATGTCAACATCATCTCCACAGACATGACCAGCCTAGAATTAGCCAGATAAGTCAGCCAGAGAAACTTGTGCTTTGTGGATAAATTGGAAAAATATTATAAAAAATTAATTTTATTTATTTTAAAATAAACTCAGGAAGGCAGAATTGCTAGATATCTGAGAAACCATCCCTACTCTGCAGACACAGGGACACACTGCCTGGGCCTCACCTTAATCAGCTGTGAAGTGGAACTGATGNCAACATTAAGGACTTTAAAGAGATTAACAGCAGTGCTTCGTGAAGAATATTTTCCCAGANGACTCAACAGACAGGCTAATGTCTCAGAAGCACCAAGAGCTGTACTTCACAGTCTTCCCAGGCCAAAGCAGAACACCCACAGGCACCCAGACAGCCTCTCTGAGTACTAAAGGGAGGCTGGCATCCTGACAGCAGCCACTGGAGAGGAGAAAGGCTGCAGTGCCAGCCCCTGGGCCCTTGAAGACCCAGGTCAGCTCAACTGCCCCAGCCATGATGGGGAAGGCAGAGTACCTCTGCCTTCAAACCTAGCTGCCTGGTGTTGGTCATGGGAAGTATGTACATTAGATGCTCAGGACACCTCCCCAGTCCAGGCCAATCACCCTCAGAGATGTGACATAGCCTTCCATCACCATCCAGAACCACAGCCAGAGCTGCAAGCAGTTGAGTTCTGGGCATCTCCCCCTGCCTTCTCTCTTTCTCTCCCTGCCTTCTCTCTTTCTCTCCCTGCCTTCTCTCTTTCTCTCCCTGCCTTCTCTCTTTCTCTCCCTGCCTTCT
>LZPO01097170.1:105947-117200 GCA_001675575.1 Neotoma lepida | reverse complement strand
TGCCTTCTCTCTTTCTCTCCCTGCCTTCTCTCTTTCTCTCCCTGCCTTCTCTCTTTCTCTCCTTCTCTTGATCTCCTCTCCCTCCCTCCCTCTCCTCTCCTCTCCCTCTACCTTTCTGTCTCAGATGGAGATGAATATTTTTCTCACTTTGATTAGTTCTTTGAGAATTTCAGGCAATATATGTTGATCATAATCATACCCCTCCCCTAACTCCTCTCAGATCCACTCCCCTCCCCTTCCCTACTCAACTAAGTTTGTGTCCCCTTTTTATAAACCCTTAACAAGTCAAGTTTGTGCTGCCCATATACTCTTAGATATGTGACTTAACAAGTACAGTTTGTGCTGCCCATATACTCTTAGATATGTGACTTTCCACTGGAGCGTGTTTGACCTACCAAGGGTCGCATCCTCTAGTAGGCCCCTGATCTTTTTAAAAATAAAATCTAGCTCAGAGGCTGGAGAGATGGTTCCGTGATTAAGGAGGCTTGCTGCCCAGTCCTGGTGACCTGAGCTCGAACCCTGGAATCTATGCAAAGATAGAAGGAAAGAACCAGCTCTACAATGTTGTTCTCCACCCTCCACATGTGGAACGTGCCACATGTGTCCACACACATTTCATGCATAAATAATAATAATAATAATAATAGTTCACTGGGATTTAGCACGTGCAAGTGACTGAACCCTGAGATTGTGAGCAAAGCAAGTAACTCCTCCCAAGTGAGTCATTTACATTGGATGTTCTATCACAATAATGAGAAATTATATTCTTGAAAAATGGTTCAAAATAGGCCATATGTTCCCAGAATGAAAAATCTCCACCCCACGACAAACAGGGAGGATGAGGATTCTGGGAGACAGGACCCCTGGAGCCATGGATGAGTTCCACCCACTCCCAGCCTGGAGGGAGGCTAACTTTCACTTAGGAAGCTGGACCCAAGGAGAAGTGCATTGGGCAGGGTGTGAAGCCAAATGTCCCCCATTAACAGCCCTCTTCAGTTACGTTTTTAACTCAGGCCAGTGAGACAATTCATTGGGTAAAGACACCACGCCTGCAAACCTAGATTTGATCTCCAGGACCTACATGGTAGAAGGAGATAACCAACTTCAACAAGTTGCCTTCTGACCTCCACACAGATGCTGTAGCACATGTACACACACACACACACACACACACACACACACACACAGAGTTAAGAATTCCTCTCAGAGTGAAAAATGAATCATAAAATACTGCCACAGTGCTAACAACTTCAAGTACTTTCTATTAAACAGCCCCTTTTCTTTTTGGTCCATCCACGGAATGGGCCTGGCAAGCCAAGCCTGAAGAAGCAGCCTCCACCAGCCTCAGTGACAGTCACCACCGTCTTGCTGACTGTAGTCTGTGTGGGTTACAGGGTCTCATACTGACCTGAAAATGTTTCTTAACCATCTCGTCACTTAGCCCCAGGTGCCTCTGGCAGGCCCCCAAGTTACAGAAGCAGCCAGTCCTCAGGTAGATGTTGTACAGGCTGGCCATTTTGTCTACCTGAGGACAAAGGTGACATNGAATCAGTGTCAGAAACATCTAGTTTCACTGTGATTGTCTGGAACAGAATTCTGGAACAGCATCGAACCTCTCTTTCCTAACAAAAAGATGGTGGGTGAGCTAAGTCTGAACCTTGCTCTAAAATTCATGGCTGTTATGTCGCAGATGTAAAAAATATCCCCAGGGGCTCACGTGCTTGAATACTCAGTCCCCAGCTGTTGGTGATGTTCTGGGAAGTTGTGGGACCATTCGTAGGTGGGGGCCTCACTGGAGGAAGTAAGCCACTAATTTGTGAGCCTTTGAAGTTATAATTTAGCCCTTCCTCCCTCTGCTGAATAGTGAGGAGGTAAGGCACCCAATTACATACCCCTGCCACCATGGAGCCGTCAGCCACATTCCCTTGTCTCAGTGACGGACCATATCACTAAATCTGTGAGTGAGAATCACCCCCCCACCCCCCACCCTGAAATGGCTTTAGCCAGGTGTTTTGTAACCAAAACGAGAAAAGTAACTGATGTAAGGATCTACGGGTTTATTCAGCATTTTATAAAGTGTCCTAAAAATCAGTTGATTGAATTACAGAAGTGTGCTTGAGAAAATATCAAATTCAGACCNAAGTCTAAGTTAAGAGCCTCAGAAGAGTAACAGTGAGCGGGGCTGGGGCCACTGTCAGCTCCTTCACANTGGTCACCACAGAGTCTGACCACAGAGCAGGACCTAGTGAGGTGCTGTTCTGGGCAACACCAGCTTGGCTCACAGCCTGTTACGAGCATCATGTGGATGGCATCTATATCCATTTTCTAATTTCTCCAACTTTAGGTCCAGTCAGGATTGCTGCTCAGTCCAGGTGTTCTGACTCTCTGCTGCCCCCTGGAGGCTATGGGGTGTGCACTGACTGGTCCTAAATTCCTGGGCTCAAAAGTGTTCTCCAGCCTCAGCCTCCAGAGTAGTGCATCACAGAAACTGCTTTTAACCAGCCCACAAATCCTTTGAAGTCATCGAATGCACAGACTAAGGAAGAAATACGGGCTTCTTTGAAGCTAGGTGGGTTACTGGTGATATTTATTTTTTAAATAAATGAATAAGGAAGAGGGGGGTTCTGGGCTTCACCTCATGGCAACAAATGATGCCGTGATGTGGTCTGATGTATTGCTGGGCTNCATGAAGTGACCTTAGCTGTGGCATAATGCCCACACTGCTTTTCTGTTTTAGGTGTCTTCCCACTCAGGCAAGCTATCATCTGTTCTCTGCTCCTTTCTCTCTACCTAAGTAAAGGAGGCTAAAGACATCCACAGCCAAGCTTGAGCAGAATCGTGTATAGATGAGAGTTAAGCCCCTGGGCTGAGTATGGTGGGTGTGTCTAATGCCCACACACAGGACATGGAAGCAGGAAGATCAAGAGTTCAAGATCATGGCTGTATAGTGAGCTCTACACCAACTTTGGCTACATGATACTCTGTGTATAAATAAACAAAAAGACACACAAACAAGTGCCTTTGAGTGAGGCTCACCCACAGAGCCTGGGCTTTCTCGCAGCTCCTTCTGGGGACTTTCAAGGAAATGTCAAGAGTCAGAAAAGCTTCCAAGTTTAGACAAGAACATTTTTAGTATAAAAGAGTGAGTATGATGACTATAGAAAGAGCTGGGCTTCATCACTTGAGCCAGGTATAGTGACTAACACCTGTAATTCCAGCACTAGGGAGGTAGACACAGGAGGATTACTATGAGTGCAAGGTCAGCCGGGCTAGAGTGAAACCCTCCCTAAAAGNAAAAAAATCCCACCTGGGAGTAGCCAATGATGTTCCCACCATCATCCAGCACATTAAAATTGATGATTGGACCCTGGACATCAGGGCTGCTGAACTCAGAATCACTATAAATCCGCACCACAGGGGCTCCATTGGGGTAGCAGAGGGAAGACAGGACAGAGTGGGTATACTGTGCCAGAGCGAAGGTGTGCTTTTGTATGTTCTCCATGCCACCTAGAGACAAAAGCACAGAGGGACACGGATTTCACACGTAAGTCTTTCATACCTGTCTAAGACATGCTTATTATAACTGGTCAACCCAGACTACCAATTAATGATTTTAACTACAGTTGTCCTTATGACAAAGTTGATGCAGTTTTAATGTTTTATTTTATGTTTTGTCTGTGTACCATGTGTGTAATGCCTGCTGATGCCAGAAGAGGGAGTCTGAGTCCCTGGAACTGGAGTTATAAACAGTAGTGAGCTGCTATGTGGGTGCTTGGGATTGAACCTGGGTCCTCTGGAAGAGAAGCCAGTGCTCTTAACCAATGAGCCATCTCTTCAGCCCTAAAGTTGTTGTTTCTACGGCATATTTCCAGAGGAATCCTTGCTACATTCTTTTAAATGTGTAATTATATACATTGTATACATATATGCATGTAGATATACCATATACATATATATTTGTAGTTACATACATATAGTCATTTAAACAACTATTTACTATAAACAAGTTATTTAGACCCTCCGTTAGCCAAAAAAAAGTATGTAATATTTTTTATTATTTTTGCCCTTAATGGTTAAATTAATTTTTTGTTCTTAATGGTTAAATTGCTTTAACATAATGCATAGCAATTAAGGCTACCTGTGCCAAATGGATGAAAACCAAGTGAATAATAATATTGTATTATATTGCCTTTTATATCTTAAAAAAGTGTCTGGAACAGGCAAATTCATATAGACAGAAAGTAGATTAGAGGTCCCTCAGGGATGGGGGGAAGGGAATGANGAGACACTGTTTAATGAATAGAGCTTCAGCTGAGATGATGAAAGAATGTTTTGGATATGACCACTGGTGGCCACTGTACAGATGTGAGAGGAGAATCAGGATGGCCCAATNGTGAGAGCACCTGCTGAGCACANACAAGCTTGCTGATCTGAACTTGATGCCTGGAACCCATGTGAAAAGCCAGATGCAGNGGCACAAATCTGTAATCCCAGTACTGCTACAGTGTGATGGGAGGTGGTGACTGGGGAATCTGCAGAAGGTGGCAGGCTAGCTAGCCTAGAGTACACAGCACAGCAACAGCAGAAAGGGCACAATAGACCCTGCGTCAGTCCAGGGAGGGAGAGAGAATATATCCCAAAACTTGCCCTCTTACACACACACACACACACACACACACACACACACACACAGAGTGAATGGTAACAGTCATGCCTCATAGTTCTAAAAGTTCTAGGAAGAATTCCCAAGAGCAGGCACACCAGGTGATGCCTGGCTCACCAGACATAATCTACTCNAGTCGTATGCTTTCATGCCAGTCCCCATAGGAAGAGGAGTGGCATCTGCCTGTGTCTCAGCCCCTAGAGCTCTTGTCAGGAAAGAGCATGCATCATACAAAAGCTGGTGGAAGAAAGAGTGGCCAGGAGCTTGAGGTCAGGCACGAATAAGACCTGGACTTAAATCCTAGCCCTCTTGGGTACCAGCTTGCCAGACTGGGAAGGCATTCAATATTTCTGTGACGGCTATTCTTGGTTGTCAACTTGACTATATCTGAAATTACCTAAAACACAAAAACGGAGGGCACGCCATTGAGGGATTTTTGCTTAATTTGAAGTAGAATGATCCACTTCTAATCCAGGTGGATTAATCTGGGNCACACCTTCTGCTGGAAGTCTATATAANGANATGGAAGNAGGAAGCTTTTGNTCTTTGCCTGTTTGTCCTTGCCTTGTTAGCAAGTCCATCCCCTTACTGGCATTAGAGCCTACTTCTTCAGAATTCCAGCATATACTGAAGANCAGCTGAGACATCCAGTCTTGTGGACTGAGCAACTTCNGGATTCTTGGACTTTCCATTCACAGGCAGCCATTGCTGGATTAGCTGGACTGCAGCCTGTAAGTCATTCTAATAAATCCCCTTTCTATATATATAAAAAGGGATTCATCCTGTAAGTTCTGTTATTCTAGAGAACTCTGAGTAATACACTTTCTGAGCATCTGCTCCATTGTTGGGCAATATGAGTTTGTCAGCAGCCCCCCTGTGGGGTTTGTAGAGAGAATCCAGGCAGGCAAGAGCTGATAAGGTCTCACCCAGCCCAGGGACCCCGAACCATGCCTCTACCAAGCACAGCTATTAATCTTTGGCTCTGGAATGACCTCTGTTCAAATGTGGTTGTCCAAGCCTGGAAAAGCAAAAACCAACCCTCTCAAGTTCTCCTGAGTCCCCTGAAGACATTTAGAATCCAACTTCATTGCACAAAGACTCTAGCTACTTGGCGCATGCTGCTCACTTCCACAGATGTTGTCTCCTTCACAAGCACCACACCTATACCTGGGATCCCCCATGGACACAGGCAACAAAAGCTAAGTCCCCTGGGGTATATGTCCACTGACCTGTGAGGTGCTCCAGAGCATCAAATCCATGTTTCAACGCTATCACATCAAGGAATGAGATGGTGCCATCTTCGAACCTGGAAGGGACAAGCTGTCAAGCCTTGGCCAACGCAATCCACATGAACTCTATGCTAGGTGAGGGCAGTTAGGCATAGGCTGAGTGACGGTTTGTTAAAAGCTCCCTTCTGTGGCCTTAGAAAACCGGCTTTGCCCACCATNGGAGGAGTTTTGCATGCCAAGACCCGCCTGTCTGCCTCTGGCCCTCTGCAGCTTTTCAAACTACTTCAGACTTCCTATGGTGGGCTGCAGTGGTGGCAGAAGACACTAAAAGATAGTCACTGCCTTGAAACACGAATGAGATACACTTTGCAAGTCTGAGGAGGAATTTGAACAAAACTGGCCATAAACTCTTGAAATACTGTACTCTGACCACAAGAGGGCACCACTGACAGGGCGTCAAGTCAAGGGGACCCCACTGAGCTCCTGGGAGGCTCTTGACAAAGGANTCTCTAGTTCCAAAATGTATGGAAGCACAGGTTTGAGTTAAATACAAAGATCTCATTAATATCAAAGATGTTAACCTTCTTCACTGTCAAAACGTTTGTTGTGTTTACATTTCATTAACATCATCAGCGTTTTCATTAACTCATCGCTGATGGTTCATGGTGCCTCGGGCGCTGTTCCAGGTGTTACACACACAGCAGCGAACTGATAAGCACACAGGAGGGAACTGATAGGTACACAGCAGAGAACTGACAAGCAGGCTCCTTTCCCACAGCATCATGACCTATAAAATAGGGAACAAGGCTCCGCAAACAGAGAGGCAGGTAAATGCAAACGCAGAGAGGGTGTGGTCAGGCCGAGTCCTCTCTAACGAAGGCTTAAGTGGAGGTTAAGTAGAAGTCAGGAGGAGAGGTGTCAACCCGAGAGTTTCCAAGGGAAATGGCATTCTGCAGAGACACAGAATCTTCACGGTCCTTCACAGAAGCCCAGCACACTACCAGGAGGGTCAGGACACCAGTAAGACAGTGGTAGGAGATGGTCAAAGAAGCAGATGTGACATGAGGCAAAAATGCTGGGTGGCTCTAACATGACGTTAGCAAAATCTACAGGACCAGCATTGTGTCAGGANGATCAAAAGTTCAAGGTCATCCTCAGCTGTGGAGCAATGAGGAAACTAAGCTGGGTTTTGTGATCCAGTTTCAAAAAAGATAGAGATGTGACCACTGAAGAAGGGCAGTCTACAAGGGTGATATGGGGAGACTTTCACAAACATCCAGACGAAGGGAAGCAGGCAACAGCAGCCNCACACGGAACTGTAAGATCTAGGAGGGTGAAAACATGGTCCATTCACCCTTNGATATGCCTGTGTATTGTGTTAGGATTCCTAGCCACTCCCCCAGCTACATGACCACATATGCGCTGTCCAGCAGCGAGGCAAGATGTTTAGTCATGCCAGGGCCTTACGTCCAACTTAATACATGCACCGCATGATCACGTAATTTGCGTGCAGCATGACTATGTGCGCATGCGTCGTAGCTGCATCGGTCCATATGCGCATGCTCAGGGGGACCCATAAAAGCAGATTCCATCCGTTTCCCTGCCCCCTTCTCCCACACCATTCCCTTCCAGTAGGCCTATTCCACTCCCCCTCTTTACTCTCCCCTAATAAGCTCTCATAGTGGGTTTTGTTGTGCGTTGCATTTCTCTCACACGATAAGCAGCGCCACATAATAAGTAACATATTGAGCTTTTCATTTCCAGCTCTACTCTAGAGCTTGCAGAGAAGATGGGCTTAAAAAGGCAAGCAATACTGCCTGCTCTCTGGATATCTAGGTATGCTCTGGCTAAAAGAACTCCACCCAAATCAAAGGAATGTGGTCTGATCCAGCCCAGCCCTCCCGTATCTGCCCCCTTGACCTGCTCCATTTCTCCAGGATTTCAGGTCCCCTCGTTAGCCAGATGTGGTGATGTGAATAAAAATGGCTCCCATAAACCCATAGGGAGTGTGCTATTAGGAGGTGTGGCCTTGTTGGACTAGGTGTGGCTTTGTTGGAGGAGGTGTGTCACTAGAGGGTGGGCTTTGAGGTTTCAGAAGCTCAAATCTGGCCAGCNTGTCACTGACACTTTCTGCTNCCGGCAGAACCAGATGTAGAACTCTCAGNTACCTCTCCAGCACCATGTCTGCCTGCATGCTTCCTGCCATGATGATAATGGACTAAACCTCTGAACTGTAAGGTAGCCCCAAGGAAATGTTTTCCTTTATAAGAGCTGCCGTGGTCATGGTGTCTCTTCACAGAAATAAAACCCTAACTCAGACACCAAATTAAGTCATAGCGTGTCTCTGTCCTGTTTTTAATTTACACTGAGTAGTGCTTTGAATGAGAATAGCCCCCATAGGCACCTATGTTAGAACACTTGGTCCCCAGTTGGTGGAATTGTTTGGAAAGGATGAGGTGTGGACTCATTGGAGGAGGTGTGTCACTGGGGGTGTGCTTTGAGGTGTCAAAAGCCAGGCCCAGTCTCNTTTTCTTTCTGCCTAGTGCCTATAGATAAGATAGATGTAAGCTCTTACCTACCGCTCCTGCGCCATGCCATGCCTGCTTGCATGCCACCATGCATCCTGCCATGATGATCATGAACTAACCCTCTGAAACTGTAAGCAAGCCCCAACTAAATGCTTTCTTTTATAAGCTGCCTTGGTCGTGGTGTCCCTTCACATCAATAGAANAGTAACTAAGACACATTGTATCACAAATGCTATTTTTTTCTCAGTTATTCTAAATAATAAACTACTACTCTTAGGTTCAAAAGGTTTTACATTAGCATTCCTAGTTTAGAGGTAGGGGGAGTTCNTTAGCTTGCTTGCTCATTTTTGGAGGGTAGTTTTATTTTGTTTTGTTTGTTCTTTTGAGACAGAGCTTCTATAGCCCTGGCTGGCCTCAAATNCTCTATGTAGCTAAGGATGACCTTGAACTGAAATCCTCCTGCCTCCACCTCCCAAGGGCTAGGATGACAAGAGTGTGTCACCTGGAAGATATTTCCAACAGCCTTCTACTGTGTTCTGATGCCTATTTAAAAGAGCATAAGCTTCTGAGCGGTCAAGCCATATGCAGCCACAGCTGCTGTGTGGGAAACGANTCCATATCCTNGTAGCCCAGTAACAGGCCGTGTAACTAACCCTGACTCTACCACCAGGGACCCTGAATCTGCACCTGGATGCTGGGCGTGGGGTGGGAATCTGAGTCACCTTCCCCTCAGGCCTTCTCAGGCACCAAGTGGGTAACTAGCTCCCTACCCCAAATCCATGGTGTGTCCTGGGTCAGTGGCCATGTTGGCCTCTCACACATTCAACATTCTGGGTCCCACCTTCCCCCATCGGGAAGGCACTCAGCAAGAGCCACACAGCCTGCCCTGCAGCCTGGAGAAAGGCCTCAGACCTGGAAGGCAAATGGCAGCCTGCCCTCGGTGTTTTTGGTAACCTCTCAGCCTGGCTCACAGAGGTTGCCACCAACATTGCTCCCCAGGTTTTGGCTTTGGGTTTAGTTCATTCTTGCTGAGGAGCAGAGCAGGTCACNCTAGCTGCTGGGAAAGTAAGTTTACTGTGAACTGCTGGCACGTGTTTCAGACTAGNATCTTTTAAGATCACTGCTTCTCACTGTCATTTCTCCCCAGTGCTCTGANGCCAGAGCCCGGCATCCACTGCTCTTACTTCCCTGCAGGCTTTATCACTCCTTCCTCTGAAGCTCCTATCTGCAGATCCCCTTCTCCACCCCAGTGAAGAAGCTACACACAGGGCAGAGTTCACAGAGCCACCCATGACACACTCCTGCTGATCTCCGCCTCCCAGATCTGAGCCCCACCCCAGATTGTCCTACCGGTGACATCAAACTCCCTTGACCTGTGTTCCAGACCTGGGTTCTGCTTACACAATCTTATTGGTCATACATGCCAGCCTGCCTTAGTAAAGGACACAGGACATGCCACGGGCAAGGTTACCTTTCTGCCACCGATTGCCTTGGGATGTAAAAGTCCTCTCCTGCAAGGTAGGCAGCTGCAGTTCCTCCTCCAAAGTAGCCTTTCCTCAGCAAAGGAGCCAGGCNCTTACTGACCAGCAGAGCACCCAGGCCTGTGGGAAGCCCGAAGATCTTATAGAAGGAGATGGGGACAAAGTCAGGCTGGTGAGCAGACAGGTCCAAGGGGGAGGTGCTGACGTAGGAGGCTGCATCAAGCAGCACGAACCACCTCCCAGGCACACTCACGGGGCTCCTCCGCCCAGACTTGACCTCTGCTATCCAAGACAGTGGGTATCTGGTGCCTGAAAAGTTGCTCTGAGCTGGGTAACAGAAGAGGTGTGGAAGCTGACAGTCAGGGTCACAGGCTCCAGCACCCCTGTCTTCCGCCGACCACATGTCCTCTGGCTTGACTGGGACNGATGTGACATTCATGGCTGCAGCCACCTTCCTCATTCCCACCACAGAGGTGTGGTTGTCAGTGAGGTAACAGAAGTGACTCCCACTGTTCTCCNGGGTCCGGGANACCCATGGAAACGCCTCTGCCGCTAATCTGAGAGCAGCTGTGCTCCCAGCTGTGAATATCACAATGTAGTCCTCTGGNGTAGTGTGGAAGTGAGTCAGGATCCTGGAAAGAAGCACANTGTCACAGCTGGGGCTCTGCTCCATGCAGAATATTTCCAAGTTACCTTAGGTCTACTCAGTAGGGCATCACTACCTTCTAGGGACGCTTAGCCACAGTTGTGTAGTTAAGGCAGGGTAGAGGGAGTCAGACATTATAGGCTGGCCTTGAACCTTCCATTTAGCTAAAGATAACCTTGAATTCTTGAAAAGATCAAATCTAAACTTCTTGTCTCTGGAATCCCA
Organism: Neotoma lepida; assembly: GCA_001675575.1. NCBI lineage: Eukaryota > Metazoa > Chordata > Mammalia > Rodentia > Cricetidae > Neotoma > Neotoma lepida. Next base: position 106,428 of record LZPO01097170.1, on the reverse strand, counting down.
TCTCTGCTTAGACACAGCAGAAATCTACAACATAGGGCTGAGGCTGAGGTGTGCCTAAAACTCAAGAGGCCTGGGTTCAGTCCCAAGTATTTCATAGACCCGAGGTGGTACTGTATCCTGCAATCCCAGCACGTAGGAGGCGGAGGCAGGAAGATGGTAAGTTCAGGGACATCGTCAGCAATCTAGTGAGTTCAGAGCCATTCCCAGATACACAAGACCCTGTCTCAAAAGGAAAGAAAACAATCTCCAGCATACATAGTAAGCTCTAAAGAAGACCTCAGGACCAGACCTACTTAATAAATGAATTACAATTTTTTAAATCTATAAGGGGACTAGAATTATGGCTCAGCATTTTAAAGCATTTCTTGCTTCTGCAGAAGACCCAGGTTCAATTTCCAGCACCCACCTGGTAGCTTACTACCATCTGTAATTTCAGTTCCAAGGGTCCTAACACCTTCTTCTGACCTCTGTGTGCATGAGG
>LZPO01097170.1:65610-95181 GCA_001675575.1 Neotoma lepida | reverse complement strand
TTTNCNTNCCNNCCCCCTCTCTGGGGGGTGTCTCCCTCAACCACAATGCATCCAGGGAATTCTCTAAATAAATAAAGGACCCNGCTGGGTATAGTGACTCTCACCTGCAATCCTACCACCCGAGAGGTAGAGGCAGGAAGATCAGCANAAGATTGAGNCTAGCCCAGGCTACATAATGAGTTCTAGGGCTGAGTGCAGTGAGACTGCCTAAAATTAATTAGTTAATTAAAGAACCTACATACTATCACCGTGGGTGTTAAAAGGCTTTNAAGGTCAGCTGGAAGGACTGGCTACTAAAAGATAATGTCATTTGGGTTCTGCTTTCTGAGGGAAAGGAGTGGAACAGAAGGGACCTGAACACACCTTTATGAAGCGTTGAGGGTGTGAGAGATCAGGATTGGAGAGGATTTGAGAAGACTAGGGAGCTGTGACACTGAATTAATCATTCACTGGTCTCTGGGATTTGCTTCAGAAAGGCAGGCGGCCACTGCCCTCTGCACCTGTGGGTATTCATATCAGACTATTTGTTTCGTAGGAAATTTCCCTAGTAAGGCAGGGTAGGGAGGAAGGGAGGCAGCAAAGAAATTAAGGGCTGTCTCCAGCCAGTGACAAAGCACAGGGAAGAATGGGAAGAAATAAGTAGGAAGGCTCTGGCTACAGAGTAGGGAAGAGACGCAGGGAAGGACCACAGCTGCCCACGCCCCCAAAGGATAATTAGTTACTATTCCAAAAGAGGAAAAGACTAAAGCGCCACTGTTGGGCCACACACAGCGGGGCAGACACCCCGAGAGATCAAACAAANCCCTGTGCCCTGGCCCATGACCTTCCTGCTCCACCGTGGGTTCTGAAGTTCGGTGAAGCGCCTGGTCCCAGTCAAGTTCTGTGACTAAAGACGAGTCCTCAACCTGCAGCAATGGGCTGGGCTCTGCTACACCTGCAGTTAATCTGAGCTTAATTTCCAACTCAATCAACAGGTTCCACCTTGTGATCCCAAAGTATGATCTGATCCAACTCACGGGCTCACGGGCTTGTCCTGTTAAAGCTCAAATTGCATGCTTCTCTAATTCTTCCAGTTTCCTAGCAAGCTAGAGCTCATATAGAGCGTTGTTCTGGCTACAGAAAAGAGAAAAAGAAGACTTGGTGCCAGGCGAGTTTGGGACANGCCTTTAAGCCAAGAGCTCCAGGGACAGAGGAAAGAGGATCAAAAGTTCAAGGCAAGCCTCGACTACATAGACAGTTCAAGGCCAACCTGGACTACATGANTACATAGGACCCTGTTTAAAATGCCAACAGTAGGGGCTGGAGAGGTGGCTCAGAGGTTAAGAGCACTGATTGTTCTTCCAGAGGTCCTGAGTTCAATTCCCAGCAACCACATGGTGGCTCACAACCATCTGTAATGAAATAATGAGATTTGGCGCCCTCTTCTGTATACACATTAAAAAAAATGCCAACAGTAATAGTAGTAATAATGTTTGGAAAACAATACAGAGGAGATCCCTATGGAGAGAGGGGCGTGGTCTCGGGAGACCTGTCAGCTGATTGATCGCGGTCTCCGGGTTCTTTGCCGCCTCAGAATCACTTTTCCAAACTGCATGCAGTGGTCTCCTGAGCACCCCTGGCCCCGTGTGGGGCATCTGAGAAACTTCTCTGTTCANTATTCTGAATTGTGTGACCTTGGCTGCGATGGGATCTTTAGGGTTCGGTATTCCGGCAATAGCGGCGGGCAAAGAGAACCTATTTGAAGTGTGTGGCGGACCTAAAGAGAACCCAGGCTGATCTCGCACCACAGAGCAGTCTATCCAACAATTATAGCAAGAAGTCTTGCTACTGCGGAAGGGACAGCGGGAGCCGGCAGCACCGAGCAAGCGCTCACAGCCCCTCCCAGACTTTCGATTCCCTAGGAGTCCATCCCTTCTTAGCCTTTTAGCTAAGTAAGATCAAAGNGCACCCCAAATGAGACAGCGCGCCTCGCACGCAGGTTCCAGTGTGTCCCCGCGTGTCCCCGCGCCCGCCGCTCACCTGCTAGGCGGCGGAACTCCAGGTCCCGCAGCTCGCTCGTGCTGCGCAGCCGGTAGCCGTGGGCCAGGCGCGGTGTGCTGGCTTCTGGATAGTGCTGGAAGGCTGGGGGCTCAGGTCCCGGCTGTGCCGCCCGGCAGGCCATGGCTCGCGCCTGCCGTCTGATGACTCCAGGCCACCCAGCCCGGGAAGTGCGCGAGGCCGGCGACTCAGTCCTGGCCAAGCAGTGGGTGACTCGGGTCCCCACCCAGGGGCGGCGCCTCGAGGGCCAGCCTCCTCTCAGCGCGCTGACTCACCGAGTGCTTTCACTTCGGTGCGGCCTTTGGCCACCTGGGATAGGACCCAGCCACGCACTTCGCAGTCTCTGACACAGCCCAACGCTACTCAGGTGACATCCAAGACACGTGGGCGGGAGTCCTGGNATATCTCCGTGCCACTGAGGCAGGTGGAAGGAACAACAAAGTACGTGCCTTCTCGCTAGGCATATGTGACCCCGGGTCCTCCTGGCCCAGAACCGGGGATCCTCACCCCATGAGCTCCAGACCCGCAAGGGAAGGGCACTTGGACTTCTGCGGTCGCCAGCACTCCGCGTTTCAGAGGAAAAACATTGGGCTGTTTGATAAACTCCCAGCGATTATGCAACGTGAGCCCGGAAGCTCTAGTGTGACCGGGTCAAGGGCTGCTCGTGGGCTGGGTTCTCCCTCCTGCACCCCGACGGCTCAGAGCACAACGTATATGTGCCAGACAACTGCTGGGAGAGCCAGGCAAACCCACCAGCGCAAGAGTGGGGGCCAAGGACTGGGAGGCAACAGGTGCAAGTGCACCAAGTGCTGTCTAGATCTGACAACGATGAGGAGGTGGTTGGTTGAGCAACCCCTGGTGGCATGGGAAGACACCGTAAAGTGAATTCAGGCAAGCACGGGCGAGGAACTAAGTTTGGAGGGCATCACTCGGGAACACGGTTCTCAGGAATTGCATGTACTGAGGGAAAAGGCTCACATCCCTGCACAATCGAGAACCCAGACTGAGGCCCAGAAGCCAACAGCTAGGCTACCAGATGGGAAGCCACCACGCCCAAGTTTGAAGCCTGGGTCAAAGCCAGCCACTCCCAATCCAACATCCTGGGCTAGGGCCAAAGATAGAGTGCGTGACAGTGGTAGAGAAGCCTAGTGGTAAGTGTGCCTTCTCGCTTGGTGCTGCTTCAAAGTCTGGGCAGGAGTGTCCTGGCCCAGAACAGTGAGGTTATGAGGTCCAGATAGTGCAGACGTGATGGGATTCAGGGACAAGAGGGGTCCCAAAGACTGGCTCAGGGGTTGGGAGGCAGGGAGCTCAGGCACAGAGAAACAATGTAGGACTCCATTCAGTCCATTTAAGTGGAGATTGCCAATCAGGACTAAGAAATGATAGTGTCTGAGGCCAGAGAAACAAGACACATGGAAGGCTTGTGAAGGCACCTCAGAAGCTCAGGAAAGAGGGCAGAGTGGTGACAGTGGCCCAGAGAAAGTTAATATAAAGGGGAGAAGTACAGGACAGGGCCTGGTGGGCTGTGAGGGTTAGCATAACTCAGTTAACTGGTTTACTGTGACCTAGTCAGTGAGTCACTGAGCTGCTTTGTAAGAGCCAGTTCAAATGGAGAAGCAGTTCGCTCACCAACTAGCCCAGGAAGACCTTTGCCTATTGGTCTTGGAGGAAGGTGGAGGTCCAGGCCTATTATTATCATGAATCAAATCTCCAGACAAGTTAGCATGAGGTTTGGGTGGGTGTTTCCTACAAGAGCAAATTTGGTTTAGATCATGCAAGTAATTCTGCACATCCACCTCAGTACCATGTACCTCCCTAAAAGAGAGGCTGCATGTCTACGTATTGGGGTGGTTAGGAAATCAGAAGAGGGCCAGTTGAGCAATGGCCCAGCTTTCTTTCCAAAACACAGCAATTTGCTGCAGTAGAATGAACTAGACAGCAATGGAAAGAAAAAAACAGGAAGTTCCCTCCCCAGAGGGACCGGAGAGAGCTTTTCTGTGGGTAGGAGCTGGAAGGGCAGCTTGGAATCATGAAGAGATTGGGAACAAGGGTCCATTATATTTATATTCATCATGTAATGTTCAAAACAAAAGCGGAGAGTACTAGCAGAACATAGCCCGCAGGGTGGGCACACCCAGGTTGGCTCCTGGTGCTGTTTTCCTGGGAGTTGGACTTCTGTATTCATTCAGAAGCCGCCCCTCCACTCTTCCTGGAACACCTCACCTCCCTCCTGCTCTTTGCCACTCAACTCTATACCACCAAGAAGGAGAAAGGATATTAGTCACTCTTCGTGGCAACTGACAGGTAACATTTGAGGATGCTGACTGCCGGCTTATTTGCCTTAGCAAATCAACACCCCTAATTCTGTAACTGGGTGACAATGCACCCTGCTAGGTGTTATGGACAGAAGAAAGCCATTCTGGGGCCAAGGGTGTAGCTCNGTGGTAAAGTGTTTTCTGGCATTGGGAAGCCCTGGATTAGAACATCAGTGCATCAAGCAGGGAGGGAGAGGAGAGGGAAGCAAAGAGGAAGAAAGACTAAGACACAGTGGAAACTCTGACTCAAAAACCAAAGTGTCTGGGGACGGGGGGATTCATTTCCCAGCTTCTCATTATACTGAATATAGCCACAATCCTAAATTCTGGCCAAGGATATTGGACAGAACTATGTGGGATTTCAAGAAAGTCCCTTAGTTAGGAAAGGTCTTTCTCCTCTTTTCTAGCTGGAATGCAGAGATCATGGCAGGAGGCCAAGCAGCTGGGAGGTAGAAGACACAGGGCAAATTAAAAGCNTGGGTATCTGGTGTTGTTGAGAAATTCCCAACCCATTCTGGGATGCTTAATTTGACTCATTTTATTTGAGAAATAGTCTATCTTGTATAAAGGAGAAAGATAATTTTGCATTTTCTTTNATACACAGTTGAAGTGAAAACCAAATTGATACTCTAATATTCTTTCCACTNACAGAGATGAAGGGCAAGTTTGCCCACGGTGAAAGCCAGGGTGAACCCATATGCAAGACCTCATCCACTGATTCCTCAAGTGGGGGTTCTGAGCTGCACTTGGGTGGNCTTCAGGAATCCACAGAACTCAGTCAAGGCAATCACGGACAGTCAGTGACACACTGGCTATAGGGAGCCCTTGAGAGAGCTGACAAGCTAACGCTTAGATCCCAGGAGGATGCCTTCCAACTTGGTTCCTAAATGATAGGGCCACCTGATTGTGGGGTTCAGAGTTCTCTAGACCTTCCAAAGCACAGCCATTAATTCTTTCTCTCCCTTCCCTCCAGCCTCATGGTCCCTGTCATCCAGGCTTCTTGCTTGTGATGTCAGGGGGCTCCAACTGAGCCACCTACTCTTTGTTAAAAGGGGAAGCAGTAACAAAATACATCCTTTGGCGTTCCATCCTGTTCATATCCTTTCCCACTGAGAGACTATACAGGGAATTTTTAACCATATAAAAAGGTAATATAATGACCCCAAACGCCCCGTGTGAAGACATCTCTTTGTTTAGCTTAGTGTCCAAATATATTTTGGGGGGATTTTAAAGGCATACCAATCAACACTCAGGAAAAGGGTGTGTCTATGAACATCTTTTAAAACTGTGGTTAAATATAATACCTGCCATTGTAAACACCAACTGCATACTTCTGTGTGCTGGTTATACAATCTCCAGAGCATTTCGTCTTGTGATAGTGTGCCCATCACACAACTCTCCATTTCCTCCTCCCTCAGGCTCTGGTCAGCACAACTCTACTGTCTTTATGCACACTTTCTCTGGAGAGCTAGGATAAGCAAGTCATACAGTATCTGCCTTTNNAGCTGGTCTATTTCACTCAGCACGAATCCTCAGATGTTATTCATTGTCTTAGGTAGTGTTTCTATCACTGTGAAGAGACACCATGACCACAGCAACTTTTTTTTCTTCTCTTTTTTCTTTTTTTTAACTTTCTTTTTATTTATTCTTTGTGTCTTTCACATCATGCATCTCCATCCCATTCATTTTCAGTCCCTGCGTATCTGCCATCTGCCTTTGCAGCCCAACCCAGATAAAATTTAAGAGACAAAAGAAAAGGGAAAAAAAATCTCCTCATGGAAGCTGTAGTGTGATACAGTGAGTCATGCAGTAAACCCTTTTGTCCATATAGCTTACTTGCAAGTGTTCATTGCAGAGAGTCATTGGTCTGATTTGAGGCCTCTGGTTTCTGCTACACTATTGATGCTGGGACTCCTCTTGGTTATCCTGCATTTGCCCTGTGTTGTGGAAATCCTGCAGCTTTGGGTTTGCAGGACCAGTCCCTTCACATGCGCCAGCAGATCACAGATGGGGTGGATGTTGGGGTAGGCCAACCCATAACCCTGGCTCTGGGCCTAGGTAGTTGCAAGGTTGGTCAGCCTGCCAGCTTTCCCTTGTCCTTAACACTAGGGTGAGCTTTCCTGCATTGCTTTGGCGAGTTCCCCTNTGCATCAATGACCAAGGGGTGGGGCCAGTTCTGCTTTCATGTCCTCAGGATCAGATCTCCCACATCTATACCTTTAGGGCCAGCTCTACTGTGTTGCCCAGGCAGGGCATAGTGGCCACTCTCCCTAGTGCTACAGCAGATGAGGGGCAGGGACAGCTCTCCTGCTCTTATGACCTTAGGGCCAGCTCTCCTACCTGCCTCAGGCATTGATGAGTGGGGGTGTGGGGGGTAAACAACATCTCTCTTCTGCCCATGCCACCACATGACAGGTGAGTAATGGGGACAGCTGTCCCATGCTCACAATATCAGGGCTGGCTCACCCACCTCTCCCAATGGAGTTGGCTCTATTGTGCTGCCCATGGGAGGTGCAGGTCCTGCTCTCCCANGTGTTGCAGCTGGTGGCAGGCAAGGGCAGCTCTCCTGCCCTTTTAACCTCAGGGCCAGCTCTCCCACCTGATTCAGGTGTTGATGGGGGAGGGGGAGGGCATCTCTCCCTGCATCATGCTGCCATGTGGCAGATGAGTAATGAGAATAGCTCTCCTGTGCTAACAACTTTGGAGTTGGCTCACCCACACCTCCACCAACAGGACTGGCTCTATTGTACTGACCAGGCAAGGTGCAGGGCCTGCTCTCCCAAGTGTTGCAGGACCACAGCAACTTTTATAAAGGAAAACATTTCATTGGGGCTGGCTTACAGTTTAATCCATTATCATCATGGCAGGAAACATGGCAACATGCAGGTAGACATAGTGCTGGAGAGTTCCACATCTTGACCCACAACAGCAGAAGCAACTGCAACACTGAGCATGGCTTGTGAATATGTAAGACCTCATTCAAAGCCTGCTCCCACAGTGATGCATGTCCTCCAACAAGGCCACACCTCCTAATAGTGCCACTCCCTANGGGCCAAACATTCACACACATGAGTTTATGGGGGCCACTCATATTCAAACCACCACACCCATGTTGCAGTATTGCCCNTTTTAAGGCCAGATACTATTCCACTGAAAATGTAAACCTGTTCATCCACTACCAAACATAATGCTTCCTCTTTAGGCTGTGGTAAAGGATGCTGTGTAGGTGTGGTTACATAGAGTTCCTTTAACATATTGGTATAGTGTTTGCTCCATCTATTCTATCCACCCATTGTATTGTTTATATATTTAAAGCTAAGTTTTCCACCCCAGTAAAATTCCCCTAAATACAGGGCTAGAAAGATGGCTCCTCTGGGAAAGGCACATGACACCAGGCCTAATCACCTGAGTCTGACCCCCAGGACCTGTATGGCAGAGGGAGAGAACTGACTTCAGAAGGTTGTCCTCTGAACTCCACTCACATGCTCACACAGGTGCACACACACACACACACACACACAACTGTAATTTCCGTAAATTCTAGTATATGTATCAATGGCTAGGGTTCAAGTATTTGATTTTTCAGAGTCATTTTGAAAGGCCAAAAGAATGAGTAGTATGGCCCCAAACGCGCTTATAAGGAGCTAGGCATGATGGCTTACACATGAAATCCCAGCAGTTGAGAGGCAGAGGCACAGGGAGACCAAAAGAGACATTTACAGAGCTGGAGAGATGGCTCTAAGGTTAGAAGCATGTACTAACCTTGCAGAGGACCTGAGTTCCATTCCCATCACCATGNGCAGCTCACAGCTACCTGTAACTTGAGCTCCAGGAGGATCTAACACCTCTGGTCTCCTTGTATACCTGCATTCACTTGCACATATCCCCACACAGACATATACGCATAACTAAAAAAATAAACTCTTTTTCAAGGCATATGCAGTGCTGGAGATGGCTCAGTAGTTAAAGAACACTGGCTGGACCTTGGTGTGGACAAGCTTTCCCTCTTCCCATGGACTCTCCCAGCCCTCCCTTCTAGTCCTCTCCTATTCCTTTGTGTCAGAGGCCAGAAACACTCTCTATGTGGACCCCAGTGACTACACAGGGACTCAGATTAGGTGATTCACACCATCCTTCCTGTCTTCCATTACAGTCTCCCTATTCTTACCCTCAGCCCAGTAACAATGTGCTTACAGGTGCCCCTCCTCCCACCTGAACTGCATTCATCAGAGACTCCAGCTCCTGGTACAGACCCAGAGTCCCCCTATCCCTTCCATCCGGTCTCTCCAGATCCCTTTGTCTTACCACACCCTACTTACAGGAGCTCCTCCTCTTACCACATATCTTATCCTGCCTCTGGTGTGGACAGGATCCCTTTAGCTCTTTCCCACATCCCCACTCAGATTTTTCTTCTAGCCCATTTCTGTTCCACTATGCTACCCACTGACCTGCATGTAGTAGCACTCTCTACCAGGCAACCCAGCCACCACACTTTCCCAAGATCCAGAGAGGGCAACAGAAACTAAGGAATGGGAACACACACCAAACAAAGACAAGACCAAATATCAATATCCAGAACCACTCAAATTAACCTAACTTCAGATACCTAGACACCAAAACAAAAACACAAACATTAACAGTCAAGACAATACACCTCCACCAGAACCCAGTAGCCTACTACAGTAGCCCTGAAAAATGCAATGTAGTTGAAGCACAAGATAAGGACTTCAAAATAGCCTTTATGAATATGTTCAAGGACCTTAAAGAGAATATGAATAAATCTCCTAGTGAACTTCATGAAAACACAAACCATGGACCAAAATAATGAACACAATTCACAATACAGATAATAGAAATAGAATCACTAAACAAAACACAAACTGAAATAAAACTGGAAATGAAAAATTCAGGAAATCAAAAACCTTAAAGGTAAGCCTCATCAACAGAATGCAAGACATTAAAGAGAGTCTCAGGCATGGCAGATAAAATAGAAGAAATGGATACCTCAGTTAAAGAAATGTCAAATCTAAAATAAAATCAGATACAAAAACATCCAGGAAATCTGTGATACTATGAAAAGACCAAATTGATGAATAATAGGAATAGAGAAAGGAGAAGAAACAGAAAATATCTTCAACAAAATCATAGAAGAAAAATTTCCCAACATAAAGAAGGAGGTACCTATCAAGGTACAAGAAGCATACAGAATGCCAAATAGACTGAATAAGAAAAGAAACTCCCCACAGCACATAATAATCAAATCACTACATGTATAGAACAAAGAAAGGAAATTAAATGCTACAAGGGGGAAAGACCAAGCAACATAGAAAGGCAGACCCATTAGAATAACTTCTAATAACTGGCTTCTCAATGGAGACTTTAAAANCCAGAAAGGCCTAGAGAGATATTCTACAAACTCTAAAAGACCACAGATGCCAACCCAGATTACTATACCCAGCAAAATGTTCTATTAGAATAGACAGAGAAAGAAAAACATTCCATGATAAAAACAAAATTAAACACTATCTATCTACAAATCCAGCTCTACAGAAGGTGATAGAAGGAGAAAACTTAAGTCTGAAGAGGTTAGTAACACCCAAGAAAACACAAGGAATAAATAATCCCAGACCAATAAATCAAAAAAGGGGGGACCTATACCATAACAACAAAAAATGCAGTAATCAATAAACACTGCCTGTTGATAACTCATGATCTTTTTTGTTGTTGTTGGGTTGGGGTATTTTGGGGGGTCTTTTTTTGTTTGTTTTTTGTTTTTTTAAGACAGAGTTTCTCTGTGTGTAGCCTTGGCTGTCCTGGAACTCGCTGTGTAGACCAGACTGGCCTCAAACTCACAGAGATCTGCCTGCCTCTGCCTCCCAAGTGCTGGGATTAAAGGCATGCAACACCCCTGCCCCTCAATATCTCTCTATTTTAACAATCTCAATTCCCTCAATAAAAAGAAACAGACAAACATACTATATTTAAAAAACAGGATCCATCTTTCTGCTGTGTCCAAGAAACACACCTTAACACCAAGGATAGACATCACCTCAGGGTAAAAGGATGGAAAAAGATATTTTAGACAAATGGATCCAAGAACCAAACAGATGTAGCCATTTTAATATCTGACAAAACAGACTTTAAACCAAAACTAATCAGAAGAGATAGGGAAGGATACTACATACTCATCAAAGCAAAAAATGTACCAAGAGTATAGTACAATTCTAAACATTTATGCACCAAACACAAGGATATCCAAACTCATAAACAAACACTAATACATCTAAAATCACATATTGGACCTCACACAGTGAAAGTGGGTGAATTCAATACTCCACTGATGCCAATAGACAGGTCTTCCAGACAAAAACTAACCAGAGAAATGCTGGAGGTAAATAACATCATAAATCAAATGGACTTAGCAAATATTTACAGAAGATTTTACCCAAACACAAAAGATTATATCTTCTAATCAGCAGCTCATGGAACTTTCTCCAAAACTGACCATATACTCAAGCACAAAGCAAGTCTCAACAAATACAAGAAAATTGAAATAACACCCTGCATCCTATCTGACCAGCACGGGTTAAAGCTGGATATCAACAACAACAGAAACAACAGAAGGCTTACAAACTCATGGAAACTGAACAATTCACTATTGAATAAAAAAAAATGGGTCAAAACAAATTAAAAAGGAAATTAAAAACATCTTAGAACTGAATAAAAACAAAAATAAAACATATCTAAACCTATGACAGTGAAGTTAGTTCTAAGAAGCAAGTTCATAGAACAATGTGCCAACATTTAAAGAAAATGGAGAGAGATCATATTAGCAACTTAACAGCACACCTGAAAGCACTAGACTAAGAAGAAGAAATAACACCCCAAATGAGCAGATGGCAAGAAATAAACCCAGGGCTGAAATCAACAAAAGAGAAAAGAGAAAAACAATACAAAGAATCAATGAAATGAAGTTGGTTCCTTGAGAAAAATCAATAAAATTGATAAATTCTTAGCCAACTTAACTAAAAGATGGAGAGAAGACTCAATGAAATTAGAGATGAGAGGAGGAACAACACAGCAGACACTGGGGAAAGCCAGAGAATCATAAGTACACACTCCACCACATTGGAAACCTAAAAGACATGGATACATTTCTTGATATGTACCACCTACCAAAGTTAAGTCAAGATCANATAATCAATTTAAACAGACCCACAACCCGTAGTTAAGTAGAAGCAGTAATTAAAAGTCCTCCCTCAAAAAAGGGCCCAGGGCCAGATGGTTTCAGTGTAGAATTCTACAGACCTTCAGTGAAGAATTAACACCAATACTTCAAACTTTTCTGCAAAATAGAAACTTTAGGAACACTGCCTAATTCTTTTTACAAAAACATAATTATTCTGATACCTAAACCACATAAAGACCTAATAAAGAAAATTACAGACCAATATCCATTTTGAACAAAGGCAAAAATCCTCAATAAAATACTTACAAGCCAAATCCAAGAACACATCAAAAAGATTACCATGATCAAGTAGGATTTATCCCAGAGATACAGGGATGGTCCAATATTGATAAATCAATAAACATAATCCACCACAAAAACAAAATGGAAGACAAAAACCGCATGATCATCTCATTAGATGTAGAAAAGGCCTTTGACAAAATCCAGCGTTCCTTCATAATAAAAGTCCTGGAGAGCCAGGCATGGTGGTGCACACCTTTAATGCCAGCACTCAGGAAGCAGAAGCAAGCAGAGCTCTGAGTTCAAGGCCAGCCTGGTCTACATAGAGAGTTCTGGGTCAGCCAGAGCTACACAGAGAAACCTTGTCTAAAAAGACCATCCACACAAAAATAAGGCCCAGAGAGCCAAAGATACACGGGATATACCTCAAAATAATAGAGACTATATACAGTAAGCCCACAGCCAACATCAGCCTAAAAGGAGAGAAACTCAAAGCATTTCCACTAAAATCAGAAACAAGACAAAAGTGTCTACTCTCCATACCTATTCAATATAATCTTAAAGTCTTAGCTAGAGCCATAAGACAGCTGAAGGAGATCAAGAGGACACAAATAGGAAAGGAAAAAGTCAAAGTACCTTTATTTGTAGATGACATATTTTATGCATGAGACCCTAAAAACTCCACCAGGAAGCTTCTACAGCTGTAAAACACCTTCAGCAAAGTAGCTGGATACAAAATTAACACACAAAAATCCAGTATATAAATGACAGTATACAAATGACAGACTGAGGAAGAAATCAGGAAAACAATACTTTTTATAATAGCCTCAAAAAATATCTCAGGATAGCTCTAACCAAACAAATGAAGGACTTGTATAATAAAAACTTTAAGACATTGAAGACATCAGAATATGGAAAGATAACCCATACTCATAGATCAGTAGGATTAATATAGTAAAAAAAAGGCCTGTCTACCAAAAGCAATCTACAGATTCAATGCAATCCCATCAAAATTCCAATACAATTCTTTACAAAAATTGGAAAGTCAATTTTCAGCTTCATATGGAAAAAAACAATAACAAAAAAAAACCAGGATAGCTAAAACAATCCTGAAAAAAAAAAAAAAAGAAATTGTGGAGGTATCACCATCCCTGATTTCAAGTTGTACTACAGAGCTATAGTAATAAAAACAGCATGATATTAACATAATCTATAAGCTGTGGTGATATATTGTGTATCCTAATAAACTTGCCTGAGGATCAGAGGACAGAGCCAGCCACTAGATTAGGCATNGAGGTCAGGCAGTGGTGTAAACAGGGGGTTCCTAGAAATAATGTTTTTGCTAAGAGTAATCCCAATAGAACACCTCTCCCTTCTGGATTATGCAGAAGGTGTGACAAAGGCAGACACTGGACTAACGAATGTAGATCAACAAGGGACAGACAAGGTAATCCTTTGCCTTTGCTATCAGGAAATTCCCTTAGGGGCCTCTTGCAGGCCCCCAGGTCAAATTCAGTTCAGTCCTTTCCTGTCACCATGGAAGAAACTCCTTCCCAGAGCAATTAAAGAACCTAATGACTATTGTAAAAAACCATACTGCTCGGGATGCTAGAACACCTTTAGAAAATAAAACAAAAATTTAAGGAGAAATTATGAATTAAAATTGATAAAGATTAGATCTGGAAACTCCCCAAAGTTAGGATTGGGGAAGGGTTTTGTTTTTGTCTTTCAGGAGAATGAAGGTTAANGAATCTGAAGAACAATGGACAAATGAGACATCTGAAGAAAAACAACAAATCATCCAGAAAAAAATGTCCCACAAAAAAGATTTTCTGCAGTGAATGATGACCACACCTAACAGTGACTTTGAAGTCTCCAAAAAGATGATAGGACCCCACAACGATGATTCCATCAGGATGATGATAATACCACTAAGCTGACAAACACCACCCAAAGATCAGCTTTGGACTACAAATTGTTCAGGACAATATTGAGATGACTAGCTGAGATGATCCAGCCTCACAGGCTGCTCAAGCAAGGACTTGAGACAAGCCCTGCATTTTCCCATTATGTAGAGACTGGACAACAAATGATACAGGTACCTCTTCCAGGACTTGACAATTAACCCAAAATTTTTCTTTTCAGAATCTCCTAAAGATGCCTTTGCCCCCAGACAGCAGGAAGTAATTTTAAGAACACAACACCCACATTCCCAAGAGGTGGGATGGGTGGGTGGCTTTTGGCCTTGCAATGGGTTATGGATAATTGTCATTGTTTAGAATGGTTGGTTACAAGTTGTTAATTGTTAATAGTCGGGGGGGGGGGAGCTAAAATAAAGGAGATTAGATTCAGGATTCTTGTTTAAAAAAAGAAGAAAAAGAAAAAAAGAAGATACAGATATATATCGATATGATAAAATAAAAGGTAAATTATTGAATCTACTCTAAAAAAAGATAGAATAGGATAGATGGGTAGATTATTGAATCTACTCTGCAAAGAAAAAAGGGAGAATATGGATATGATAAGATGAAAAGGTAGATTATTGAATCTACTTTTAAAAAGCAACTACTAGTTTTAAATATTTACATTGGATTGGATTTTTGTATATTGTATACAAATTTTGTATATTGATACAAATTTGAGATTTTGTTAGAAAACACTGTACATATAGCTCTAATCTTGTTCAAAAATAATGTACCTATACAGCTCATTTAACAATGTAATGCAAATTGTTAGTCCTTGAAAGTTACTACCAATTAATTAGGATATAAAAAATTCAAGTTAGTATTTAGTCACCTATTACAATCAAACTTGTAGTCATATTAGGTATATTTTCAAGGTCAAACAGAAATATATTTTAGATAAACAGGTCATCTTCAAACACTTTAGAGAGCTACAGAATATGGCATTTAAGATGTTTTAATAACATAGATTCTTTTTTTTTTCTAATAATGAGACATGTCTGCTCCTGGCAGCACCAATATACTTCAGAGAAGATTATGGGCATTGCAGAAACTCCATATGGAGCTTACTTTCTTTGTGGCAAGTTAGTCACTGGACAAGATAGTGCCCTTGACTCAACTGCTGACAGTATGCTGCTGTCCAAAACAGACAAGCAGGACACAAAAGAAAGGTCTGCCAAACCTTGTCAAGACAAGGAAGAAAGAACCTTTAGAAAATCCTGCTTCACATATGAGTCTGATAGATATGCTAGACCTGTAGGCTGAAGATAGATGCCCCAACATTGCAGAGAAATCTTGGGTGTCAGACGTCCAGGCAACCAGCTGTTTCTGTCATTTCTCACATCTTTTGAAAGTTGCTTGTTTGCACTTCCTGCTTATTATATATAATAAATAATATACTTAGGTAATATTATTTCCTTCTTGGATCTCTGATGAAGTTGAAGATTAGATAGTTATAGTTTTCCTTGTTAAGAAATTCAGAAAAGAAACTCACTAAGAGATGTATAAGTATATAAATTTGAAAGATATCAAAAGATAGNTTTTGGTTGATGATAAGTTTTTTACACTCCGATAAGCCTCTCCACCAATGCAGCAATCTGAATCAGGCCAAATTAGGAAAGGCCAGGTTTAATGGGCAAAAATGCTCCCTGGAGACTCCCCAACCCCTCAGAGAGGAGACCTGGANAAGGGACCGGAAGAACCACATGTCTGTTTTCCAGGATGCCGCCTAAATACCCAGAGGGAGTGGTCTTGAGCCTCTCTGGGGGGAGGATCCATGTTTGGCGGGCTTTGAAGGAGTGGGTTCAGCATAGCCTGTGTTCCAAGGCAGCATGCAGCCCAGCGCCGGGCTGCTGCACGGGCCACGCATGGGCCATGGGCTGGGAGTCTGGGCAGCATGAGGAGTCAGTAGTGATGGGGCAGAGCCTGAGCCATGCAGGAAGTGGGACCGGCGATAGGGCACTGGGCTGGAGCGCGGCCCAGTGGCTGTGTNGACCCCCAGGTAGGAAGCAGAACCGGAACCAGCCAGCAGATGCTGTGTTGGCCNGGGACTGCCCATGCAGAGTAGGATGCCAGGGTGCCAGGAGTTAAGGTGAAGCTCCCACCAAACGGTAATACAAGTTAGAATAGAAAGTGAATTAGGGATAACATTTTGGACTCACAAGATAGATATCGAAGTATTTTCTCTGAATCTGTCAAATGGACTGGGCATTGTTAATGTAATTCTTGACTGTATGTATTATATATACTTATTATACTTATTGTATATAGTTTTTCTTATATTAGTTATAACCTTCTTTTATTATTTTAGACAAAAAAGGGGGAAATGTGGTGATATATTGTGTACCCTAATAAACTTGCCTGAGGATCAGAGGACAGAGCCAGCCACTAGATTAGACAGAGAGGTCACGCAGTGGTGGCACACACCTTTAATCCTATCACTCAGGTGGCAGATCTCTGTGAGTTCAAGGCCACACTGGGCTACATGAGACTGATCCAGTATAAGAGAGAAACAGATCCAGGCAGTGGTGGCACACACCTTTAATCCCAGCACTTGAGATCTTATGCCTTTGCTTGGGAACCACACACACCTTTAATCCCAGGAAGTAATCTGGCAGGGCAGAGAAAGGTATATAAGGCGTGAGGAAACAGGAACTCACTCTCTTTGGGCTGAGGATTTTGTAGAGGTAAGAACTAGTTGTTCTGTTCTGCTTCTCTGATCTTTCAGCTTTCACCCTGATATCTGGCTCTGAGGTTTTTATTAAAAAACCATCTATGATTTGGACAACAGTAATCAAGCCCCAATTAAATGCTTTCCTTTTTAAGTGCTGTTGTGGTCATGGTGTCTCTTCACATCAANAGAACACTGACAAAGACACCAAGGATATATAGTGTCTTCCACATAATTGGACTGATGCACATATGAACTCACAGAGACTATGGCCGCATGCACAGGGCCTGTAGAGGTTCAAGCCAGTTGGGGTCCCATTGCTGAGAGAAGTGGACACTAGCTCCTATCTCTAACATATAAGCTGTCAATTTCCAATTGGCATCTGCTTGCAATGGAAGAATTAGTTTTCTCAAAGGAGCCTCACTGGATACATTAAGCACACTTGAGAGGCCAGCATTAGATGGCCAAACAAAATGAACTTAATGGCATACATTTGTAGACTTTTTATCTCATATTGCTTTGTTTTTTCAGTTTTGTGTCTTACTGGTCTTTTGTTTATATATTATGGTTTCCAATTTGTGTCTTTATGGATTTTATTTTTGTGTGCATATTTCTTGTGCTTTTTCTTTCTATCCTTTTTAAACATTTCTGATGTTTGTTTGTTTTCTAAAGAGAAAGTGTAGAGTGGGAAGGTTGGGAGGACCTGGGAAGGGGAACCATGATCAGGATATATTGTAAGGAAAAAAAAAACATATTTTCAATTAAGGGGAAAAAAAAAGCATGGGCTGTTTTTGCAGAGGATCTGGGTTCTATTCCCAATATCCACATGGTGCCGAACTTCCATCTTTAACCCCAGTTCCAAGGGAACCAACATCTTCTGGCTCTTGCAGGCACCAGGCACACAAGTGACAGGTACATAGATATGCATGCAAGCAAAACACACACATAAAGTATCATTCAAAAAATCTTAAAGGCCTATGTTCACTACAGAAAAGTTTTTCTAGGGGACATAAAATGGTGTGGTTTGGTTAGGTCATCTTGGTTTTCATAAACCAAAACCATCAGCACCACCCAATTTTATCACTTGGGGTAACCAGGACTACATAATGGATTTTGACTTGTCCCCCTGCTCAAAGCAGGACCATACCTATCTGGCATCTGATGGCTGAGGCCTTAGCAACCCTCTACTTCTTTCCTGNAAGTACTTCACTGAGCTCAACTCTCCATGATACCCATTTGGCTTCTGTTGACAGGGTTTCTCTGTGTAACCTGGTTGTCCTGGAACTATGTAGACCAGATTGACGTTGAACTCACAAAGATCCACCTGCCTTTGCCTCAGAAGTGCTAGTATTAAGGGCATTCAATACCACCACCCAGCTTTGTCTCTGTTATTTATCCTGGTTTTAGTGTTGAGTTTGCCTCTTGCAGCTCATGGGACTAGCTCACCCAGTGACAGCAGCAGGTGACGTGGAAGTTGTCCGCACAGCAGCAGGGATCCTAGCAGAAAGCCACTACATGACTTGAAGAAGCCTGACTTTCTAGATGTCGTCCTCCTGAGTGTGGAGGCCCAAATGACTCAGTGTCAGAGAATCTGAGCTTGCTTTACTCAGCAGGGCTGCATAAGGGGATGATCTGACCATGGGCATGGTTACCAGGTGTTTGGAAAGGTCTATACTTGGCTGTACCATGTGCATTATTATAAAAAAAAACCCTTTGAAGAGGCAGAAGGGGCTGTTGGGTATTGGTCCAGATCCTCCCAAAGCTATCCTGTGTTTCTATCTTTCTCCTCTTNGCTATCTTTCTATCTAAAAGTTTCTTATCCCTCTCTCCTCCTCATAGGAACCCTTTAAAAGGAGGGAGCTGGCCTCCCACACCTGAGTGTAGCACATTAGTCCCTCTGTTGCTACAGCAGTCTAAATTCACTAGCAGCTCAATGTGTCCATCATTATGAAGATGGGCCAGATTCAATGAAGCAGAAAACCTGTACAATTAATAAGGATCCTATAAGATCAGGACACCACCAGCAACAGACCAACTCCCTGCTCCAACCACTGTGTGGACTGAGGTCTTTTGCCATGTGGACTCTAAGGTCATAGTGAGTACAGGAATAAAAGGCTTCCCAAGCGTTAGGATTACTGTTGTGAATCACCATGCCCACTCTTATATGTGCTTTGAAGACCTCACTACCCATTCCATGGGCTTTTCAAAATGAATTCTCATTGTTGTGCACGAGGTTGGCCCAGAAAGACACTTCAAAGAGTTTAAAGACTCGAGGAAGGCATCAATACAAAACATGGTATTGATGGTACTGAAGCTGTGCGCTCAAGCAACTCTCCAGCTGTGCCACAGGGCTTCTGAAGCTTGAAGTTGTTTCAGTCACCTGGAGATGGTTGAAGCAGATTCCATCTCTGGGCCTAACGTCCCTGGAACTGATACCAGTGGGGTAGGAGAGCTGAGGGCTGAGGTTATAGCATGACAGGAATGCCAAGTGTCAAGACTGAGACTTGTGTTCCTTGGAATTTGTTTCAAATATAGTCTCGGGCTCCCAACTTCCAACAAATGCAGAACTCTAGGATCAGGGCCAGTTATCAATCAGTTTATAAGCAGCTGGCGAGATGATGCACACACACACACACACATACACGCACACGAGAAAGAACTGCTGAGAGCAGCGTATCCCATCTTCCCCCTTTCAGCTCAGCAGGGGCTGAGAACAGTTCAGCAGCAGCCCACCCAGGACCTCCCAGTGCTGCCAGGGAGACTTGTCTTCAGTTCTCACTCTCTCCCTTTGGAATGAGTAACAGGTCCACTTTCTTCTGACAANAGCAAAGAGAAGCACCGAGGTCATGTACGACTCCTGGTGTTCNAAGCAAATGTGTACTTGGAAAAATCCTGTGTCTCTCCTCTACCAAGGAAAGCTGCTGAGACAAATGCATCCATTTCATTCACTGTGCTGTATGAAATTCTGTGCTGTGAGCAGAGTGGGTAAGTAAGATAAGGGGAAGGACAACTCAACTTGACAATGGTATCTACTCCCACCAGAGAAACCCTCATTTTCTTCCTTCTACACATTCTATAGGAGGGCTGTGGTGAGTCCTAGCCTTGCAGCAGTCTGCAGACTCACTCTTCCCCAAATCTCTCCCAAGCTCCCACTATCACTGGCCTTCCTCATCCCAATGTTTCCAGCCCTTTCCCCTCTGCAGTCTCCCTGATGACGCACATCCTTCACTCTCATGACATCAGCTGTCATCTAAACTCAGATTGCTTATTGTCCAGCCCCTAATTTATTTATATCTGGAAATGATACTTGAAGCTCTTAAAAGAAGAAAAGAATCTCAATGCTTTTCTTTAAAGGAAGGAAGGGAATGGCTGAGCCCAAGCTTACAACTGCCTGCCAAGTTCTGGAGTACTTGGCAGCTGGTAGGAAGAAAAGGTCAAGACAGCACACTTTGTGGTGTGCTTATTTAGAGGGAGTGTAAAAGTAAAAATTGAACACTCTGGGCTTCTCTGTTATTTCCTCTCTCCCCAGTCTCTAAAGAAGGTGATAAGAAAGCATCCNAAAGAAAGTGCTTTGCACACGGTCTGAGTGTAGACTCTAGAAGTCCACCTGCTGGAAGCTTACTGTCTAGTGTGGTGATGTTGACAGCAGGAGAACCTGTAAGAGGCAGGGTCTAGTGACTGGTGATCAGGCCTCTAAGAGGGAGTATATTGTTGTGAGAGGGTTTTAAGCAAATGTAGTACCTCCCCTCAAACTCTCTTGCTTCCTGTCCCATCATGAGATCTCCCTGCTCCAGACACATTCCCCACTATTGTCATCCCACCCACAAGGCCTTCANCAGAACCAAGCAGATTCCAGGGCCATGCTCTCAAACTCCCAGAACTCTTTTTTTTCTATGTTGAGTACCCATCCTCTAGTATTTTGTTATAACACAAAACAGACATAGAGAGCTAAAGACTCAACATAATGCAAAATCAGACAAATATGGCCATGAAGAACCAATGTTCTTAATCTGGAACACACAGAGGTAGATCTGATCATCTCTAACGGCATGGATAAGGGGTTCTGGGTGGTTGTATATGTACTATAACAAGGGAAAGCGTCCATGGCCTTCACAGNATAGTGGAAGGACTGAGACTCAGATAGGGAAACTCATTCAACCGGGAAGGTAAAGAAAGGTGATCTATTTACACAACAGACATTTTAAGACACATCAGGACTGGCAGGATGTGTCTGGTCTGTCAAGTCTGTCAGTGCACATCTGTTAACCCTGTAAATCTTCACAGTGTGATCTTCACCACAGCTTGCGAAGTGCAACCACTCAGTGTCCTCTTCACGCTGCTCAGTGTTCCCACTGCAGTTCTTCCAGCATAACCTTCTGATACCAAGCGCATGACTTTGGCTGCAACCAAGACAGAGGAATCATACGGTCAACACTAGCCATGACTGCAGAATACCCCACTACAAGTGTGCCTGCGCAATGATGGAACTTGGGTGCACATACAGCTGTTCTAACATGAATGGAAGTCTAATACCCCAGNAATTTTATTCTATATTGAAAGTATCTTCCTGTATTTACTTTCAAAACAGACTAATATCTCCTTACTGGCCAATGACACTGCCAAAAAGAACAAGAAATAATACATTTCTGTCACATGTTTTAAGCATCAGTAGAATGACTGAAATGACTTTTGTTTTGTTTTTTTTTAAGATAGGGTTTTTCTGCGTAGCCCTGCTGTCCCAGAACTCTCTCTGTAGACCAGGCTGGCCTCGAAACCAGACATCTGCCTGCCTCTGCCTCTGGAGTGCTGGGATTAAAGGTGAACACCAGTACTACCGGGCCTGAAATGACTATTAAGGCTTTCAGGGGCTGGCAAGATGTCTCAGTAGGTAAAGGCACTTCCAACAAGCCAGTCGACCTTAGTTCAGTGCCTGTGAGAATCCAACTCCTACAAGTTGACCTCTAACCTCCACACACACCACTGCATGTACATGCTCATACACAAACACACACATAAATAAATGTAAAATTTCTTAAACTCTAGTCTTTCAAGATAACATTACTGAATGTATTACAATTTTGCAATATATTTCAGGTTATTTTGTTCTGCTGTTACTGCTAAGCAATGGATGGACTTTACCATTTTTACTGCTGGGTAAAAGAAAGATGCTGTAAAACCTTCAGCGAACCACACAGTAAGAGCTATCCACAGTCTCAGGGTGACCTAACTGCAGGGCAACAGGCAAGATAGTAAANTGAACAGGAACTGGTTNCTGTTCCCCAGAGGGCCCCAAAGAGCAGGCCTAAAATGCTACCAAACAGATTAGCCATGGCTCTTGGAGAAAGTATGATACTTTCTGTGTCAAACTTGTAAATACACATTCAAAATGAATGAAGTCAAGGCCAGTGGGCCAGCAGGCAAGAATGAGGTGCAAGTCTGAAGAAAGCGGATTGACAAACCAGCCTGAGTATGAGCCTTATGGTACAGGAGACATAAGGCCTTTCACTGAGACAGAGCGCACAGACAGGATTCAGCCCAGGCAAGCTCAGTGAACTGGAGTTTATTGGGCTTACTCAGAAGAGCTTGGAAGATGGATGGGCAGCTGCATAGCTGTCAACTGTTCATCTCACATAATTTCCTAGAGCGAGGACCTCCTGAGGCTCTCTTGAAGGTCCGGTGCCCCCATACAAGGCATGCTAATGGGCCTGATCTGCTTCAGCACAGGGAATCATGTCCAACCCGGAGAAGATGTCAGAGGTCATAGCTTCCAAAAACAGCCACAAGATGGTGCTGCTGTGTGCAGTGTTTTCTGAGAACTTTCAGAGGAAATGCTTCCATGTTATACAGATATGACCTGACTGTCTCAATGAGAGCCAATCTTTCTGTAAGGAGGAATCTGATTACTAAAGTAGCCATGAGTCACTTGGACACGATAATTAAAATGGTAGATTTACTGTGACTATCAAGCTCTATAATTATGGGTGCTGAGTTTTAAAAAGGCAAAGTCTAATTGAGCAACACTATAAAAAACACGGTTATTAGTTTTTCTCATTGAGCAACACTATAAAAAACACGGTTATTGGTTTTTCTCATATCACAAGTTATCAAGGTTTGGGACACAGTCTTGAAAGAGAAGCTCCAAAAGCAGTGCTACTGACAGCAACATCATAGAAGGCCCAGCCACTAACAGTATTCCTTAAATACNTTTTTCTCATCCTATTAATGGTGATCAATCAAACATCTTCTGAAGGACAGACTTACTTGTTTACATAAAATGATGGGAATTTTTTTGGTTTGTTTTAATAAATCTAACAGCACAACACATTTAAAAGATATGGAGGGAGCTGGAGAAATGCTCAGTGTGCAGCTGGAATCACCTGGATTCAAATCTGCAGGACCCATGTAAAAAGCCAGACTAGCTACATACTCCTGTAACCCCGTGTGTGGAGTGTAGACAGGAAGATTGCTGACCACCAGCCTAGCTCCAGATTCAATGAGAGGCCTCATCTCAAGTGAATATGACAGAGAGGACTAGAACAGGACACCTGATATCCTCTTCAGGCCTCTGACACGTACAGGGAGATGGGTGCACGCTAGAACACACACACACAACTCACAGACACAGAAATGCATGACACAGAGGATCAGGCAGGTACTCATCTCAATACTTGGGAGTCATAGGCAGAAGGATAGTTGCAAGTTCAAGTCCAGGATGGGCTATACATCAAGTTCTAGGCCAAGCAGATCTATATACTAAGACCGTCTCAGACCGACCGATGGACCGACAGACAGACAGACAGACAGACAGACAGACAGACAGACACACACACACACACACACGAAGAGCAGGGCAGGAAGATGTAGGGAAAGAGAGAAGAGGGAAGATAAAAAGAGATCTCAGGGGCTGGGGATGTAGCTCATTGGTAGAGTACTTTCCTAACATGTTTAAGGTGTTGGGTTGAATTCCCAGCACCACAACATTCATCAGTTAATTACAAGACATGGCCCTTAAGAAGCCAATCTGAAAGTTGTGCTTGTATTTCTGTGAATGCATTACCAGCAAAAGTTAAAATTCAGTAATTAGAACACCAGCTATCCAAGTGACACAATGTATTAAATCCAGAACTACTTTCATGTTACAAACCCTGTCATTACAAGAACAAAGAAACTGCCAAATGAAAACCCTGAACTCTGCACATCTTCCCAAGCTAACTGGCTTCCTGCACTGGGGCCAGATAGTAGTCTGAGTACCAACCCAGGGGCAGAGCTCTGTGTACAGACAAGACAGAAGGAAGTAAAGGGGAGGGCAAGAGCAAGAATGGATATAGTCAGATGGAAGATGGACTGTCATGGGCTGCTTCCTTTTGTAGCAAGCTGAACACAAGCTACTTCAACTGCAATATCAAGGCAGACACCTATTTTAAGTTACAGTAAGCACTAAGAGAGACAAGCTGTGCAAGGCCCGCTCTCTCTAATCTCACCTTCACCATAACACTGCATTTAGAAAAGTATTTGAAATTCTGTTTCAACAGTACAGATTGGAAAGATTGAAAAGCCCAAGAAAATGAGACACAGAAAGATATCAATGACTTACTGAGAGCTTAGGCATTAAAATCAATGAACAAGTGCTAAAAGGCAGATTAAAACGGCCTCTGCCTGGATGTAGCTTAGCTGGCAGAACGCTTGCCTCACATGTATGAAGCCCTAGTTCCATCCCAAGACCACACTGAAAAATGGATGTGATGGTGCAGGCCTGTGATCCCAGAACGTAGGAGATGGAAGAGGACCAGGGTCAAGAGATCCTGTCTTAGAAACCAAAGAAGAGCAGAGAGGAGAGGAAGGTGAGGCAGTCATGGATAATGTCTGTAAAAGCAGTATGACAAAAACCAGCATTCTAGTTGAGAAAGCCAAAACCTGATTCCGGCATACTAGCAAANATTATGGCTGAAGTACCAGAGACAGATTTCTGTCCCTCTCCATGAAACGTTCACAAAATTTGCCACAAAAGACCACCCTGTTTCTATCTAATCAGATGGAAACAAAGTAGGAAGAAAATACCTTGGACTTGTTTCTATACATTGGGTCCAGTCATTGACTTCTTGATTGGTCTTTTTCCAAGAGTATAAACGAATCTTCCCATTCTCTAATCCGACTGCAACCACNTATCTGTTTTCAAGGGAGGGAGAACACAGGCTGGTTCAGCATGAATTTCTCTGATCTCTACCTGCTCAAGTCCTTCAGTGTCTCAATCATCCACCTACACTTCTGCTGTATCCTTCAGCCTCCTCTCTGCGAGGATGCATGAAGGTCCACCTGTCCTTAGCTTTCAAAGCCCACAAGCTAGTGTTTTCACAGCAGGCTGCATCGACTCCTGTTCTCTGAGGCTGCTTGTGACAAAGAAAGCAAGGCAGTGCACAGCCTGAAAGAAGAACCTTCATTCCTATTCCCATTTGACCACCAATCAGGGAATTCTAAGATTTAAAATATAGTTTTTTTTTTTTGGTTTTTCAAGACAGAGTTTCTCTGTGTAGCCCTAGTTGTCCTGGAACTCGCTTTGAAGACCAGGCTGGCCTCAAACTCAGAGATCCGCCTGCCTCTGCCTCCCAAGTGTGTGCTACTGCCACCACAACCATCTGGCTGATTTAAAAATTCTTATCAGAAGCATAAGCACTTTGAAAGTGGCAGCAACGCTGAAGGGAGGTCCACAAACCAAAACAAAAACGGAGATGCTACTGAAAAATCAAATAGGAAGAAACTGACCTTTGGGCTGGGTTCAGCACAGGGCAGACACTGACAGCTGTCACAGAACTGCCCACATCCAGGACAGAGGAGCAGGGGCCAATGCTGTGCTCTATGAGGTCATCGTTGGAGTTACACTCACCCCAGACAACCACCTAGAATACAGATCACACTGTGAAGCTTTCTCTGCAAGGTTTCTAGTGGTGTGTTCAAATCCCAGTAGATGATGAAAACTATCTGCTCTGGTTTCTTCACGCATCACAAAGAANTAACAGTGTGGCAGACACAGGTTGAGATCTCAGTTACAGAAGTGTATCCAGAGAGCACAAGTGTGATCTAGTACATTCTGTAACACCCAACATGGTTCCAATGCAGTGAAATCAACCCATCATGTGCTGGCTACAGATGTCGCCCTCAAAACTTGCAACAGATTNGTTGGAGAAGAAGCCAGTCTCCTATACTACCTACTGCTCAGTCAACTTGGCTGTCAGAAGGACAGAACTTTGACAATACTCTGCATAAAAAACAAGGCTTCCCTGGGAGCCTAGGGCTCAAGGGTGCCTGACTGACCATAAAGAAATGGAGAAGGAAACAAATGGACAAGCTGCAAATGCAGAACCAAAGCATGATTCTGAACAGAGGCTTTGGGAAGCACANATTTCTGAAACTGCAGCAAGTGTAGTCGGTCTGTTTAGCCACGCTACCCNGAGAGCTAGGCANAAGAGACCCATGTTCAACAGCAGGACGGGGACAAACAGGCAGTCTGGGAGAAGAACTGCTGGCAGGCCCACACATCCATGTTTAATCTGGTGTCACCAGGCCCAAGCCAGCACTGTTTCAGTTACCTGGAGCGTTCTCCCTAGAAAGGGAAGGGCGATGAGAAGAAACACTACACCATTCTACCAGCCCTGGACTAGGAAACTCAGAAAAGAGGTTTTAAAGAACAGGAAACCAGAGGGACAAGCAGGAGCTAGGGGCAGTTATCAGGCAACAAGGGAAGGGTGGGTTCAAACAGAGGGCTGTCTAACTTATCCTGCATTTTTCAAGCTTCTGCCACATTCTGCCCCTCTTCTGTCACTGAATTAAAAAATCATAACCTTCACTCCTGGAAAATGGGAGGTGGGGAGATGGCTGAGTCTTCAAAAGCTTGCCACACAAACATGAGAACCTGTGTTTGATTCCCAGTGTCTATATTAAAAATAAAACCCAAACCAAAACGAAGAAATGCCAAGTAAGGTGCTGTATCCGAACCCAGCTCTGATGAGGTAGACCACATTGGTGGAGCTGGCTCAACAGCCACAAAGAAAGCTCTTTCCCACGGGAGAGTACTGATGAGAAGAGTGAAATGGTGTCTCAAGCCCTCCTGCTCTCTTGGGTTCTTACTCTTAACCAAGAGCTGCTTCACTCCTCTTGTGCTGAGGCTATCTATGAAAGAAACTGACNACAAGGTCTTCTCCTCATGCTTCAGAGAAACATAGTTGTGGAGTTTAACAAGGAAAACNCTTTCAATGTACACATATAATGGGGAAGCTGTGACTAACTTGTAAACATCATATCAGAAAGGCAGAATAATGTGCTTTTAAACATAACTGCAAAAACATTTTACATTTTTAAAAGTATTATTTACACTTTTACTGAAAAAAAAAAAAAATTACCTTTTTGTCTCGACTTCCAGTGAAGAAATACTTGCTATCAGGACTCCAGTCACAAGACCAGATGATTCTACTGTGCACAGAAGTGATTTTGTTGGTGAATGCAAACAGACTGAAAAATGGGTCTGGGGAAAAGTCAACCGAGCACATATATTACACCCAATCAGGACAAGCAGCTCCTCTTCTAACCTGCAGCAAGGTCTGTCTGGTGCCAACATCAACTCCTGGGCCACTTCACCTGGCTGCACTCACCCACACCGCACTCGCCCACACCGCACTCGCCCACGCACACTCACCCACGATGCACTCACTCTACAGCAGAAGCCAGGGACCCACCCACCACCACAAGGCATGTGCACAAGGCTCATGTTGCCTCCTCGCGCTCTGGTGACTAACAAAAATCTTTCAGGCACTCAATTAAAGGCTAATTTATGATTCTAAAAGAAGTCTGGGGTGATTTAACTCTACTCCAGAAGTAGCCAGATTTGCATATTAAGGGGAAAATACTGCAAAGAGAGGAGGGAAGACATACTTTTTTTCATTAATATTTAAGCAGAAAGCCTAATGGTAACCTTTATATGGAACACGTAACTGCTTATGAAGAGAAGAGGATAAATTTATCAATCCATAATCCAAGAAGATACAACAAATTAACACCTGCATCATTTATAGTACTTCTTTTGTGTTTTAACATTTACTTATTTAGGGTGTATGTCCATGTGTGCACATGCATGCATGAGTGCTTGTCAGAGAACAGTTTGTAGGGCTTGCCTCTCTCTTCCACATGTGCATTCCAGTGACTGAACTTGGTCCTCCCGCTTGGTGACAAGTGCCTTTACCTGCTGAGCCATCTCAGTGGTCCAGCACTTCAACTTTTAAAATGAAATGCTGCAAGGAAGTCACTAGTGATGTCAAAGGCACACAAATGCTCCGAACTTAGAGTGGCTTTACATCCTTACAAATCAATCATGAACTGAAAATACTGTTACATCAAAAATGCATCTAATACACCCAGTCTACTGAACATCACAGCTTACACAAGTTCAACATGACAGCTGTGGGTCCACTACCCACATGCCACACTCAGGAGATCAAGATTCAAAATCTGAAATACAGTCGTGTCATGGGCCTATCACTTTCACATCACCATAAGGAATGATCTGTCTGTCCCCCCACCTCAAACACACACAAATAAATAATAAATGAATAAATCTTAAAAGAAAGGAGAAGAAAAGGCTTAAATAAAATCTGACAAGGAAAGCTCCCCAGTTCCCTAAGAGCATTGAACCCTCCCAGCCAGGAGGCCGTCTCCACCCTGTTACCTTTCTCTTGATCTCACAGCTGCTAAATGTGGACAAAATGGACTTGACAGCCTTACTGATAACCTTTGCCACACAGGCTGCTTTACCGAACTCGGGTGAGGTCACATCCTGCCTCTTCCACAAAGACCAGGTTCGATCTCTGGAAACAGCCAGTAAGAACTTGTCATCAGGTGAGAAGGCCATCTGTGTGACAGTCAAGGTGTGGAAAACTAGATTCTGCACTTGTTTCCAAGATGCTGTACTCCAAAGAATGACAGCTGCATGTTCCTTCTGAGCTGCCTGCAGGACAAGAGATGAGACAGTGACACCACGGAAGCAGAAACCAACCAAAGAACATATCTAAAATGGTATGGTGTTTCTTCAGGTCTATTTTAATGGATTTATCTACCTATCTCCACAAGAGCCTCCAGAAAGCTCCTGGGAAGTAACACACAACCACAAAGACTGAGTTCTAGGAAAAGGTAGAGGAAAGTGCAATTGGAAAAGACGATTCATCAGGGACCCTGTGTAATGAGAATGTTAGAACTTTTTATAACAAGTCGTATGTATTAACTGCATAGTAACAGTTTAGAAGTCTTTGGTGAACAAGGATTAAGTATTACTGGCAAGAGGATCACTACATAATAACAAATTAGTAGACTAACGAAGAGGACATCACCGTAACNACTTACAAACAAGCCTACCAAAGGAGCTTCAAAACACATAAAGTACAAATTAAATTGAAAGAAAAGGTAAATACCCTAAATATAGTCAGAGATCTCCAACTCTCCTCAAGAAAGCCGAGAGCATAACGATCATAACACCACCCTCAACTAACCAGTGACTAACAGTCACCGATATGCTATCAACAGACCACTCTTTCTTTTCAACTGAACATGAGATTTTACCAAGATCATATTTCAAAGGGTTCAAGTCATAATGTGAAACTACAGTGAAATGAAAATAAAAATCAGCAACAGAAAAAATACCTAGAAAACATTTTGTTTATAGTAACTAAATAATACATTTAAAAATAGCTAAGAGGTCAAAGGTAATCAAAAGGTTCCAAAGTATTTTTTTTTGTTGTTTTGTTTTTTGTTTTTTGTTTTTCAAGACAGGGTTTCTCTGTGTAGCTTTGCACCTTTCCTGGAACTCACTCGGTAGCCCAGGCTGGCCTCGAACTCACAGAGATCCGCCTGGTTCTGCCTCCCGAGTGCTGGGATTAAAGGCATGTGCCACCACCGCCCGGCTCCAAAGTATTTTTAACTGAATTAAATCTGTGGAATGAATGCCTTCTTCTAGAAGAGCTAGTTCCTAGGTTCTGAGACAGAAGAGAGATGCAGACAAGTCCAGGTGCACTGTGTTGCACTGACAGAAGGAACACACAGACACAGATACAAAGGGGTGGGGAGGAGGGGTACTGCCAG
>LZPO01097170.1:11189-33261 GCA_001675575.1 Neotoma lepida | reverse complement strand
TAGAGTTGAGGATGTGGCTTAATGGTAGAGCACTTGCCTGAAATAAATAAAGCTCTGGCTTCAGTACACAGCACTGAAAAAAGAAAAGTTGACAAGAGATTTTCAGTTTGGTAGAAAGGGGAAGTTACTCCTTCCTAGAACTCCGGCAATCTCATGTTAGATTCAAAATGAAAACTATTCTGAGTGGCTGTGTCTCTGACTACCAAATGACAGGTGTTTTGGCATACCAACTACAGGAAGTGGCCTAAGCTAGCAGGGACCCCATGGCCTTTGTTAGGATGCTGCACACCCAGTTGGTTTCCTATCAGAAGCAACATCAGCTAGTTACTGGTACACTCTGCTACAGGCTGCAGATGCAGCGCCCAGATTCTCAGACACCTGCAGGGCCCATGCCTATGCTGACTAGGCTTCCTACAAGGCTGATCTGATGAGCCTGGTAGGAGCCTCAAGAGGTTCCTGTAAATAGTAGACACTGTGTGATAGGAAGTCTGTGTTAAATTATGATCATGGTAACGGGTCAGACATTGAGAATATTCTACTTCTAAGTTATGATGGTCACTATGGAGTGTGTCTGCCTTTACACCAAACAGACCCACTCTGTTAAGTGCATAGCAAGTAGCATTCACCAAGCTCTAGGTAGCTAGTTCCCATTAACCCATTAACCTCTTTTTTTTAATGTCTCCTCAACTCTAAAGTATTCCATTAATGCTTAATTCTGAATGACTTCGTATTTGGCAGTTTTTCTGACATGAAACGGTGACTTAAAAACTGTGTGTTATTTCACTTTTAGTCCCATGCAAGTCACCACCACAGTCACAGTCATGAAGAACCATCGATGGAAATGAAAAGAGGCCCACTGTTCAGTCACCTGTCGGCTCAGAACATAGAAGAAAGCACCTATTTTGATTCCACATGGAAAGGTCTGACAGCTCTAGGGGGCTTATATTTCATGTTTCTTGTGGAACACGTACTCACGTTGATCAAGCAGTTTAAAGATAAGAAAAAAAAGGTAAGGCTCTAGTTACCAAGGACCTCCTGTGCATCAGACACTTCCTTAGAGTGGCATTCTGCTGTCCTTAGGATAGCCTGCCCAGAATCTGTAATCTTTGTGAGAGGCATTCAATACCTTTAAGGTGCTTTTGGCCCCAGAGGTAGTCATATAGAAGTCTGCATCTCGATAACCCTTGAGGGAGCAGCTGGCCTACCTGCCTGCTCGCCTGCCCGCCTGCCGGCCTGCCCACCCGCCAGCCTGCCTACCTGCCCACCTGTGCACGTGTTAGAATAGCAACTTGGCTAGGAAGTCCTGGGGATCCTCATGTCTCTATCTCCCTAGCACTAGGATCACAGGCACACGTCATCACACGTAGTTTTGGGGTCCTCCCTCATGGTTACACAACAATCAGTTGACCGACTAAGCTGTCTCCTGGTCTCAACACTGAGTTTCCAATCTTCTTTATTCCTTGTATCTCTTGCGGAATACAAAGAGAAAGGCTAAAGGTCTGTGTACATATGTGACTGAACCCAAAGCAGAGGCCTGGTATTAGAGACCACGGTGTTATGGATCTATCACCAGTATGTATTGGTATTAGAGACCACGGTGTTATGGATATATCATCAGTATGTATTGGTGCTAGAGATCACGGTGTTATGGATATATCACCAGTATGTATTGGTATTAGAGACCACAGTGTTATGGATATATCATCAGTATGTATTGGTGATATGATTAAATAGTCACTGCTTTGAAGTTAATTGCACTATAGCTATGGTTCTGTTGTGTTTCAAANGATACATGGCTTATAAGTGTTTCCTTTGCAAATTGGACCATAAAACATTCTGAAGCCAAGTAGAGGTTCCTTATTTCTGATAATATCTTCAGTTATAAGGTGGTCTGCCTCTAATCTGATGTGATCAGACAGCATAGTCAAAAGACTGGCAGAAGAACTCTTAAAATGCTGAATATAAGCGTGGCACTGACTAATCTCAGCACTCCAGAGCCTGCCTCAGCTGCATATGAGTTGGAGACCAGATAGGCTACTGAGACCTGTCTCAAAAAATTATTAAGATAAAAGCCAGACAAGTGCTCATCAACTGATTCAGGACTTTTTTTTTTTTTTGAAGGTAGATTGTGGTGAGTCCAATGTCTTTATTTATATCTGTGCTGTAGCTCATCTACTATTTCCAACTTNGGTTTCTCTAAAATTGAACAAGAGGTTACATACTTGTAAAGCTATTCTGAACATAGATGTTAGATTTTTAAAGTATTACATTTTAAACCATGGACACCTTACATAAATTAGCCTTTTTTTTTCTTTTTTGTCAGAACCTGCCTTTGAATCTTAAATGCAGTCAGCATCTGTGTTTGCAGAAGTAACTATTCTCACTGTCATTTTGGAATTTGAGCAACATGTAATTACGTGTACAATTATACAACCAGCAGAGCTGGCATAGAAAAGTCTGAAAATTAAGTGTAGCTGGCCCTGACTGAGCATCAGGCTCACTGTGGGAAACTAGCTCTGTGTGAACAGAAGTACTGCCGCCTCCATCCTATGAGTGTTTACCCTTAGGGATTTTACACTCAAAACTGTCATATAGTAAGCTGGGCAGGGTGACACACACCTGTAACCCCCATGCTCAGGAGTTGGAGGAAGGAGTATCCTGAGTTTAATGCCAGTGTGAATTACATAAATGAATTTCATGACTGTCTGGATATATAGTGAGACACTTGTTTGAAAAAACAGATTTTTCAGGAGGTGGTGGCAGCACATGCCTTTAATCCCAGCACTCAGGAGTCAGAGACAGGCAGATCTCTGTGAATTCAAAGCCAGCTTGGTCTACAGAGCTAGTTCCAGGACAGCCAGCGCTGTTACACAAAGAAATCCTGTCTCAAAAAACCAAAAAAAAAAAATTTTTTTAAAAATTACATATTACAAATTGAACCTTCTGTTTAATGGACCTAAGTTTTGAGGGAAGAATTAAATAAAAATAGCTTCCTCATGGGCTGGACATAGTGTCACATGCCTGTAAGCCCCGCACCTGGAAAGTGGAGGTGGGAGGATTAAGAGCTCAGGGTCATCCTCCTCTACATACCAAGTTTGAGGCCAGCCTGGGCTATATGAGACCTTGTCTCAAAAGACAACACAAGTGAAAGAATAGCTTCTTCTTTTCTTTTTTGAATTTTTAAAAGATTTGATTATTTATTATTTTGTATGTATAAATATTTTGCCTGCGTGTATGTATGTGTACCATATGTGTTCTTGGTGCCTGTGGAAATCAGAAGAAGGCATCAGATTCCCTGGGACTGGAGAGTTACAGGTGGTTGTGAGCCACCATGTGGGTGTTGGGACTTGAACCCAGGTCCTCTGCAAGGGTAACAAATGCTTTTAGCCACCAAGCCAGGACTCCCGCTCAGCCACTTCATTTTAACGTCTGAAGTCATGGTCCATGTGGCTGTTTCCATTGCTACCCTTAGACTGGTTGAAAGACATGTTCTATTTCTTTATATCCTTTGGAATTATTCTTAGCTTTAAAAATACCATTATGGAGCTAGAGAGCACATTAAAGAGTATACTGTCTTAGGGAGGATCCAAGTTTGTTTTCAAGTATCCATGTAGGGCAGCGTCCAGCCACCTGTAACTCCAGCTCCAGGGAATCTGATGCCCTCTTTTGGCCTCTACAGGCACCTGTACTCATGTGCACATACCCATACACAGATACACACACATATGCATAATTAGAAATAGTAAAAGTAAAAATAATTTAAAATTTGTTCATTTTTCACTTAGGGGATACTTGGAACTTGACTTGTGAGGTTTTGGTTAATTTTTACTGTTTATTTTTTATTTATTTACTTATTTATGTATTTTGAGACAAGATTTCTCTGTGTAGCCCCTGGCTGTCTATTCCCTCTGTAGACACCAGGCTGGCCTTGAACTCACAGAGATCTGCCTGCCTCTGTTTCCTGAGAGCTGGGATTAAAGATGTGCACTACCATTCCTGGCTGTATATTTCTTTTTCAAACACTCTAATTTGTTTAATAGCTTTATTTTAATTAGTTTCAATTTTTAAATTACATTTATGTGAGGAAGGGCATATACGTGCATGCTGTGACACACAGGTGTAACAAGAGGACAGCTTGCCTTACACCACCTGGGTCCCAGGGATGGAGGTCAAACCTGACAGCAAGTGTCTTATCCACTGTGCTAGCTCATCAGCCCTAGCGTTCAATTTTTACCTAAATTTCACCTAACTGCCCTTTCTCCTGGCACTCTATAACAAGATTCTAAAGGATAGACTACTATGTCAAATAGAGCAGTAACAGGTCACTAGTGAACTATGAACCGTGTGTTGTACCAGTATCTCTAAGTGCAGCAGCAATGTGATCTCCATGTTGCTGAGGCTCACCACGGGGAAGTTGGGTTATCTCTGTTTTAAGACATCCAGTAGAACGTAAGTGTGATGATCCAGGACGTCTGTGTCCTGTGCACTTCTCTCTGCCCACTTTGAGTCTGGCACGTGGTAGATGATGACGAATGCTTGTGGAATGGAAGAAACCTGAAACAGCAGAAGGTACTCCAGACAGTCTTCACCGAGTTTTGCAAACATTACCTGTTCTTCTCCCACCGTAGAAAATGTTGGGTTTATTTTTTAAAGATTATTCAGGTCTTAGGTTACTTCTTTTTTCCATCATAAAGATAAATAAAAGATGCTTCATCATAGAGTCGGAAGCAAGAGGGTATTTTCCCTAAGGAGTCCAAACTGTGCCCCCAGAGCATCTGTGTGGCAGGTGTAGTCAGTCACATGACATCCGTGTCAGTGGGAAGTCTGCATTCCAATTCAACTTACTGCTCATGCTCACTCTGTAGCATTAGACATTTACAGCAGTTTGACCTCACAAATCCTTCCAACCAGTGACAGCTACAGCTCTCACTGGGAGCCAGAGAATCATTGTGGTACCCCTCCATCTCCATCCAGGTCAAGCTTTGTTCAGTATGTCCACAGTCTTTCTCTTTCCCCCAACCATTTTTGCTGTCATTCTTTCCAGGCCTAAGGTGTCTCCCCCTCTACCCAGCCTGCCCACATATTTTCTCCCACCTACTCTATTTACACAGTAGGTGGTGCTCTACAACCTCTGCTCAGAATCCTCCAGTGACTTCCCATTGCTCTGTAGACAAAGGCCACTCCCAGCATGCTCTGTGTTACCTGGCCTCCTTCAGTTGCTGCAGCTGAAACTCTAACCCAACCACCTTCTAGAGGGAGTCCTCTCAGGCTATCATGAATTTCTTTTAGTTCCAGGAAAGATCTCCTAGACTACTGCCTCCCTGTCCTTCACTCCAAAGTCCTACTCACCCTTACATTTTGGCTGCATTTTTTGTTGTTGTTGTTGTTTTTTCAAGACAGGGTTTCTCTGTGTAGCTTTGGTGCCTTTCCTGGAACTCACTTGGTAGCCCAGGCTGGCCTCGAACTCACAGAGATCCGCCTGCCTCTGCCTCCCCGAGTGCTGGGATTAAAGGCGTGCGCCACCACCACCATCGCCTGGCTTGGCTGCGTTTTTGAAGAGCCCATCCTGAAACTTCTTCAGGTCTTGTTGTTATACATTCTGATAGCACCCATGGTTTTGTTTTATCAAATGTATCAATGATTATAAGCAAAGAATTGCATAGTCCTCATATGCCTTACAGCTCCTGTCCTCTGGGGAACAGTTGCAGGTCAGTAGTACTAGGTGACTCTTGCTCATTTAAATGTAATGCAAATAATAAATATTATTTGTGTGACAATTTCTATAATTAAAAATACTATCTTCTACATAAATAGATAATGCATAGGCTTGATTATTCAGTGAGACCTCTGCAACATAAACGTTGCACAGACTCACACAGGGAGCCTGGCACAGGAGTGGTTACAAAGCTCAGTAACAGCCAGCTCCTGTGGCTTACACCCAATCCCAGCACTCAGAGAGGTGTTGTAGGCAGAGTGCCATATGTCCAAGCCCAGCCTTAGCTCAGAGAGAAAAAAAAAAAAAAAAGAAAGAAAAAGAAAAAAAAATTCTAATGGAACAGCTTAGAGGTAACGCTTGCCCAGCATGCATGAAGACCTGGGTTCCATCCCCATTACCACACAAAATGTACAAGAAACGATCAAGGCTTTTTAAAAAGCCCACTGATAATTTCAAGGCTAAATAATAAATACTTAAAAGAAAACACTAGGACTAGAGAGATGGCCCAGTGGTTAAGAGCACTTACTGCTCTTGTGGAAGACTGGAGTTTGGGTCTCAGAACNGACATCAGGCAATTCACAGCCACCTGGAGCTCCAGTGCCCTCCCCTGGCTTCTCTNCACACATGCACACAGACACATAAATGAAAACTAAATCTTTTTTTAATGTTAATGNTGTTTTACTCAGGAAAAGTACTTTAGTCTTCATAACAAAAACTATGAAAAATGCAGGTTTCAATGTCCCAGAAGCGGCCCAGAGGTAACCAAGTCTGAAGGAAGTGGCTGTAACTAGCTCTAAATGTATAACCCAGGTAGAGTTTGTCCGTTTAACGTATGGATGAATCACCCCAGGATTCTGCATCATCATCAGTGATGTGCCCCAACTGACCACATGAGCCCATGCTACAGTAGCTGGTGCAGGCCACACAGGAAGATTAACTGTGGTTTTTCTCTTGACTTAGCATTCTTTGCCTTTTTGACAGCTGTTGTAGCCAGAAGTCCGTACTAGGTGCTGAACAAACAATTTGAGGCCCTGTTCTTGGATGGCTTTTGTTTCATTGAGGTGTGCCAGCTCTGTTGCCTTCCCTGTGTCTTTTGCTTGTCTGGTTTGTGATTGGCTGTGCTGCTTGGAGTTGTTCTGGGGGTCCCACCTGTGTCTGACAAGTGCTCTAGCACTGAGCTATAGCTCCAGCTGTATTGAAAGCTGTACACGTAAGCAAATCAACTATTTCAAAACGTTGCTCTTCCTGGCTGTTTCAGAATCAAAAGAAACCTGAAAATGATGAGGATGTGGAGATTAAGAAGCAGCTGTCCAAATACGAATCTCAGCTTTCCGCAAATGAGGAGAAGGTGGATGCAAGTGAACGTAAGTCTTCCAAGACTCAGACAGGTGGCACTGGGACATGGGACAGTTGGGACCATTTGGAAGAGATGAGGCTGTGACCTTTTTGTTTCCTGAAGTATCTCATGGTTTTTAAAAAATTATCTCAAGAATGCTCAGATGAGGCTCTGCTCTGCATGATGGGAGTCAGCTGAGATGCAGGATTCAAATGTCTAAGGAGAGGCTTACTCTAACAGGCAATTTTCTGCAGGCTTGGGATCCACAGGGTGGCTGGTGCCCAGGAAATGAGCATGGTATGCAGTAGAGAGGGCACTGTAAACTTCCTGTGGAAGTGCGGAGGGGATGGAAGGGGAGGGCACATGCAGCAGAGACCCCAGGTGTGGCACTGGCACAGGGTGGGAGTGTTCTTCCAGACTCTAAGCAGGATAATCTCCTGAGGACAATTCAGTTGATGTGAGACTAACAGAAATCCTGTTTATTTGCTATAAGATACAGAACTGAGTTCATGGGCGCAGGTGTCGGCTGTGTCCAAATGTGGGTCAGTGTGTTGAAGGCCTTCCTCCACACCTCTCATTGAGTCACGGAACTGTCACAGAGTAATCACTGCTAGAGGGTTCATGTGTGAATGTCTGTTTATGAATTCTTTCCCTGGGGAAATAGAAACAACTGCCTGCTCTCCCCACCCACCTGATGACAGACCCAAGTATGATTTCACCAGAGCCTAACTTGGGGAACAATGAGCTTATTTGGCTTACAGGAACATGGGTGGCCCCAAAGCAGCCATAGCACCCAAAAAGTCTCACCCANTGTGGATGACAATTTCCCATAGCTGCATAGATGGAGTCTCCGTTAAGTTAACTTTCCACACCCCATATCCTTCCAGAGATCACAAGGCTATATGCAATTAGGGCAGAGTAACATACAGCTGGCCGGAATCTCAGGCAAGAGGCCAACATCACCCTCCAATGCCTCCTGCTGTGAGGGACCCTCAGTCTTGGGGGGGTCTTGGTGTCAAGCCTCAGTGTCCCCCCAGCTATGCGTCCAGGAACTTGATGTGAGCACAGTGACACATTGCTGGCACGCAATTCTGAAGTGAGAACTGAACTGAAATGAGGTCATATGAGACCATGGTGAGTGCTTCTTAGCATTGAATTGGATTCCAGCCAATTCTTAATGGGTCATGAGTCTTTGGGAAGGGAAGTACCTTGTTACAGACACACAAGTGAACTTCCTCTTAGCCGATGAAAGAGACTTGTGTGTCTTTGCTTTCTACTACACAGTTTTAAGTGNAGTTTTAGGGATTTTCACAAATGCGTACTTGTGTCACAGAGTCAACTAACTTTTAGAAGGCAGGTGTTTTCAAATGTTTCCCTATATCCTTATAAGGCCTGCCAGAAATCTGGAACAGCTGGGCCTGGGGTCACATAATCCCAGCATTAAGGAGCTTGAAACAGCCTTGGCTGCATAGCAGAACTTGAAAACAAACAGCCCAGAATACTTAAGGCAGGATAGCTCAACACATAGCTACTGACTGAGAGGAAAGAGGAAACTGCTGCTGGGGGTAAGCTTCCTGGTTTACCCTGCNTTTTCCAGAATGCTGTCTTCTCTAAAGAGCAACTAAAACACATTGATTCTTCTTTGCATAACTGGTCCTTCTTCAGTGTTCTGGATGGACTTCAGTGACATTTTGATGATAGGACCAGAAAGAAGGTCAGGGATGCTCCCCCGAAATTGATAACAGTTTATAGGACAAAGAACAGCCTTACTGTTAGTTTCCTAGTCTTTGTCCAAGCAGATAATCAGTGTGGACTGTGGGCAAAGCCACCAAGCCCAGCCAGTAAATGTTTCTCTGTGATGATGATAAAGTAATTCAAGTTATTTCATTGTTGTTGTTTGCCTTGAATCTTGTCACCTGATAAATAGGAAGTCAGCTGATAGGTCTAGGAAGTCAGCTGATAGGTCTAGGAAGTCAGCTGATAGGTCTAAGAAGTCAGCTGATGGGTCTATACTTCCTTTTGTTTGTTGTTGGTTTGGGGTTTTTTAAGACAAGGTTTCTCTGTATAACAGTCCTGGCTGTCCTGGAACTCTATAGACCAAGCTGGCTTTGAACTCACAGAGATCCGCCTGCCTCCTGAGTGCTGGGATTAAAGGTGTGCACCACCACTACCCAGCAGCATATGATATTTTTAGTAAGAAGAAAAACTCATCTTTTCACATGCAAGGAGGTAGAAGATACCAAGGAATAATCAGGAGGGCAATTATGGAAGACTAATATTTAAAGCCTTTTATTCAGGGGTGAGGGTGTAGCTCTATTGGTAGTTCTTGCCTAGCGTGCATGAAGCCCTGGGTTCCAGTCACAGCACCATATAAAACCAGGCTTTGAGCACATGGCAGTGCACACCTTGAATACTCAGGAGGCGGCTCTCTGTGATTCAAGGCCAGCCTGGTCAATAAAGAGAGTTCCAGGACAGCCAGGGCCACACACAAAGAAACCCTGTTTCAAAAAACAAAACAAAACAACAACAACAACAACAAAAAAAAAACAAGCTTTATGCAAGCCTGTAGTTCAAGGTCATCCTCCGCTACATAACAATTCAAGGGTAGCCTGGGCTATATGGAGCCTTGTCTCAAAAAACAAACTCAAAAAATAAGCTCTGAGCCTGGCTGTTGGTTGAACTGGACTCCTCTCTTCCCAAGTCTGGGCCATTCCCTCTATGAATCTTTGGCTCTAGACAGCTGGGAAGGGGATCTTCCCTTCCGTCGAGAGCTGTGCCTGCCCCATGACTGGTGGTCTGCAGAGTGGCTTTGTTGAGACTGAAAATTTTAATATTCCCAGCTTTAAACTCATATAGGAGTTGCAAGAGGGAGTTTAAAAATGTGTTCATGGTGGTGGGTGGGGGGACCTGGAGAGATGGCTCAGTGGTTAGGAGCACCAGCTGTTCTTCCAGAGGACCTGGGTTTAGCTTCCAGTACCCACATGGCAGCTCACAACTGTCTGTAATTCCAGTTCCAGGGAACCCCAAACCATGGCAAAACACTAATGCACATTTT
Source organism: Neotoma lepida (assembly GCA_001675575.1). Lineage (NCBI taxonomy): Eukaryota > Metazoa > Chordata > Mammalia > Rodentia > Cricetidae > Neotoma > Neotoma lepida. The sequence continues at coordinate 23,154 of LZPO01097170.1, read as the reverse complement.
AAAAAAATGGAATGGAAAAATGTGTTCATTGTACATATCCCTTTCTCTTGACCCAGAGGACTGTTGAAGTCACTGTCACAGCTCAGGGGAAGCCTCCTAGGCACTGCAGATAATTTTAGAAGCTGGAACTTATCATCTCTCACTTTGAGTTTATGACAAATACAAGTCCTGACTCACTGACACAAAGGAGGAGCAGAGCAGAGCATATATATCTCAAGTTGACTGAGTTTCAGATGGACTATGGGAAATGCCAGATGGACTATGGGAAATTTGATAGAGATTTTTTTTATTTTTTAAATCAACATGCATTTACAATTTTGAAAAATTTCCTGTAATTTAAAATAAGTCATTGAGCCAGGCGATGGTAGCTCACGCCTTTAATCCCAGCACTCTGGAGGCAGAGGCAGGTGCATCTCTGTGAGTTCGAGGCCAGCCTGGTCTGCAAAGCAAGTTCAAAGACAGCCAGAGCTGTTTCACAGAGAAACCCTGTTGAGGCAGGGGGATGGGGTGGGGGGTGGGGATGGTGGTCATTAAACTAATTGGGGAAAAAAAAGGAGAGAAACTAAGAGGAAGTAGGGCCAGTGAGGTGGATGGCTTAGCCAACAAGGGCACTGGATGTCAAGCCTAATTGAACTATCTGAGTTCAATCCTCAAACTGTGACCCACTTGATGTAAGATAAGACAACTCCAAACTCTAGACAGTTGTCTTCTGACCTCTACGTACATGGCCATGAGCCAACCCCTGTGCATACAAAAATAAACAAATAAATGTAATTAAAAATTAAACTTAAAAATAAACCCTTTTATGAGATAGGATCTCACCCTCACTGTTACCTGGGCTAATCTTGAAGCCCTGAGCTCCCTTTGAAGAGTTCCTTAGAGCCTGTTGGTATTCCTCATCAATGGTGTGTGCTGCTTTATTCTGCAGGGCTGAGAGCCATGATGCTGAGATGGTCAGTCATCAGTGGAACATCAACAAGCCTTTCCGTTTGGTCCCCATGTTCTTTGTGTTTATCCCTAGGACCTGAAAGCTATCTACAAGCAGACTCTCAAGAGCCTTCCCCGTTTGATTCCCAGCAGCCAACGATGTTGGAAGAGGAAGAGGTTATGATAGCCCATGCACACCCACAAGAAGTCTACAACGAATATGTGCCCAGGGGCTGCAAGAACAAATGCCATTCCCACTTCCATGATACACTGGGCCAGTCAGATGACCTCATTCACCACCATCACGACTACCATCATATTCTGCACCACCACCACCACCAGAACCACCACCCCCACAGCCACAGCCAGCGCTACTCTCGAGAGGAGCTGAAGGATGCCGGCATTGCCACATTGGCGTGGATGGTGATCATGGGCGATGGGCTGCACAATTTCAGTGACGGCCTTGCCATTGGTATGCTGCTACATAGCTGGTCCTTGCTGGTTGGCCTGGAAATGGCACATTAAATGTTATTCAAATTTAACAAACCAATAGGTTAGTTAGGTGAGGATGTTGACTTCCCAAATTATCAAAATATTTTTGTCCACTTTGTGACAATGAAGTACTTAGTAAATGTGGGTTACAAATAAATCTTGGATCTGTGCCTCAACTGTTGCCTAAATTGCACTTACCAGTAGTTGTTCTTAGGCTGGGCTCTAGCTCAGTGGCTGGGCAGTTATATAGTGTGCATGAGCCCTGGGTTCCAGCCCTTGCATTATAAACACAAAATGTTGTTCTTATCACAGTTGAAACATGAATGAAGTGTGTGTGAGGCGTCCAGTGTGTATATCCATGTCCCCTCTGAGATCAGATCTTTTCTGTGATGACGGAATTTACATGGGCCTGGTAACTCCAGTTACTCATCTCTAGCCAAAGGAAAAGACAAAGTTAAATCCTTGTACCATAATTGAGATTTCCAGACACAAACTGAAAATACTAGGAATTAGGCAGCAGAAGCTGGTAGAGGAAGGAGTGCTGCTTTTCAGCCAGGCCTTGGCCCACTGGGTCTGCTCTCCTTCCCACAGTCTGCTTAGGCTGACACAGGAGGAATGTCCCTGGGCACAGCTGGTAGGTCATTGGTCAGCAGAAGGAATTAGCTTTTTANATGGGAGGGGCTCTGTCTTGAGTCTCCTTGTGGAATGGTTAAAGAATGCATGTACACAAGTCTGATGACATCATGAATTCCTCTGAGGCTGGTGAAATGCTTATGTATTTCTGACTGCGGAGGGCGCTCCTCTAATCTGGTTTATATTCTCAGATCGGTGTTTTATATGATAGTAATCCCTTCCCTGCTGTGTAGATAGCAGCTCATTGCTAATCAGTTGAACCTTTCCTTCTCCGTCACAGATACCTGTGCTTCCAAATGAGATGTGCTCTGTGACTTTTTACAAAGAAGTTAGAAGCCGGGTGGTGGTGGCGACAGCGCACACCTTTAATCCCAGCACTCGGGAGGCCACGCCAGGCGGATCTCTGTGAGTTCTAGGACAGCCTGGTCTACAGAAAGTTCCAGGACAGGCTCCAAAGCTACACAGAGAAACCCTGTCTCGAAAAAAAAAAAGACAGAGGTTGAGGCCAGTGCGATGACACAGGAAGTTTAAGCACTTGCCACCAAAACTGCCCACCTGAGTTCCATCCCTAGCATCCACATGAGGAAAGGAGAGTCTCAACTCCCCCAAGTTGTCCTCAGACCTCACAAGTGCCATAGTCACACACAAGTAGAATAAATATATATTTATATTTTGATAAAAGTTTTTCTATGTTGCTTTGGCAGACTTGGAGGTCCGTATGTAGACCACGCTGACCTCAAATTCACAGAGATCCTCCTGCCTCTCCTCCAAGTGCTATAATTAAAGATATGTGTCACCACGCCCAGCTTGTAACTTTTTTTTTAAGTGAGAATATAGAGGTTGAGCCGGGAAGACGGTGTTCATGCATAGTCAAAATTTAATGTCATTGTCTTTTCATCATTTTTGTGTACTGACAAGATGTCAAAACTCATAGCCCATCCTTTCTTGACTCTATTTACACAGGTGCTGCTTTCACTGAGGGCCTGTCCAGTGGGCTAAGCACCTCTGTAGCTGTGTTCTGTCATGAACTGCCTCATGAATTGGGTAAGAGAAGCGTGTGGACTGCCTTTGCTGTGAGAATGAACTGTGCTGCTCTCAGTGGCTTGGCTAAGGAGCACTCTAGCAGGCTTCTTCATAACCTGAGGCCTTCCCATTGTCTACTCATCTAACTGCCCTTCTTTCTCACTGGACACAAATTTGTTTCCAGCCAGAATTCCTACCCTACAAGTACATGATGCCTGTGTGGGCTTGTCCAGCAGTACGTGTGCCTCTTCTGTATTCTTCCTTTACCAAGTCTCTTTCTGTGCTGGCACACTGGGGACATGAATGGTTGTGGTCCTACAATAGAGTATACATGACTGTCATCCNAGCACTTGGGAGGTAAAGGCAGGAGGATCACGAGTTCAAAGTCATCCTCAGCCACATAGTTTGAAGCCAGCCTGGGCTACATGATACCCTGTCTCCCACCACCACCCCAAAAAGAGTTCTACAGCATATACAGTAACACTTCTTAAATTAAGTCAGCAAGTTAGGAAAGAGGGTCTAGCTTGTGTGGTGGGTAGCTCCATGGTAGAGCACTTGCCTAGAAGGCATGACACCCTAGATTTAGTTCCTAATGCCATCTAAAGGAAACAGGCTCCAGATAGATGATTCAGTGGGCAAGAGCACTCGATATGCAAGCCTGAGGACCTGAGGTCAGCACTCGGATATGTTTCTGTAACCCAGTGCTCTGGAAGATGGAGACCAGTACGAGACTACCTCAAAGGAATAAAGTGGGAAATGATAGAGGCAGGAAAGCTGACCCTCGCATCTGACCTTAAGTGCATACCCAGGTACATACACACACACGAGGATGTAATGTCTTAGAGCTGAAGGAAAGGAGTCAATGAGTTGCACTTAGAGTTGTGCTACAATTTGAGACCTTCCTCCATTGTTTGGATTCCAGTTCATGTCCNGGTGTTTCCTCTCATGGTCACATGTTCATTCACAAACACTCTGACAGTGTTTTCACTTTTGTTCCTTGTCATATATCCAGCCATTCGGAAGGCCTCCCATCTACCTGGCACATGCTTGAGTAAGCCTGTGTCTCCCTTCATTCCCCTCTCTCAGTCCTTCCTGCCCTGTGAGGTTTCTTAACCATTTCATGATTCAGTAGCTCTTAGGTGTTGCCTTTGTCAGTTGCTGATGATGTGAGTTCTGCACCACCCCCTCCTCTCTACTGAGAGTTGTTTTAGTGTTGCTGAGATTGGGTTCTCATGTAGCCCAGGCTAGCCTTAAGCTCACTTTGTAGCTCAGGATTGCTGAACAGCTGCTCCTGCCTGCCCCTCCAGTGTCAACCCCCTTAAAGACAGGACAAGAGTACGGCGTAGACTTGTGCGCTCATCATCACTGACAAGGAAGACGCCTTCAGAACATGTTGGATAAAATAATTGTTTAGATTATAAAGCTGTTGGGTGACTACAGTCACTAACACTGCTCTATCCCTGGATAGTTTCTTTCTTTTTATTCCCCTGGAGAAAAATGAAACTTCTTTTTTAAACCTGAGAAATCTCTTAGATGTGTGTTAAAATGATCTTCAATGACTTTGCCCTTGGTTTTGTTTTCTGTTACAGGTGACTTTGCTGTTTTGCTAAAGGCCGGCATGACCGTCAAGCAAGCTGTGCTCTATAATGCCCTGTCGGCCATGCTGGCGTACCTTGGAATGGCAACAGGGATATTCATCGGGCATTATGCAGAAAATGTTTCTATGTGGATATTTGCACTCACTGCCGGCTTGTTCATGTATGTCGCTCTGGTCGACATGGTAAGTTTCCAAGGAATCAGGGCNTTAACTTGAAAAAACAGGAAGTATTTGGTAAGAGTTATTGCAGGGTCTGGAGAGAGAGCTCAGCTGCTAAGAGTGCATACTATTCTTCCAGAAGACTTGGGTTTGGTTCCCAGCACCCACATCCTACAGGTCAGCCCCATGTAGCTCCAGCTCCAGGGGATCTGACCCCCTCTTCTGACCTCTGTAGCCAATGTACAAGTACAAACCCACATATACATAGATAAAAATGAATCTTTTTTTAAAAAATTTTTAAAAATTCATTGAAAACTGGTGTTAGATTCCAGAGATGAAAAGGGATTCTGGACCCTGAAGGATGCCAGTTAAGAGTGTAAATGCCCTGGAGTTCATTGTTGATCACTTATACACCTTTCTCCTATCCAAGGTTTTCCAGGAAACACATGAAAACTCACCCCTTGTTTTACCTTTGTAGAGTAGAATTAGGCTCTGAATTGTCTGTAAACTCGAAGTAAACCCAGGCCAAGCCAATGTTGTCAACTGACTGTGCCTAAAATTTCCTTATTGACAAATTCTTTTGTCACCAAGTCCACCTAAGAAGAAATCTTCTTGCTAAACTTGTATTTCAAGTAGTGTGAGAGTCCCCCTCTCTGCNTTAGAAGTGAACCTTAAGCTGTTTGGTGGTGGTGCACGCCTTTAATCCAGCATTTGGGAGGCAGAGGCAGGTGGATTCCTGAGTTCCAGGCCAGTCTTGTCTACAGAGTGAGTTCCAGGACAGCCAAGGCTGCACAGAGAAACCCTGTCCTGGGGAAAAACAAACAAAAAATTCTAGAAATGAACCTTAGATAGTACTTGAAGCAGGGAAGTCAACATCACTTTTCATTTAACAGTGGGGTGAATATTTACCTGCTCAGAACACCACAATAGTCACTGTCCTAGTCAGCTGCTAGGACATGCTCAGGTCTATGCCCAAGAGAGTCAGTGTGCGTGTAATAGTCGAGTTCTAGGGAACTGACCCATGCTGTATCCAGCCCAGTCAGCACTGCCCCACAGAGTCTTCTAGAATTCATCTGGACTGCTGGAAGCTGAACTGTTGCTTTTGCTTCTTTCAGGTACCTGAAATGCTGCACAATGATGCTAGTGACCACGGATGCAGCCGTTGGGGATATTTCTTCCTGCAGAATGCTGGGATACTTCTGGGTTTCGGAATTATGTTACTCATTTCCATATTTGAACATAAAATTGTGTTTCGTATAAATTTCTAGTTAGGTTCTAAACCCTAGAGTAGCTTGAGGAAGAAGCATTGCTCTTTGTAGTTGGAGTAGATGATAGAACTACGTTCATATGCTGTGATACACAGCATTTAAAACTAGTGGATTTTGTGATTTGTGTATCAAATTTTGCCATTTGTTATGCTTATAAAGTCAGTTACATTGGGTANCATAAAGGTACGTTTTAATATTTAAGTTATTCTGTTTCAGAAATGTAAATTCTATGTGTGATCCACCAGTATTATCAGTTTATTGTATGTTTTGGCATGACATGTTCTGTATATTTTAGAGAAAGTGTCTTTAATACTCTTGTACAACTTTAACATTAGTTCTCTGCTGGAGTGAGGGCCCTGCAGATCTGCAGTAGTGAGGAAGGATGGGCACGGAGCCACACATGCCAACAGTTTGGACTGAGTGTAGCCAAAAAAATAGGATAAAAGGAGAACTGAAGGCCTAGGGAGGTGTTCATTGCTTAGAAAAATCACAAAATTGGTTTTAAGGTAGAGAGGGAAGTTTGTAGATGTGTAAAGGGACATATTTAGTGTAGAGTGCATTTGTAAACATCTGTCAGATTGTTAATGTTCCTGTAAAAACAGTGAGCACTTTGGATACACTTAATTTGGTTGTGTATTTGTTCATATAATAGAGAAGTCTAAATATATTTAGTTAATCCAAGCAGTGTGTCAGTTGACAGAAACTAGGATTTTAAATCTGTGTATGGAGATAGGCCAGATGAGTAACTAATGTGTGTCACCAGAAGACTTGGTTTTCACCAAGGGATGTTACACTTAAAGTTACGTGATCGGGTGTTCTGGTTGTCTAGGTTCCCAAATGGCAAGTATTAAAACCTGGATCCATGTGAGGACGTTAAGACGCATTCTGAATATATTTTGACTTCTTAGATTTAGAAAGCACTTGCTGTCTTTCACTGTTTTAAAATGTCATTGTGAGCAACCGTCCTTTTATGTATGGCACTGTAGGTATATTAGGGCTGTCTCAGCACTGTCTAGATATGTCTTAAGAAAATAAAGTGTCAACTCAGTGTCAGGCATCTCTTTCATCTTCCGTCTTCCCCACTGTTAAGCATGCAGCTGAGGAGTGCTGGGTCTGTTCATACTGTCTTCAGAACTTGTTCATCTTGCAAAGTGAAAACTAAACCCATTAAAAACTTCCAGCCTGGTCACAGTGGCACAGGCCATTAATCTCAGCACTTGGGAGGCAGAGGTAGGTGGATCTCTGTGAATCCAAGGCTAGCCAGGACTATATAGTAAGACCTTGTCTCAAAACAAAACTTCTCCCCTTCTCCTACCCACCCCTTCTACTTCATTTCCTTAAAGTTGAGATGTCTGAGGACTAGAGAGGTGGATCTTTGGGTANGAGCCCTTACTGCACAGCAGGAGGAACTGAGTTCACAGCCCCAGCACCCATATAAAAACTAGGCAGTGTACTCTCATGTACCCCCAGCAGTGGAAGGGCCAGAGACAGCAAGATTACTGGGATTTACTGGCCACCAGCCTAGCCAAAACACAAGTTCTGTAAGAGAGACTCTTGTTTGAAGGGAATAATGAGGATTGTTGTAGAACAGGACGCCTGACGCTCTGGCCTCCACAAGCACGTAGGTCTGCATACTCATACCCGTTTGCAGACATACCGAAAGTTAAAATGTCTAGTAGTTGTGAGTTGAACAGGAAATGCATACACTCATGTTTGAACGCGTGGTCCCCAGCTCGTAGTGCTTTGGGGGAAGGTTGTGAACCTGTAGGAGGTACAGCCCTCCTGGAGGAAGTGGGGTGCTCGAGGTGAACCTTGAGGCTCTGTGTTCCAGCCCCACTTGTGTTTGCTCACAGCTTCCTGAGTGCAGATGCAGGGTGACCACCAGCCTCCAGCTTCTGTCACCGTACCTTCTCTGCCTCCTTCCATGTCCCCTGCTCCACTCTGGAACTAAGCCAAAATAAGCCCTTCCTCCATTGAGTTGCCTTTTTTAAAGGAATTTTATCACAGCAACAGAAAAGTAAGACATTGTTCTTTTATGTTATAATTTAGATTAAAATAGGCCAACCAATTAATTCATTTACATATTACTTAATTATATAGCCTTACTCATTTCTGAACTCTTGATTTCAAAGGACATTTTAAAGAATAGTGATCCATAGTTTGATCCCAGCTTTCTTTAACTTTGAAGGGGAAGGTGAATGGGTACACCTGTGCGTGTGGTTATAAACACGTGTGTGCCATATGTGGGAGCCAGGAGGTCCACCCAGGGTGGCTTCCAAAATCACTCTCTATCTTAGTTTTTGAGACAGGTTTCTCTAACTGAACCTGGAACTCTTGGATTCAGCCAGCCTAGCTGGCTGCTGAACTCCAGGGGTCTGCTTCTCTGCCCTAGCACTGAGACTACAGGTGAGCATTGCCACATCTGGCTTTTTACATGGTTGCTGGAGATCCCAACTCAAGTCCTCATGCTTGTGTGGCATGCACTTTACCTACTGAGCCATCCCCCAACCCCAGCTGTCCCTAACTTTAAAGCAAACAAACAGAACAGTGTCTAAAGGTGGAGGAGTGTTCAAAGTATTATTAGCTACATTCTAAATAGAATCAGAAACAAGTGAGTAATACCCTACCTCCTACTTAGGCCTATTGGGAGACTTTGGAACCAGCATTTCTTTTCCCTATGCAAAGGGTTATGTGCAGCAGGATTACTTGTTAGCTTGTGGGATGAGAAAAGCATCTTCCTCCTTGGCTAAATGACTCTCCGCTCCAGAAAGCAACACACAGCTGTGCTGCTCGAACTACAGCTGTGCAAGTTGAGGTTGTCCTTGGACTAACTTGCAATGTCCCTGGAGGGGTTTGGGAAACACAGAGGCTTGTCCCTTGTCTATTATAATAGAGACTGAAGGTGAGAGCATGCTAGCTGGGCCTGTGGAAACAACAGGACCCCTTTGCAGCTCCCATTCCAGTTTGAACGTGTGTGTGTGTGTGTGTGTGTGTGTGCGTGTGTGTAATGTTGAAGCAATTAGTTCCTACAGTTCTGTGTAAGGAAAACCTAGGAACTGTAAGATAAGTCAATGTTCAGTTGACTGAACAATCTACCAGTGGCTAGACCACTNAAGGAAATAACTGTAACTCTTATCATTTAAAAACACCAGAGGCCAGATATTGGGGTGAACGCTGAATGATAAGAGAGACAGAACAAGCCACAGTCAACCTCACCTCACCAACTCCTCAGCTGATCTTGTTTCCTCACTGTAGGCTTCTGAGTCCTCACCCAAATGGATCTCAGCGAACTGCTGCTAAAAGCCTCAAAGCTTAAGAGGCCTCTAGCTTCTGGTTCTCATGCCTTATATACCTATCTGTTTCCTGCCATTACTTTCTGGGATTAAAGGCATGTGTCTTTCTCAAGCAAAGACATGAGATCTCAGGTGCTGGAATTAAAGGTGTGTGCCATCATGCCTAGCTCTGTTTCCATTGTGGCCTTGAACCCACAGAGATCTGGATGGATCTCTGCCTTCGGAATGCTAGGATTAAAGGCATGTGCTACCACTGCCTAACCTCTATGTTTAATCTAGTGGCTGTTCTGTTCTCTGACCCCAAATAAGTTTTATTAGGGTACACAATATTTTGGGGGACACAATATAATCACCGCAAATGACTCTCCCTCTGATATACTTTAATAGTATGGTTTCTTCCTCAGTACTGGTTTTACTGACTCCAAAAATTTAGTATGTTGTATTTTCATTTTTGTTCAGTTCAAAGCTAATAGGATAAGGGAATACTATACTTATATAAAGTCAGCAAGATGAAATAAGTTCATAAAAACCAAAACTTCCCCAAATATCAATGAGCAATGTCAGTAGTGCTAGCTGTAAACCATTACCTCTTGGCCTTTTGACTAGTATCAAATATACTGTAATTATGAGAGATATAGGATTTGTAGTTAATATTTCTGAAAAAATAAATTCAATGCTGAGATGATTCCATTGGTAAACTCTATCTAAAATGTAAATGTAGTAATACCAACAGTATTACTATCCATCCATCCCCTTTAGGAATGAGAACAGAGGGTCAGCAAGACTGCTCAGCAGGTGAAAACACCNCCATTCCTAATTACCTGAGTTCAGTCCCCAAGACCACAATATGGAAAGAGAGAACGGACACCCACAGGTTGCCCTCTCACCTCTGAACTCAAGCCATGGCGTGTGCATGTAATAAATGTAATTAAAAATTTCTGTACCTCCAGCTCCAGGGAATATGACACCCTCTTCTGGCCTCTGCAGGTACTGCACTCGTGCCCATCGCCACACACATGCACGTAACTAAAAAAATAATAAAAATAAATCTTAAGGAAAAAAAACTGATAAGAACAATATAAGGAAACTACAAATCATGGTGGGCAGTAACATGATCACTTGATGGAAATCAACCATTTATGACTGAGAAGGAGACTCAATAAACTACAGCTAACATTATAGTCAAAGAGAAATGCTGGTCCTGAGAGAATACAGTGAATGGGTCTAATCTCACCACTCGCTTTCTCTATATTCCGGAACTCCCAGTTCTCAAGGTAAGGCAAAGAAGTAAGTTGCTTGTGGGGGAAAGGNTGAAGTTGTTGCTCTTCACAGATGGCATCATGATCCACATGGGAAACCCCAAGGATGGGGGCTGGAGATGACGCCCAAAGCCCTGAGTTCAATTCTCAGCATCACGAAAGAAAACCTCAAGATTTCAACAAAAAATTAAAACAAAAACCCTCCTCCAACACTGGGGTTAGCGTTGTATGCGATGGATCAGTTACTTTGGGGACAACAATGACCGACGTACCTGAAAGGAACAAGGAAGGATTTCCTTTGGCTCATGGTTTCCAGAGTGTTCCATCTGAGAGTGCTTGCTCCACACACTGGAACAGAGAGCATCATGGCAGCCAGAGAGTGAGGCAGAGGGCAGCTGTGCACCTCATGGCAGACTGGGAATCAGAGAAGGGGAGAATGCTGGCTTTAGCCGTTTGCTCNTTTCATTGTGCCATGCCCATGGAGGTGGCACAGCTCACACTCAGGGTAGGTCTCCTCTGCCACTCCCTAATTCCTCTGGAAATGCCCTCACAGACACACTCAGAAGTGTTCTCAACCTCCTAGGAATTCTAAACCCATCCNTTACCNAGGCTACAATGCTGACACACAAAAATCCATCAGATGTGTACTTACTGACAAGGGGCAATTGGAAGCCGAAATTTAAATAGAGTTTGACTTGGAACAGCTCCTACCAAAATGTCATTCCCCAGAATAATCCCAACAAAAACATGTAGAAGACAGTCACACTGAAAACTAAAAACTAAANTTTATGTTGTCAAGCATAAATTAAAGATATATTACTCATTGATGGAAAACTCAATAAACATACCCTTTTCGATCAAAATCCAGCAGGAATTTCTTCAGTAGAGATCTAGCAAGGGTGTGGATCAACTGAGCTTCTCAGTTGGCTGCTGGGAATGCACATGGTTTAGCTGGGATGAAAAGCAATTTGGTGCATTCTAGCAAACATAAATAGCTACCGATATGATGACCCAGCAATCCCTCTCCTGTGTATTTACCTGGAGTAATTAAAACTTATATTTACACAAAAACCTGTTCTGTTCATAACCACCAGAGACTGGAAAGAGCCCCTATGTCTGTCAGCAGCTTGAGTACACAGTACTGCGGCGTTCACGTGGCGCAATGCAACGCTCTGTGAAAAAAAAGTATTGATGCATAAAACAGCCTGTGGGGTTGTCACTCGCGAGGAGGTGCTTTGCAGGTTCCTAGTCATGTAATAGTCTAGAAAAGATACATGATTGGGAGGATAAATCAGAGGTTTCCAGAGTTAGTAT
>LZPO01097169.1:333016-350992 GCA_001675575.1 Neotoma lepida | reverse complement strand
GAGAGAGAGAGAGAGAGAGAGAGAGAGAGAGGGAGAGAGAGAGAGAGAGAGCATTTATGATGTGTGTGTTTGTACATGAGGGTGTATACATGCTGTGGAACATGTGAGGAGGTCAGAGGAAAGCCTGAGGTATCAGACCTCACCTTCTGCTTTATTTGAAGCAGAATCCCTCTTGTTGCTTGAAACTGAGATGCACACTCCAAGTTCACCAGCCATGAGCTTCCAGAAAGATTCTCCTGACTCCAACTCCCATCTTTCTGTAGGAGTGCTAGGATTACATATCTGTGCCCCCAGATCTGGCTTTTTCATATGGGTTCTGGGCATCCAAACTCAGATTCTCAGGCTTATGCAGCAAGTGCTAATGCCTGCTGAGCCATTGTGGTAATTTGATTATTGTTTTATGCAATCTTAGTCACTTGGCAAAATAGCTGAGGCCTCTGCANTGTGCTGGGGTTCTCCTGTTCATTCTGTGTCTACAGCAAAAACTGCAGGCTGTGGAGCTGTCCATGGTACAACTTGGAGCTCCAGAGCTGTCAGGCTCTGCTTGGCCCTTCTTCANAAGGCGCTGTAGCAAATGCTGTTTGTGAAAAGTTCAAATCTTTGGTGAGAATTTTCTTTTGTGGAGTGAAACTTAAAATGCTGAAGCATGGCTGCCACAGCACAGATCCTGACCAGTTAGAAGAGGTGCCAGTCAACGGCCACCATTGGATGCTCACCAGGCCAACAAGCAGCCTGGAATCCAGGAGGCTGTGTGCTTCAGCCCCACAGCCTGGGATCCCCAATCCCCAGCTCTGGAAAAACAAATGGAGTTCTCCAGTGTAGGCAGAAAGACAGCACACTCCTTACCCCCTATCTTTAGGGTCATTGCCCACTGCCCTCTCCAGTTGCTGTGCTGGCTTCCATATATGGTTCTAGATGCAGATACTGGTTCTTGCTACTCAAACTGCCATGGACTAGGATAAAATGATAAAATGCCCTGACAAGAGATAAATGAGGGAAGAAGGAGTTTATGCTAGCTCACAATTTCAGGATACAGTCNCTCCTTTCAGGGAGGTCAAGGCAGCAGGGACTTTAAGCAGTTAGTCACATCACATCTACCATTAACAGCAGAGAAAAATAAACGCACGCATGCTTGTTAGTGCTAAGCTCACTTTCTACACTCACACAATCCAGGATCCCTGCCTATGGAACACTGCTGTGTCTTCATACATCAGTTGACTGAATCATCAAGACAATCCCNAACATCAAGGAATACAGGCCAACCTGGTGTAGACACTGTGTCCTTCANTGAGACTTTATTTTCATGTGATTATACACCATGTCAATTGACTGTTAAAACTATCCCAGTTAGGATGANGGAAAGAATACACATGGGGGAAAACAAGAAGGTAGAGAGGACTCAGCAGAGGTCAGAGGTCAGCTGTGTGCATTGTACTAATGCACTTTGGAGGTTCCAGCCTTTGGGCTTGTTGTATCCAGAGTCCCCCAAAAACCACCAAGAGACTGAATCTGATGCAAAAGCAAAGAGTCTTTGTATTTTTATGAGTTAACTTGGGACTCTCCACAGTCTGACACAGGAGCAAAGCAGGAGAGACCCTGAGTAGTGATGGGGCAGGGTTTTTAAAGCAAGGGGGCTTGAGGTCTACAGACCACATAGGAACAGACTCAGGATTGCTTTATGTGAGTGCCAATCATGTTAGTAATTTCTAATTGGCTAGGGTTAGTTGGGGGTTACAGTTACCATTTTTGGGCAGGCATGCACAAGCCCCATTTGTCCTTGAGCTGCCATGGAACTGGCTGGCCTAGCACATACTGATTGTGGGGGCCAACTCAGTGGCCCAGGCTTTCACATTGACCCATGCACATAGTTCAATTGGCTGACCTTGAGTGGTCAGAGTACGTGCAGAAAGGGAGCTACTGCAAGGACTGTGTCTTTAGTTCGTGGCCTTCTCAGAAACTGTTTGCTCAGGTCTCAGAAAACTGTAATTGAGGCCTGATCTCTGAGAGAAGACTGAGCAGCCTGTTATGGCATCTGCTTGGTCTTTTCAGCCAGTGTGGATAAGAATGTAACCNACAGAAGTAAATGGGGCATAGAAGCACTGATTCTAAAAACTTCAGCTAATGAAGACTTTCTGACTTCATGGGTGGCCTCCCTAAGATGAACCTGATAAGTCAGTAACCAGAATCCAACATAAATAAGGGGGCACCTGGATTTGAACCAGGGACCTCTTGATCTGCAGTCAAATGCTCTACCCCTGAGCTATACCCCCACTGGTACCAGTGTACCCAGTTAATAAATTTCATCTGTGTGGTGATATAGTCTGACTATAAAGTTAAATTACAGATACTCTCAGACCTACTTTCTAGAAGCAGCCAGACCTGACTGGTGAGATGCCTTCCTCAGCTCTGCAGCTTTCCAGGCCCATACTTTTTTTCCCTTTTAATTTTGATTTATTCTTCTTTCACATGGTACATCCTGACCAAAGCCTCCCCTCCCTCCACTCTTCCTATTCTCCCTCCTACCTCCTATCTCCTCAAGACCTATTGAACCTCTGTTTCCCTTCAGAAAAGAACAGGCCTCCCAGGGATATCAACTGAACACAGCATAACAAGATGCAATAAGACTAAGCACAAATCCTCATAGCAAGGGTGAATGCGGCAACACAGTAGGAGGAAAAGGGTCCCATGAGCAGGGGAAAGAGTCAGAGACACCCCACTCCCACTGTTAGGAGTCCCACAAAACACTAAGCTAACAACCATAGCATATATGCAGAGGACCTAGCATAGATCCATGCAGGCCCTGTGATTGTTGCTCCAGTCCCTGTGAGCCCCTATGAGCCCTACTTTGATTCTGTGTGCCTTATTTTACTGATGTCCTCAACCCTTCTGGTTCCTACAATTCTTCCTCCCCCTCTTCCATTGAAGTTCCCTAAGCTCCTCCTAATGTTTGGCTTTTCCTGGCCCATATTTTTTTTTTAACTTTTTGTTGATTCTTTGTGGATTTCACATCATGCATTCCACTCCCGCTCATCTCACTGTCCCCTCACCTCCAGCCTCTGCCTTTGAGACCTCCCCCCAAAGCAAACCAAAATTTAAAAGTATAACCAAAAAGGAGGAGGGGGAAGAGGGAAAAGAATTGAGCATAGTGTGGAAGCTGTATTGTGGCCCAGCGAGTCACACAGTGTTCCCCTTAGTCCACACATCTTTACTTGTATTTATTGCAATGGATCATTGGTCTGGCTCAGGGCCTCTAGCTTCTGCTACCTTATGGATACTGAGCCCTCACTGGGACTTCTCCTGGATATCTTGTTGTGGTCTTGTGTCATGGAGATCCTGCAGCTTTGGATCTGCATATCGGGCCCTTCCACATACTCCAGCAGTTCATAGAAGAGGTGGATGTTGAGGTGAGATAACTCATAGCCCTGATTCTGGGCCTGGGTGGTAACTGGGTTGGTCAGCCTACCAGCTTTCCCTCATCTTCACCACCAGGGCAAGCTCTCCAGCATTGCCCCAGCTAGCTCACCCAATGCAGCAGATAGCAAGGAGCAGGGCCAGTTCTCCTGTTCTCATGCCCTTAGGTCTGGCTCACCCATACTCATATCACCAGAGCCAGCTCTACTGTTTTGCCCAGGTGAGGTGTATGACCTACTCTCTCATTGCTACAGTTGGTGAGGGACAGGGGTGGTGGGAGGCCTTCCCCCGTCACCCACTGTACTATATGGCATATATGGGGTGNTACCATACCCCCCATGCTCTTTCATAATTGCAGATCCCCTGCACCCCCATCATCATTAGGGTCAACTCTGCTGTGCTGCCTGGGTGAGTTGCAGGGGCCACTCTTCTGAGTGCTGCAGCCAGTGAGGGTCAGGATCAGCTTTCCCACTCTTTGTGACCCTGTGACCAGCTTTTTTTTACCTGATGTAGTTAGTGAGGGGTGAGGGGTGAGGTAGGTATCTCTCTCTCACCCATGCCACTGAATGACAGACAGTGGGGCTAGCTCTCCTACTCTCACACCTTCAGGGCTGGCTTACCTGAACCCCCACCAACAGGGACAACCCTACTGTGTTGTCCAGGTGAGGTACAGGGCCCGCTCTCTTGAGTGCTGCAGTTGGTGCAGGGCCAGTTCTCCCTAGTGCTGTGGCCAGTGAGGGGCAGGGCCAACTCTATGCAGCCCTATCCTCACTGCTTTTGGTGGCGACAGGAGCCACAGACCTCACCACAGACTAAGGCTGCAGCAGGCCTGGCCCATTCTTGATTAGCACCATCAGCCAAGGAAATGGAGAGGAGCAGTCTGCAGACCTGAGCCTATTTCACACTGCTATCCTGGGTCAGCTCCTGAGCGGGCCAACCTGAGCCAGCTCCTTCCACTTCGGCCCCCAGACACCCTTGTCCTCCTTCTTGAANACAGAATGAGGTTCTCACAGTGTCCTAGCAGCACTGTCAGCAGCAACATTGCAGGATCCCCCTCTCCCTGGTACAGCAGCTGAACCAGGCTTTAGCCTTTGAGGATGAAGCAAGTGAGCAGTGGGCTCTGGAAGGGGAAGAAGCTCACATGGGAAATGTCCACACTCCACAGACAGCCTGGCCTGGGATTTGTCTCCTTAGTTCTGACCACAGGTTCACAGACAGCCACCAAAGGAGTAATTTATTGTTAGGCTTTCCTTTCTGGTCCTTGGACACCAGCTATCTGTATGGCCCCTGTGCCTGGAAAAACCAGACAAATTCTCCACCATAGTTCTTGCCTTCTCTTTAAGAACCCAACAAAACCAAAGAAACTAGGTATATGCAGGAAGAGAGGAGACAGATAATAAGAATGGGAGGGACATGGAGCTTATAGGAAGAGATGGGAAGCAGCGATCCATCCACATGATGGGCTGCCCTGTAGCTTCCAGCTCTGCTGAGGACCATAAGTGGAATAAACAGAAGAGACATAGGACTGAGTGTGTGTGATAACCCCATGGCTGGCCTGCAGAAGATGTGGTGGTGTTATAGTTGTTTTTCACTCTTTTCTCTTTTGGGGGGGCCTGTCACCCAGATCCCAAATAAGTCACACACAGAGTCTTATTATTACTTATGAATGCCTGGCCTTAGCTTGGCTTAGTCTCTAGCCAGCTTTTCTTAACTTTAACTTATCCCATCTACCTTTTGCTTCTGGGCTTTTCTGGTTCTCTTACTTCTGTAAATCTTACTCTTACTCTGTGGCTTGCTGTGTAGCTGGGTGGCTGGCCCCTGGAATTTCCTCCTTCTCTAGCTAATTTATCTCTTTTCTTCTCCTTCCTCCCAGATTTCTCCTATATATTCTCTCTGCCTGCCAGCCCCACCTATCTCTCTCTCTCCTGCCTTGCTATTGGCTGTTCAGTTCTTTATTAGACTAGTCAGGTGTTTTAGACAGACAAAGTAACACAGGTTCACAGAATTAAACAAATGCAACAGGAACAAAAGTAACACACCTTAAAATAATATTCCCCAACAGTGTGGCCCAGACTAAAGGTAGATTTTCCCACATCGAAAGATCCAGATTTCAAGTCTTCTGACTTGAAATGATTTATTTAAGAAAAAAAAAAACCTTGGGGCTGGAGAGATGGCTCAGAGGTTTGTAACATGAATTGGTAAATGGTCTTTTTTTTTTTTTCAGGTTTTTCGAGACAGGGTTTCTCTATGTAGCTTTGGTGCCTCTCCTGGAACTCACTCGGTAACCCAGGCTGGCCTCGAACTCACAGAGATCTGCCTGCCTCTGCCTCCTGAGTGCTGGGATTAAAGGCGTGCGCCACCATCGGCTGGCGGTAAACAGTCTTTTAATAAAAAAAACCTGGAGCCAGATATTGGGGTAAATGCTGAAAGATCAGAAAGACAAAGGAACAAGCCATTGCCACGTCTCACTTCGTCAACTCCACGAATCCTCTGACTGAATGTCTCTGAGTCCTCAGTTGAAAAATCATTAGTTCCTGTCTCCTCACGCCTTATATATCTTTCTCTGCCCAGTGATATCACTTCCTTCCTAGTGCTGCAATTAAAGGTGTGTGTGCTTCCCAAGAAAAGGCATGAGATCTCAATTGCTGGGATTAAAGGTGTGTGCCACCACCGCCTGACATCTGTGTTTAATCTAGTGGCTTGTTCTGTCCTCTGATCTTCAGGTAAATTTTATTAGAGTACACAATACATTGCCACAGGGGTTCAATTCCCTGCACCCACNTGGCAGCTCACAACTGTCTGTAACTCCAGTTCCAGGGGAATCTGACACTCTCACACAGACTTACATGCAGGCAAAAACACTAATCAGTGCTCATAAAGTAAAAATAAATTAAAGAAAAAAATAATTAAAAGAAAAATTAAAAAACCCTCACAGGTGTACCCAGCTACTTGGGTTTAGTTCATTCCAGATGTAGTGAAGTTGATAGCCAGGAACAGCTATTACAGTGTTCCTGTCCTTCTGTCCATGAATCCTCCCCAGGACCCTCAGTCAGTGCCCCAGCCTAATCTGGCCACTGCTGCCTACCCCTAACCTGTAGGCCCTTCCCACNTCACTCCAACCTCTCTGCCCAGACAGATAGTGCACATACTGTGCTAGGGTCTAGCTGGGTTAGTCTCCTTGATCTTCCCTTCTACAATCCTCCCCCAAGCTCCACAGCTACCTCCAAACTCCAGGCTTGGACCAGAATGTCCATCCTACACACCACCTCCGTGTCTACCTGACATCATTCCATCTAAGCTACCTCATCCTTTATGCCCAACCTGGCTCACACTTCCTGGATCTGCCCCAACTTGCTCTGTCCATACCGACATAGAAGTTCACATGCCCAGACCACGTCATAAAATANAAACAGTATGAAAACTCAAGGCAGTAGCTGCACCCTGCCTCCCCTCGGCCCCAACAAAAATACCCACCAGTCCTATAGAAATGTTCACCAAAGAGAATTGCCTAGGTGGACCCCAGGACACAGAATTTAAAAGTACAATCACAATTTTTGTGACACCTCAAGAAGGCCCTCATCAGAGGCAGCCCCTCAACAGACTTCCCAGCCTCTAGATCTAAGAGATGCACACTTCTGTTTATCGAAAATTCCCCATGGCAGAGCCCACCACTACAACATCACTAAAGGGACAAAGGCCCCAGCCTCATCTCACTCCTGAATCAAATGTCACATCGGCTCAACATTTCTTCTTGAATGTTTAGTGAGCATCTCAAATTTAGCATTTCCCAAACCACGTTGATCCTCTTCCCNAACCTTCTCTTCTTCAAGTCTTTCCCCTTCTCTTTAAGCAACCACTCTAGCCTCCTAGTTGTCCAGTTATCTAAACTAAAATGGGGAGTTTGCGTACCTCATACTCAGTGCACAGATCCATTGGCAAGCTCTAGGCACTTCACATACAGGCTTTGGTGAAACTGGCCCCACCCACTTTCCACTGAAGATTAAATAAAGAGGTTTCGCTTTATCTGACACAGTGTGTCTCAGTAGAAGTTTCTGCTCCTCATCCTTTCCTGTGTGGAAGTGACACTTCCACATATGAAGACAAACACTCAAGACCACACAGGCTGGGGAGATAAAAGTCTACATAGAAGAAAACAGTTTGAAACTGTGCTTAGTGGACCCAGCCAGACCTGGGTACATCCTTTCTTCNATGTAGACACATGGTAGGGAAAGGAAGGTGGGGCTCCGATACCAAGGTTATATACAAATCAGTAGGTACAGAGTATAANTGGATTTGAACCCACAAACTTCTTGATCTGCAGTCAAATGCCCTAACCCTGTATTATTACCCATGTGGGGGAATGGTACTTAGCTAACAATTATCTTTTGTGTGGTAACACTCAGACCNGTGAAGTTACAATATAGGGCTCCTTCAGGCCTGCTTTCTAGAAGCTGCTAGACATGACTAGCAAGATGGTGTCCCACAGCTCTACAGCCTTCCAGGCCTGTACTGGAATGAGTACTTCAGCCAAGAAAGAGGAAAGAAGCAGCCTGCAGACCTGAGCCCATTTCACACTGCTGTCCTGGGTTAGCACCTGAGCTGGCCAACTGTCTCCTGCTTTAGCTCCCAGACATGCCTCCCCTCCTTCCATGAAGACAGAATGAGCTGTCACACAGGTGTTTTCAGTGCCTTAGTTGGCCTTTGCACCAACAGCACTNCAGAATCCCTGTCTGTCCTGGTAGAGCAGCTGAGCTAGGCTTCTGGCCTCTGAGGTTGAGGGAGATGTGCAGAGGCACCGGCATAGGAGAAAGCAACTCAGGTTTCATCCACCCTAGACAGAAAACCTAGAAAATTTCCTGATTGTCTCCCTAAGTCTATGATTGTTATTAGTTTTATTTTAAATTTATTTTCAATTATGTATACACTTCTGTGTCTGTGTGTGGAGATATGCATGGTGTGCAGGTCCCTGCAGAAGCCAGAATAAGGCATCAACTCCCCTGGAGCTGGAGTTACAGGTCACTGTGAGTTGCCAGATGTGGTGCTAAGAACCAAACTCAAGTCCTCTACAAGAGCGTTATATACTCTTAACTGTTACGCCATCTCTCCAGTCCCTCGGGAGCTGTTTTTACATATCTTAGTTTTAAACACTAATTTAAAAAAATCTGTTAATTTACTTTTNCTTTTGTCTTTTCAATACACTTTATTGTTTGGAAAGTTACCTTAATATTTTCTGTATTTTATTTCTTCCTTCTTTAATTTCTAAGAGTTATTTTGTGTTCCATAGGGGGCTATATAGGAGCCTCTTCATGTTCCACATGTGTTGTACTTCCTATCTTTCAAATACCAGTTTCTTTGAAGTTTTCCTCCTTGTCTGGCCAATTAACAGGTAGACCAGCCATCTGGAGATCTCCCCAAACAGCAATAACAACCAATCAGACACTTTTCAAAATTCTTAACATAATAGAGACGAAGAAAAAGAAGCTGGCTGCAGACAAGAATGCCGAGAACGCATTCAAGAAAAGCTATTAGAGACAAGTGTTGAAATTAGAAANGAACAGAAACTCCAGTGGCATGGGGCCAATGTTCGTAGGGGAACAATCTTACTATCGATCAGGGTGGGCATCAGTGAGCTTCTGCTTTGGAAGAAGGACCATAAGCTCCAGTCCTAAAGCTTCCTCAATGAGTTCAGGAACCACAATTGGGCTACTCAGAGGCCTACGCTGGAGCCTGAGAAACTGCCCCTCCTACACACCAGGACCAATGAGGGGCTAGCGGGCTGTTTCACNATGGCTTCCAAGCTCTCTCAGCAGTATCACAGGGTTTAAGATTCATCTTTCTATAACTTTGGGATTTTCTCCTGCATCATTTNCTTTTCTCCTAGCTGTGACCAAATATCTTCAAAAGTAAGTTAGGGAAGGAAAGAGTTATTTTGGCTTATGGTTGTAGGAGAGGCAGTTTATCACGGCAGGGATGCGCGGTAGCAATAACACAAGGTGGGCACATTTGCCCCCCCCCTCCCCAGTCAGGACGCAGAGAGACATAGATGCTAGCACTCAGCTTGCTTTTTTCCTTTTCCTTTTTGTATTCAGTCAGGAAACCAAGCCATGGAATGGTTCTGCTCATGTTCAGGATGACTCTTCCCTCCTCAGATAAACCTCTCAGAACCCTAAGACACACCCAGAGATGAGCCTCCTTGGTGACTGTAAATCCAGCTAACNCGATAACTGAAATTAACCATCACACCACGAAGTCTCAGTTTCAGAGGAGACAGTTACCTCGTTCCAATGAAAGAGTGCCTGCACTGACTAATGGGGGATCCCCTGTGCAGCACTAGGGCGGTTCAGTCTGTGGAGAGGATAATGGGGTGGGAGACTCTCTGGAGCCTTCACCTAAATGGGGCTAGAACCTGACCCCAGCAGAGCCCTCCTCTCTAGACACCCTTATCATGTGATGAGTAGCTTTGCTCCATCCCATGACTCCTCTCATGACAATCCACCTCAGCATTAGCCCAGGGACAGCACAGCTATATTGGCATGGACTGACGCCTTGAAACCTAAGCCAAAATAAACATTTCTTTCTTTACATTGTCTATCTCAGGCATTTTTTCACAGTGACAGAAACGTGAATAGCACCTAAGTTGTACACAGAGGAGAATCCAGCTTCTCCCCACCACTGGGGAATCCCACCATGAATGCTGGACTTCTGTTGTCCCTTGCCACCTCTCTGGGAGGTATAGTGTTGCTTTGTTTGTGCGTGTGTTTGTGTGTGTTTGTGTGTGTGTCTGTGTGTGTCTGTGTGTGTCTGTGTGTATTCTGTCCCCCCAAACTCTTATAAGTGGTAGAAATTTCAGATTAATAATCCTGAGTGATTAATCTACTTAACAAGTAGGAGCTAAATTTGTCACTCCAGGAGATCACTGATGTCCCTTTTGGTGTGGGAGAATGAGAAGAGGGAGGAAGAGGACCTAAACTTCTCAGGCCCCAGCTCAGACCTAACAAATCAGAAAGTCTGAGATGGGACCAAAGTCTAAGCTGCACCCATCATCACACTCTTGGATCATTCTTAAATTCACCCATATTCAGCAACCTTTAATGTACACTTCCATATTGTATTCCTNAAAGAAAAGACTAGAACANGAAGTCTGCCTGGGTCCACAGGATGCTTAGTAACTAACATGTTCATGGTTCTGAAACNACATTTATAGTTCTGGAGCTTTCCATTGCCCCAGCTCGGGAGNTTAGACTAGACTCCATTCCCATCAGTCTAGTCTGCCTCTCTCTCCCACTACTCTTTATTACATGAAGTATGTATAGGGCACTGTCCTCAGGGAGGACCTATATTTGACCCAGGGACCTCTTGATCTGCAGTCAAATGCTCTATCTCTGAGCTATACCCCCAATAATTTGGTGAGTGCCTAACAAACACTTTTTCAGCTGTATTGCAATACTCATACCTAAGGGTATGGGCAAATGAGTGGATTGTTGTTCACATGAGTGCCAAGGAAGTCCATGGGTGAAGTGGATCATGTTGTTTTCTAAAAGTGCAATGCAGACACGCACTCACCCACCATCCACTCAGCAATGGAGCAGACAAGTCACATAAGCTCTGACATGCATAGCTGCAGGGTATTCCAACTGGGGATAACTGATATAGTTGCTTAAAGAAAAAAAGAACCAAAGTCAAGAAAAAAACATTAAAGAACACAAATACCTCCTCTTTGCAAAAACAAGACATTTTATTTCTTAAAACAAAACAAACAAAAAAACTCATGGAAGAGAGACCAAGTCACTTCAAATTGAAAATAAGACACTAAATGAATTGACCTCACAAGGGAAATGAGTAAAACAAAGCTGGCAAAGCTGTTTTTTAAGATTTATTTATTTTTATATAATATATATGAGTGTTTTGCCTACATGTATGTGCAGTACGCCAGAGGCCAGAATAGAGCATCATATCCTCTGGAACTGGGGTTACAGTTGTTAGCCATGATAGGAACCAAACCTGGGTCCTCTGCAAGCACACTCTTAACTACTGAGCTGTCTCCCAAGCCATTTACAAAGTTCTTGTGTTTATAGTGCTGTATTAAATGCTCAAAATATAAAGAAATGCAGTCTGGATTTCCCTCCTTGGCTTTATAGTAAATTATCCAATTCCTATTTAATGTATTACTTTCCTCTGTGTCTGTGTATGTATGTGTATGTACCATGTTGGGAGCCAGATGTCTTCCTCCACTCCTGCTCCAGCTCATTCTGACAGACTGGTGCTTCTCTGCCCCACTCCTGACCTCATGCTTGAGAGCAGAGATTTTATCCACTGAGCCATCTCCCAGCCCCTGTGACGTG
Source organism: Neotoma lepida (assembly GCA_001675575.1). Taxonomy (NCBI): domain Eukaryota; kingdom Metazoa; phylum Chordata; class Mammalia; order Rodentia; family Cricetidae; genus Neotoma; species Neotoma lepida. The sequence continues at coordinate 339,239 of LZPO01097169.1, read as the reverse complement.
TACTTTTAAAGCTTTCTCTGCCTAGCAAGACATGCTTTTCCAGTATATACACCCTGGTGATTTNTCAGGACAATCAGTTCTCATGTCAAATCAGNGACTTGCTTTTTCACTGATACACATTTATTTCTACTGTAAGACACCAGGTATCTTTCTAGTAATTCATTTTAATCAATGAATTACATAAACAAATAGCTTTAGTACTGTATAGCATGATAGGTTTAAATGATTGTGNAAATTAACTCACAGCTATACAGGAAAATGTCTGACTTTTAAAATCTGATGGAGATGAGGCTGCGGGTCTCACTCACTAGGAAGCCAGGAGGGAGAGCAGAAGGTGATTCATTGGCCTTTAGAGCCTAGAATTGATAGCTGTCTTTGAGTTTTGGGGTCTTTCTTCAGTTCATTTTAGCTTCAATATCATTTTAAAACAATTTCCGTTATTTTCTAGTTGGAGGTAGCCAACAAATGCCACATTGAGACTCTCTCCCTTCTCTAAGTCCTCTTTGACTTTCTGTGCCGATGGTGCGCCCCNGCAAACATGGTGAATGATTCCTAAAATTTACGGCACTTTNCTCAAGAAATGTGTGTCAAGCACCAATCTCACGAAGCAACATGGTCCAAGAAGATCATCCAGAATGTTAGCTTTTAGATATGAGCAAGGTGAGATGGCTCAGAGCAGTGCTGTTTTTGNAGATGGCCTTCATTCAATTCCCTGCTCACAACTGTCGCTAANTGTCGCTGGGGGTCCCACGCACTGTGCACACGGGTGGAGCACAGACATACAGGCAGGCCAAACACCCATACTCACAAAATAACATTTTAAAAAGTGTGGCGGGAGCAGGGGAGGCGAGCAAGTATGGTTCAGCGGTTAAGAGCGCGTATGTTCTCAGCACCCACCAACAGCAGCCCACAAACATCTGTAACCACTGAACCCGAGCTCCGCAGGCATGGTGCATAAACACACAGGCTTGACTGGCATCATCTACCTACTAGGTTCCCTGAAAAATTCGTTGTGCTCTGGCCTGAAGCCAGATAAAAATTCTGGAGCAGGTGAGGACCCCAACCCGCCTCAGTAAAGTAAGTGAGACTCTGGTAAATCGAACCCCGGTCCCGTGCTTTAAGGCAACTGCTTTACCAACTGAGCCATTCCACCAGGTTCCATTTCACACTTTCTTTGTAGTGTTTTGAAGGTATCTAAGCTATATTTTGCTTTTTAAAACAGGGTGTCTAGTTCTGCCTTGCCTCTACCTCCCAAGTCGGTATTAAAGGATGTACCACTGCTCTGCTGACTGAGCTTTGTCAGGTTGAGTCATTTGTTTATTTTAATTTTTGATTCTTATTTTTTCCTTTCTTTTCTACTTCGTTGTTTAGTTTGACATCTTGTGTTATTGAATGTCATTAATTCATTAGATTTCATGTGGGGGTGAGATTGAAATTTTAGTAAGTAAAATGGAGTGAGAACAATTCTAAGGAGTCAGCTTATTCCCCTGCCACCTTGCTGGACCTAGCAATGTCACTCAGNTTGTCAGGCCTGGACACAAGCGCCTCCATCCCCTGAGCCACCTTGCTAGTCCCTGGTATATTTTTTTATATAAACACATAGAAGCTATGGTGTGGTGATATGTTGTGTACCCTAATAAAGCTTGCCTGAGGATCAGAGGACAGAGCCAGCCATTAGTTATTATCTCTACAAAATCCTCAGCCTAAAGAGAGTGAGTTCCTGTCTCCTCACACCTTATATACCTTCTCCGCTCTGCCATATTACTTCCTGGGATTAAAGGTGTGTGTGCTTCCCAAGCAAAGGCATGAGATCTCAAGCGCTGGGTTAAAGGTGTGTGCTACCACTGCCTAATCTCTATGTCTAATCTAGTGGCTGAAGATCCTCTGATCTTCAGGCAAGTTTATTAGGTACACAATATATCACCACACTATGGNACTCATTGCACAAAACCACTGTGATTCTGACAAAAGACAGCAATCCCTAAAAAGTGATTACAGTTGATATAAAAATTGATAAGCCTGTCAGTGCCCACTTTAAAATATGAAATTATAGTTCTCACCAGCATCCATGCTAGGACCCACTATGGTGCAGTTCTGAAATCACAGCACTCAGTAGGCCCAAAGCGCACATCCGGGATGAGTCAAACCTGCTTAGTTCTCACNAATTACAAAATAAAAAGGCATCTGTTGAGTGATACGATACAGCACTGAACACTTGGACACATCAGTTTATCTGAGCAGAGGGCCACACCTTCATTCCTTCTTTTCTCCTGTGTAATCCAGGCCCAGCACTTTCTGTCTGCCAACTGCATGATTTGGGTGTTTGTTTCTCATCTCTNCACTCTGTTCTTCCTAATTNTCTCCTCAGCTGCTGCTTGCTTTGAAACAAGAAGGCAGCCCAAGACTAAGAATGGGAGGGCCATTCGGCCTCCAGGAAGAGATAGGACACAATTGTCCATCCAAATGACGAGTGTTTAAGGGCTGGCTTGTAGCTTCCAGCTCAGCTGACGACCNTAACTGGGGTGGATGGAAGAAAAGTAGAACTGAATATGGACCATGTGGACAAAAGTTTCTGTAAGTGGAAAAACAGAACAAAACAACAAACTTAGGGTAGAAGGCACCTGGATTTGAACCAGGGAGCTCAATGACAGAGGCCAGGTGCTCTACACCCTGAGCTAGGTCTCACGGCCCTACAGGGAGGTCTACTAACCACCTTTTATAGTCACAGACATGCACAGCCTTCCCATCATAGAGTGGAAGTTTCTACTTATCTCTATAGAGACGGTAAGATCAGCACTGATTTCCTATAAACACAACCCAGGAAGACCTTTCTCCAGTCCCCAGTGTTCCCAGCTCTACCTCTGTTGACATGTCTGCCTATCCGTTCTTCAGTCTGCAGAGAAGCAGATATATGCTAATATACTACACTACAGGGGCCTTTAGGGCTTAAATATCTCATTTCTCTGTGTTATACACAGGACCTTAGTTGGAAGCTGAGTCGGTTAGTTGAATGTCAACTTGACACAAGCTAGAGTCAATTGAGAAGGGAAAACTCAACTGATAAAATGCTCCTAACCAGACTGGTCTGTCAAGCCTATGGGGCATTTTCCTGATGGATGATTGATGTGGGAGGGCCAGGTTCACTGTGGGTGGTGCCACNCCTGGGCCGGCTGTCTCAAGTGCTAGAAGGAAGCAGTCTCGGGAAGCTGTGAGGAAGAGCCCAGTAAGCAGCGCTCCTCCATGCCNCTGCCTCTCCTCTTCCTGCCTCTAGGTTACTATCTTGAGTTTCTACCCTAGATTTCCTTTGGCAAGAGATTGTTATCCGGGAGTATAAGCTAAAATAAACCCTTTCCTCCCCCAAATTGCTTTTGGTCATAGTGTTTTATTACAGGAATAGAAAAGTAACTAAGACAGAAGCCATTATAGCTAACTCCTTTTTTTAAAAAGCCCTACTCTTTATTTTTAATTAATTAATTATTTATTTATTTATTTTGTGTGTGTGTGTGTGTGTGTGTGTGTACATGTGTGAGTGCAGATGTCTATATATGTCTATATATTACAGTCATATAGAGGTCAGAGACAACTTCCAGGAGTTTGTTCTCTCTTCCACCTTGTTTTGAGGCTAGGGTCTCTGTTGTTTTCTCTGATGAACAGTGTGTGNCAGCCTCTGGCTGATTCTTCTGTGTCTCCCATCTCACTATAGGAATGCTAAGATTACAGATGTCTGCCTCCATATCNTACTTTTAAAGTGACTTAGAAAGTGAACTCAGGCTTGAGACATCTCCTGGCCCTATAACTAAATTCTTTATAGACACCTGCAGGATCTACATTGGAACACANGTNTCTGGCCTGTGGATCTGTGCAGTAAGCTATAAGGGCAAAGGCAGGAGAAGGTTGTGGCTTTCCCGGGCCCTGATTGGACAAGAAAGGAGTCCTGAGAACAATCACGAGGACAACATAGAATGAGGACCACAAAGGGCCTCTGTGGGGACAGCTCTACTGTGACCTTTACCCCACTACATGAATGTGTCCACTTTTGCATATATTTGCACTTACATCAAAATATCTTCCACAGTTATTTTTCAAGGTTGTGGTGGTTAAGAATGGCCCCCATAGGCTCATATATTTGAATGGTTAGTCACCAGTGAATGGAACTGTTTGAAGGGATTAAGAAGATTGGGAAGTGTGGCTTTGTTAGAGAAAGTGTGTCATTCAGGGTGGGCTTTGAGGTTTCACAAGCCCATGCCAAGCCCAGATCTCTCTGCCTGCCGATCGGGATGTAGCCCTCAGCTACTGCTCCAGCATCTGTGCCACCATGTTCCCACCATATGAAAATGGACTCACCTCTAAAACTGTAAGCCAGCCCCAATTAATTGTTTTCTTTTCTAAGAATTGCCTTGGCCATGATGTCTTTTCACAGTAAGAGAACAGAGACTCAGACAGAAATTGGTAATGGGAGTGGGATATTGCTGATTGGCCTGACCATGCTACTTGTTGGTAGAATGTGAACTTTGAGACTTTGGATTAGGAAGGCAGTTGAATGCTTTAAACAGAGCTTAATGGGCCATCCTAGTAGGAGAATGGAAGACAGTGGTAAGGGTAATTTGAACTATGGGGACCCAGCTTAAGAAGTTCAGAAGGGGAGGAATATTAGCAAGTGGCCTAGAGACCATTCTTGTGATAATTTNGCAAAGAATGCTGCTTTTTGCCCTTGTCCAAAAAATCTGCCTGAAGCTAAACTGAAGACTTTTGGATTAATGGCATTGACAGAGGAGATTTCAAGACACTGACTGTGTCACTTGGTTATTAGCGGTCACCCTTATACAGATCTACAATGAAAAGGAGCAAGCTGAGCAAGGAAAAATGCAAAATGTATAGTTTGAAGAGAAAAGGAGCAACAAGAAATTTAATATTGGAGCCAAGGTCTGTGCTCAAAGACATAAAAAGTTTAAAGTGAAATCTGAAGCTACATGGAATAAAGGGAGATCAGGGCAAGACCCACCCATCTGAGTTTCCAACTTGTGAAAAGGAATTAAAAGAAATCTTAAGAGTGAAAGCAAAGTTCCAGCCCCATTAAGCAGTGGAACTTGGCATCTTCTGCCACGTGGTTCTGGCTTTAGAATCAATGATACAAAAAAGAGATTATGGAATTTCCCCTCCATGGGCAGGGAAAAGTGNCTGAGGCCAGGTGTGTGTCAGAGGTGTCCCTGCTTGGAGGCCTAGGGAGGCCATTATGTGAAGCTTGTAGTTGAAGCCTGGATTGCCTTGGAGACCCCAAGATGTTGAAGATACCAGAGCCGTGGGATACCTGCTGAGGAGAGCTGCTAACAGGGAGTGGAACCAGCTCAAGAGAAAGAAGTGTGTTGCAGTCAACAAAGCTGAAAGAAGTTGGAGATCTGAAAGTGCTTCGACATCAGACATGGAGATGCAGAGTTTGAAGTTTGTCCAGCTGGTTTTCAGTCTTGCTTTGGTCCAGTATTTCCTCTCTCTGATTCCTTTCTTCCCTTTTGGAATGATAGTGTATATCCTGTGCCATTGTTTGTTGGAAGTATTTGATCTGCTTTTTCATTTGATTTTACAGGGGATTACAGTTAAGAAATCACATGAATCTCAGAAGAAACTTTGAACTTTAGACTTTTTAAAGAAGTTTGAAACTGTTATGGACTATGGAGACTTTTGAAGTTGAACTAAATGCATTTTGTGTTATGATGTGGCTACAAGCCTATGGGGGCCAGGGAGTGGAATGTGGTGGTTTGAATAAAAATGGCCCTTTAGGCCCATAAAGACTGGCACCATTAGGAGGCATGGCCTTGTTGGAGTAGGTGTGGCTTTGTTGGAGGAAGTGTGTCACTATGAGGTGGGCTTTGGGAGGTAGGAAGAAACTGAGAGGGGGAACTATAATTGGAATATATGAAAAATATCTATTTTCAGTAAGAGAAAAANTTATTTTGGAAGCCAAGAGTGGTGGTCCACACCTTTAATCCCAGTACTTGGGAGGCAAAGGCAGGAAGATCTCTCTAAGTTTGAGGCCAGTCTGGTCTATATAGGAGTTCCAAGATAGTCAGAAGGACCACATAGAAAGACTCTCACTCAAAAGAAAATCTATTTTGATCATCTTCATCTTCAATCAGCCAGTTCATTTGCATTACCGTAACTTCTGATGTGGTAATACATTTACCATCTTGTAGTTTGGGTCTGTTTGTCCCTATTTCTTCTTCTTCTT
>LZPO01097169.1:255715-267316 GCA_001675575.1 Neotoma lepida | reverse complement strand
GTTCCCAGATCTTGCCAGCCTCGGCATTCAATAAACACGCGTTTCAATGAACCTGTCCAGAAAAGAGGGTCATCTCTCATGGTTGGAAAGAGCACTGTGTACGCGGGGGCGAAACAGCAACTTGGGGTCAGCAAGCCGCTCCCCGCTCGGCCTCAGTTTCCTCCTAAGCCGCCCGTCTAGTCCCTTCCAGCCCGTGCCCTCAAGGATTCCAGAAATTCTGTCCTTTCTGGCCGAAAACAACACTGAGGCTTTTCACAAAGCACTCCCACCCCCACCCCTCGCTCCCCTTAGATCCACAGCCCGCGTCCCTGGAACCCGGGCTGCACCGCGCTGGTCACATGAACTCCGGCTTTCTCTGGTGTGACGGCTCTCTCCGATCCCTTTGTGAGCGCAGGTTTTGAAAGCCAACGACCGGGTTCTGGGTTTGAGACGCGCAGGCGGCCGCGGGCGGAAGGCTGTCGGAGCCCATCGGCCCGCCTCCAGAGCCAGCGCGCCGCACGGGCCGCGCGCCCCGGAATCCGCTCCACCGCCGCTGCCGCCCGCCGCGGCCTGGCCCGAGGGCGCCGGGCCGCCAGGACGCCAGGTGAGCCGCGAGGGCCCGGGAGCCGCGACGGGCTCAGGGCGTGTCCGGCGCCGCGGCGGCCCGCGCCTCACTGTTCGCTCCTACCGGCTGTAGATGGAGCTGTCTGGGTTCCGGCCGCCTCCGACGAGCCTCCGAGCGCTCCTCTTGAAACGCTTGAGAGGGACATGCCTCCCAGGATGCAGTTTGTAGCAACATGGCAGCTGCGGTGCAGCTCCCCTGCTGAAGAGGCGCCGGGACGGCCGCGCAGCACGCAGCCGGGGCCCGGGCCGCAGCCGGGGTCGCAGCGTCGGCCGCTCGGGGCGGGCGAGCGCGCCGGGGGCGGCCGCCGAGCGCTGGGGCCCAGCTTGCCGCCNGGGCGCAGCCCGCACAGCCGCGCTCCGACGCCGACGCCGCCCGCGCCCGCCCGCCGCGCGCAGCCCCGAGCAGGCCGGGGCCCGACGGCCGCGCAGCCCCGGCGGGCGAGGCCAGGCCGCGCCGCACTGCCAGCCCGCCCACGGCTCCGGGCCTGCGTGGGACTGCGCGCGGCGGCGGCAGCGGCGGCGGCGGCGGCGGGGACTGCGCGGCGCGGGCCGGGCGGCGCAGGGCCATGGCCGAGGCGGCCCCGGCTCCGGGGAGGGCAGCCCGCGCGCGCACGGACGCGCGGCCTCGGGGCCCGGGGGACTGCCTGCGTGCTCCGGGCTCGGCGGCCCGGCCTGGGGTCTCGGTAAGGGCCGGACGCGGCGACGTTAGCGGGGAGGGGGCGCCCTGGCGGGCTCGCGCGCCCCCTGGGGGGGAAGCCGGCCGGGGCGGGCGGGAGCGGCGGCCGTCCGTGCGAGGCTGCGCGGCCGCACGGCGCCTGGACACGCGGCCCGAGGTGGGGCGCGGGCGGCGCGCTCGCTCCCTGGCTGCGGAGCCGGCGCTGCGTCCGTCGGGGTGGCCGGCGGCACGTTTTCCGCAGAGCTCGGCCCCGCGGAGCGGCTCCCGGCCTGGGCGCGGCGCTGACGCGGCTCTCCCATTTCGCAGAGCGGAGACACTGAGGCACGGACACCCGGCGGCGACCTGCTCTGCCTGCCCCAAGGTCACGTAGAGAGTCGGCCCGGGCTGGGTGCCCGCAGCCCCGTTGAGGCCTGCCCGGCGTGCTGCGGGCCTGGACGGGGAGGGGGCGGCGCTGGCGGCGGCTTCACGGGAAGGGCGGCCTGGGCTGGCCGAGCACTGGCTGCGGCCCGTCGGGGGAGGAGGGGAAGGCCGGGCAGCGCCCAGCCCAGCGTCTCTGGTGTGGGGAGCCCGGTGACCCACAGCCTCTGCATCAGGAGGACCCCGAGTCAAACTTGAGCTGCGGATGGATGGGGTCTGGCGAGTGAGCACCTAAGAGGTTGACGTACCTCTTCGGAGGGCCATTCAGTAATTAAACGCCATCCCACCCAACGTGCTCTCTGAGGCACCCTGGCTGTGCTAGGCAGGTTTGCTGCATGGGAGTCCGTGCTTTTGAGCCTGCTTCCTATGTGTACAGGAAGAGATGGGATAGATGGTTTTCTAAAAAGCCTCGCAGGTCTTTAAATACCAATAACAAAACTCCTGGGAAATAAAATGAAGATTTTTTTAAAACATGCCTACCTCTGGGCTTAGGTCTCCAGAACCCTTTCATGGCATGGCATGTAATTCTGGGTGAGCCATCCTGGGTCATGTAAGAAAATGGCACATTTTTTTATAAGAAATGTTTTGTTATGCATTTTTCTAGTACATTGGCAGGGATTCTGGAGCCCCCATTCTCTTATCCTACAAGGAGGGAGAAAGACAGGTAGAGTCTCTGACATGTGGTGCAGAGGAGTTCCCACCCTCCTCTCTGCTAGCAGTTTGAGAATCTGAGTTTATTCGTTTTAGGTCTTTGCTTAAGGGTAAGATCAAGCCACAGGTTTACTGGAACTGATGATGTTGTATCAAGACTTAAGTAGTAGATGGGGAAAGGGATACATCTTGTGACCCTTCACCCCTTTCCATACTCCAAATCCCTAAATGGAGAAAACAAAAAATACTATTTTCCTTTGAGCTCTGATTCAACTGGCTAATAAAGATGTCTTGCCCTGCTGGCATTATTTGCTATAGCCTTTTTTTCTTGTTTAAGTTAAAACCCTGTGTTATCCAGGAAGCTAACCTGCCCTCCAGGTATTTTTTCCTCTTTCCTACTAATTGTTGGCAAATACCCGGCAGGCAGACAGTCTTAATGTACCTGTTGTGTTGGCTGTGTTGGTTCCTTTACCCAGTGAGTGGGGCTTCCACCTAAGGGAGCTGTCTAATCTTGCTACCAACTTAACAGCTAAGGGTTGAGAGTTAAGGGGCCTTTGAACTCTCAGTGTTTGCAGAATTATGCATCTGTGTGTATTTTGAGGAGAACTCATCCCTTGCATTGGATTTTCTAAGGGCTTTGGCATCACCATAATCAGGGATGTCTTTAAGGGATAGGGCCTTCCTTCCATTCCAACACGATTGCATGTGGTAAGTCTGTTAAATCACCAAGCCTCTGACTTGTGTCACACCTGTCAGCTGCCTCTGTCTATAACTGAGGCCTAGAGGTCACCTACAGACTCTGAAGCCTGCAGTCTATGTGACCTGAGGCAAGGTACATGTAGCCTCTCCTATTTTCAGTGTTTTCATAGGCTAAAGGTGGATAATAATCCTTGTTGTGCCTATTTCATTAGGTTTTGTGAGGCTCAAATGAGATAATCCTTTAAAATGCTTCAACACAGTTTATGTCCCATAATAAATCCTAAATATTTACTCNGCTAATGAGCTCCCATATAACAGAGCTGTGGATCATACTTTGTCAAAGATCTTTGCAGGACAAGGTCTCAGAATCTTCAGTCCTTGGCTTACAAGTAGAATGCTACTTTAGTGAAGTGACCTGTGTATGAATCAATGAACAGATGTTAGAAAGACAGCTGTGGAAGGTATGATGTGTGTTTCGACAAGTCTTTGATAGATGGAGAAAGGATCCTCATCACTTACCTAGATGATCTTTTTAACTTATCAGTCCACAGTTGACTCATTCAACAGGCATTTATTGAGCACACACTGTAAGACAGGACATAGGGATATGCTAATTTTCAAGTGAAGAGAGAAAGTTTTAATTACCTTACAGAACACTCTTATAGAGAACATAGAAGCTGAACAGGTTCTTTGAAGGAATATTATGAAGAAAAGAAAAAAAATGGTTATAGAAAAATTCTGTTTAGATCCAGTAAAGGTATGGAATGGCTAGGTAAATGGACTGGGCACCCACAGAAGAGTATGGCTTCAACCTCCCTAGTAGTTCAAGATTTTAACATGGATGTGGCAAGAGGGGGATCAAAGTGCTAGAAGAAAACTCATCTTTATCTGCTTCTTGTCCCCAACACTTTTGTCACACTCTCAAAACTAGTGTAATGTCTGCATGGCTTCGGTCACTGCAGGCCTACCTCAAGAACCACAGTGAGGGAGCCCAGCCCAGCAATATACACCCGCCCCAGTGGACTGTCTACCTAGGAAACATGGGCTCCTGAGGAGGCTGCATTGCCTGCATTACCCATCACCATGTCTCAGTGTCCTTTACTTGGAGCAGAAGCCAGTCGCCATGCCCCAAGCCCATCCAGCCTCTACAGACCTTTGCAGACAAACAAGGGCAGCAGTCACACAAGCAGGCTGTGGTGGAAAGGGCAGCAATAGGTATTGATGGAACCACCAGCTGAGTGCTCTGATTTCTTCCTGGTATCCTTCCCCTACTGCACACCATTCATCATGTCTGAAATGTGTTGTGGAGGGAAAGATGGCTCTGTAGAAAACAGAAGGTGGCATAGCCATCTTTTATGTATTGTTCCTAATAGCTTTATCATTGATGTCTACATCAGTGCCACTATCAGAAGAGATTTGCTTCCTTGGAATGTGTCTTATTGTTGCAAAAACTAAAGGCCTTTTAGCATGAATGCTTGTCTCTTGGATCTGTTTAGCTAGCTAGAGACTGTGACCTTCAATGCTGTCTTTCCTTCTCTCCTTGAACACAGGTCCAGCAACTGGACATGGAGGACGAACGTTCGTCACCTCTGTCATTCTCCAGGGGTCCACACAGAGAGTCTGTGCATCAGGCCCCTGCTGGACTCCCCAGAGAAACTGTGTTCCCTTCTTGCATTCTTCCCCCCAAAGAAATTCCTTCTTTGTCCACTGCCCCCCGGCAAGGTGCCCTGCACCAGACCGACAGTACTCCAAAGCAAGAGACTTCTGGCCAGATGTCACATGTTCTCCAGAAGGGACCTTCACTCCTGTATCCTGCCACCTCTGAGCAAGACGCACACCACCAGGTATCCCTGGCTTCCCAAGAAGAAACCCAGTACCCTCCTTCAGCTGCTGGTCAGGGGACCCCTCTCCTTTCCCACTCCACCCACCACCAGGAAGCTCCACCCCACTCTCCTGAAGTTCCTGAGAAAGACTCGCTGACTCTGTCACCTACCGTTCCCGAGACTGACATGGATGCCCTGCTCCAGAGTCCCACTTTGCAAAAGGACACTCCCTTCCATACCTCTTCTGCAGCCCAGAAGGAACAGCCACTGCCCACCGCAGAGATCACTCGCTTGGCTGTGTGGGCTGCCGTCCAAGCGGTAGAGAGGAAACTAGAGGCCCAGGCCATGCGGCTACTGACCCTGGAGGGCAGGACAGGGACAAATGAGAAGAAGATAGCGGACTGCGAGAGAACGGCTGTGGAGTTTGCAAACCATCTGGAGAGCAAGTGGGTTGTCCTGGGGACCTTACTGCAGGAGTATGGGCTGCTGCAGCGGCGCCTGGAGAACATGGAGAACCTGCTGAAAAACAGAAATTTCTGGATCCTGCGGCTACCCCCAGGCAGCAATGGAGAAGTTCCCAAGGTACACCCATTCCACTGGGGTCTTCCCAAGGAAACCATCTGCAGGGGAACATGGCTTAGGGGTTTAGTTCTGTTGAAAGAAAAGGAAAGTGATGGTTGGGAAAGGAAAAACAAGAAGTCAGGGTCCTGCCGTCCAGTATTGCTTCACCAAGAGCAAATTATTTCTGCTGCTGTTAAAAGCACAGATTGGCATATAAGTCCACTTAGAAAGGAGTCAGTAAAGCCCTTCCCAGAGCCCGAGAGAGGATGCAGGCGGAAGGCTTGGGAGAGTATGTGTCCGTCTGTCTTCCTGTCAGTCTGCCCTCTGCACGCTCTTGTTCCGCATGCTGATTTCTGCTCACTCTGGGTTAATATGTCTGCACTGAACGTGAACACGTTTTTCTAGCTGTCCCATGAATGATAGATTATAACAACTGTACCCGGAATTCACATTGAGGCAGCATTGCATGCCGTCAAGGGATGATTTAAAGTGCCGGAGATTTTTTTTTATAGTTTTTATGCAGATACTGTGCCATTGTATATAAGGACTTCGGTATCTGCAGAATCCTGAGATTCTGGAACCAATCCTTTGCAGGTACCAAGGGACAATTGTACTAGTGAGCGGTGCTTAATGGTTTACCATCAGACTGGATAGGGAGAAGAATATAGTTTAACTGTTAGAGGTTTTGTGCTGTCTAACTTTTTTTTTTGTCATTTTACTTAAAAATCTTCAATGCCAATAAAACTCATTTTAGGACGTATCCTTAAGGAGCTAAGAAACGGGCTTTAATCTTATTTTCCAGAAGGTTCTAAAGGAACATAAGTGTAGACCAGTTTTCTTTCTGTTCCAAACAGACTGAGTCTGTAAGCCAGTATCTCTTGAAGGCTGTTGTACGTTAGAACTCTAGGATCACACTAAAGGCATACTGGTCTCTGGAGGTCCAGGGTGAGGCCTAAGAGTCTGCATGTCCAGCAGGTTCCCTGCTGCTGCTGGTGCTACATGTTTTAAGGTAGGAAGGGCCTGGGCAAGATGAGTCCTCCACCCCTTGGCCAGGAATGTGACCAGATTTCAGCAGGTTTTTAGGAAAGCCCCCTGAGTGCAGGGGAGGAAGGCGTTCCTGTCTAGTCCTTAAGAAGGGGAGTTGGGTTTAACAGTCTGTGGTGTTATCACTTTGCTTTTCCTGACCTGGTTGTTTGGTTTCAGGTCCCTGTCACGTTTGATGATGTTGCCGTCCATTTCTCAGAGCAGGAATGGGGGAACCTCTCTGAGTGGCAGAAAGAGCTCTACAAGAATGTAATGAGGGGCAACTATGAGTCTCTGGTGTCCATGGGTAAGAAGGCAAACATTTGGTTTGGTTTTGGTTTTATTTGGTTGATTGGTGGGGGTGCTTGTTTGGGTTTGGGTTTGTGTGTATGTGTTGTTTTGTTTTGAGATAGGGCTACCCTGGCTGGCCTAGAACTTGCTGTGTTGACCAGGTTGGCCTCAAACCCACTGAGATCCTCCAGCCTCTGCCTCCCTAGTGCTGGGGTTACAGAAATGCACTGCCATGCACATGATGAGTTTAACAGGATCTTACTGTCGAGAGAGGCTGGCCTGAAACAACCATTTAGCCCAGGCTGACCTTGAATTCACAGTCCTGCTGCCTCAACTTCCTGCCACACCTGGCTTCACATGGAATTTTCCCCATTTTGTGTGTGTATGTATAATGTGGTGCATGCATGTGTGCGTGTGCAGGCCAGAGGTCAGTGTCAAATGTTTCCTCTGTTATTCTCCTCATTAGTTTCTTGAGATGAGACCTGTCACTGAACTAGTTCACCTGACTAGACTGGCTGGTCAGAGTGCTTCTGGGACCTATCTGCTTCCCTTCCCCATCCCTCTCCTCTCCCTGCCAGCACTAGGGTTACAGATGGTCCCCACTACACCTAATGTGCGGGGTGCTGGGAATCAAAGCCTTGCTCTCATTCATACAGAGCAGACGCTTTACCAACTGAACCATCTCCTCGGCCCTACACACAGAATTCTAAAGAGTACCACAAAAGGGGTAGAGATTGCTCAGTGGTTAAAAGTTCCCAGCACACATACCAGGTAGTCTACAAAAGCCAGCTCCAGAGGATCTGACACTTCTCTTCTGAACTTTGCAGGCACCTGGAATTACATGTGCACAAACACACATATACATGTAATTAAAAATAAGATAATTGTTTTCTTTTAAAAAGAGTGACATAAATGAAAAAAACAAAAAGAAAACCAAACCTCTCACGTACTCTTGTATGTCAATATGGCCAAGCTGGAACAGTCCATTCATAGAGACACTGCACTAAAGGGCACTTGGGGCAGCAGGGGAAAAGCTGGCTAGATAATTGTGGGTTTCACCGTCAGAGCATTTTCCCCTGCATCCTGCTTACAAAATTCATTTATCTAGTGAATTATTATTAAAAGGAAAGGAACTAGAGGAGTACAAATGTACTGAGGGCCTACTGTGTGTCAGCGAGCTGTGAAATGCTTCCCAGGAGTCACAGTAGTGAGGGACTGAGGACAAGATTAGAGATCTAGTTTTCTTACCCACACAGCTGAACACTATCACTTACTGAAGCCATATGGCCCCAGGGTCCTGGTCCCCATTAGGAAGTCACAGTCTCATAGAGGTCTGTCTTATACCAAGGTCTTTCAATTCTTGTTTTCATTGAAAAGGACTAAAAAATGGAAAGATGGACTTTCTGTATGTATGTATCCTTTTCTCTCATGCGTAGAATTTTTTGACATAGATAAAAGAAAAATCTGAGGGTCTGCAAGCATAGGAAACCCAAGTTAAGATCACCACCACTCACGTAAAGGCCAGCGCAGTGATGTGTGTCTGTAACTCCAGTGCTGGAAGTGCCTGGAGCTTCACTGTCTAGCCTGTCTGGTCAAAACAGCTTCAGGTTCAGTGAGAGACTCTATCTCAAAAATGAGGAGGGAGAGTAAAGAGAAGGGCACCTGATGTAAAACTCTGGCTTCCATGTGTGCGCACAGGTGAGCACCCTGCACACCCCTCCCTGAAACACAAATACAAGAGAGAAAGGTTTGAATGTTGAGTACATTGTTGGACAGAAACTTTGATTTGGGTGCTAGAGATGCCTCAGCAGTTAAGGGCACTTGCTGCTCTTGCAGAAGACCTCAGTTTGGTTCCCAGCACCCGCATGGCAACCATCTGTAACTCCAGTACCCTCCTATGGCCTCTGTGGGTATGAGACACACATGTGGTACACATACAGACATGCAGGCAAACACTCATACACATAAATAAAAATAAATATGGGCTTGGAAAGAGAGCTCAGCATTTAAAAGCACTGGCTGTTCTTCCAGAGGACCTGGTTTTGGTTCCCAGCACCCAGATGGTAGCTCACAACCATTTGTAACTTCAGTTCCAAAGGATCTGATGCCCTCTTGCCTCTATAAGCACGTATACATGGTGGACAGACATACACGTAGGCAAAAATGCCTGTAGACATAAAGTAAAAATCTCAAAAAATTTTAAGTAAAAAAATAAATCCTTTTTTAAAAAACAAACTTTGGTTAATGCTAAAATAGGTAATTTTAGATTTCCATAGGCTAACATTACTCCTCTTAAAAATTTGTCTTTTTTTAAATACAGACACAATTACAAAAAGTTAACAATTTACAATTACGTAATAAAGAGCAAACACTATCTCACAGAAGAAGCCACCAGGCCCCTTTTAGATTCTGTCCTTTCGTCCTTTCTCATCTTTTCTGTATATATGTAAACATGCACAGTGTATGCCCTATTACACATNTAGTGTGGAGTTTGCACAAAGGCGACCATTCATTTGCAGTACCTCATATTAGACAGCTTCCTTTATCAGCACCTGGAGGCCACAGTCCTTGGAAAGAAAGTGCAGTATCCAGGTGAACTTTGGCCTTTTTTTTTTAATATGTATGAGTGTTTTGTCTGCATGTCAGCATGTGTACCACATGCATGCCTGGTGCCCATGGAGACCAGAAGAAGGCATTTGGTCTCCTAGAACTGGAGTTAAGGTGATTTGTGAGCCACCATGTGGGTTCTGGGTACCTAACCCAGGTTGTGTCTGCAAGAGCAACAAGTGCTCTTAACCCCTGAGCCTTCTCTCTGGGCCTCTGAACTCTGGCTTTTGACTGTACTGCTGAGCCATGGTGCTTCTGTCTCTCTCACTGCTGTTGTGATGAACAACTCTGTATATCTGTACAGTGACCCAGTGATTGACAGTACAGGTGTGAAGTGGGCTGTGGGATAGAGGAGGATGCACTACCTAGGAGCCTCCTAGATGGCTGGACCGGTGTCTTGTCTGCAGCATCTCTCCACATCCTGGCTTATTCTGTTGTTTTGAATCTCTGTCAGGTTTTGTTTGGTTTTCTGAGACAAGATCATATAATCCAGACTGGCCTCAGATGTGCTGACCCTGAACTCCTGATCCTTCTCCATTCCAAGTACTTAATATAGGCAAATAGTTGTCCCTTTGATAGATGAAAAAATGATACTATTTTTATTTGAATGTATTTATTTGATGATTAGTGAACTGTGCATCCTTTTTATATAATTGCTGGTCATTTGTATGTCTCCTGTGAATTACCTATTCATACTTCTGCTCTTATTTTCACTGATTATAAAGGTTGCTTCTATATAATTATGAATATTAACCATTGCTATATGTTATAATATGTATGTTTCTAATATTTCTGCCCTGTTTCTTCATCTTTTTATTTCAAAATAATTTTAAACTTCTTGAGGAGTATTGAAGATTGACCTTAGGGTCTCATACATGTTAAGCACATGTTCTACCACTGAGCCACATGCCTGCCCTGACTTTTTTCTTTTTCTCTCAGAGACAGGATCTCACAATGTAACCTTGGCCAACCTGAAACTCACAATGTAGCTCAGGTTGACCCTGAATTCACAGAGATCTGCCTACCTCTGTCTCCCCAGTGCTGAGAATAAGGGTGTGTGCCACCACATCTGGCACTTTTTTTGGAACAGGATCTCCCTCAATGGCCCAGGCTGCCATTGGACTCATAGCAGTTCTGTCTCTACCTCCCAAGTGCTGATATTACAGGCATGAGCCATCACAATTGGCAACCCTTTTTTATACACGGGACTCACTCTATCAATATTTTGTTTTATGAATTTTATACTTTAACAGGTTTAGTTTTTACTTCATACAATTTCAGTTTTGTATGAAGCTCCTGGGCAAGCTTCAGTTCCTGTGAGCAGCATGAGAAACACATGCAAATGGACCCTGAAGAAAGAGGCTGAGTACTCTCTATTTATTTTCCAGCATGCCAGTCCCTGGCAGAGGGGCTGTTCTAGGTCACATCCCCACAGGTGATACCTTTATAGCATACAATGCCACCTCATACCACAGAATATTTTCTTTCCTTCCTTCTGCCCAGACTATGCAATATCCAAACCGGACCTCATGTCACAGATGGAGCGTGGAGAAAGGCCAGCCATGCAGGAGCAGGAGGACTCTGAGGAGGGTGAGACTCCCACAGACCCCAGTGCTGGTGAGTGGCAAATGGATGTCCCAGGGCCCTACATCCTGGGTCTTTCAGTATTCAGGTGGCTCCAGTCTAAAGTGCCACAGTCAAGAGAGGACCTGAGCAAGCTGTGCAGGAAGGGGGAGGCCTGCAGGTAGATGTCCTCTTGGGACACCAGCAGCACAGATAGCTGATAAGTAGGAATGCATAGAGTTCATTGTCTTGGAGTTGTTGTTTTGTTGTTTTTTTTTTTTTTACATGACCCATTCTTGCCATCCTTTTTGTAGGAAGAATCACAGAGAAGTCATTCCTGTGTTATGCTCATACTTCCTAGATTTCCCACAGAAGGGCCATGTGTCTGCCTGAATAAAGGGTAGGCATGGACTTTACTAGGCAGTAGCCTACACACATTCACTGTGAGTGATCTCTTGGTGCATCAGTTTTGTAGGCTCTGCTTGGGGTTTTCCTTTGGACTTGCATCACTTACCTCAGAGATTTTCAGTAGAAACATCCCTTTGTCCTTGGTGGGTGAATGTAACAATCAAGAATAACAAAACATCAGCCAGGTGGTGGTGCACACCTTTAATCCCAGCACTAGGGAGGCAGAGGCAGGTGGATCTCTGAGTTCCAGGCCAGCCTGGTCTACAAAGTGAGTTACAG
>LZPO01097169.1:244756-255645 GCA_001675575.1 Neotoma lepida | reverse complement strand
AACAGAACAGCATTGGGGATCCTATTGATTGCAGAAAGGAGATTATCCTACTGGGGAACTGTTGGTGACCAACAGACAAACTTTGTTATGATTTAATGTCATTGATTTGAAGAATGCATTAGAGCTCAGAAACAACCCAAGGCAGGGAAGGTTTGTCTGGGCTCCCAGGCTCAGAGGGGTCAGGCCATGCACTCGATGCCAAACATCAAATGGAGGGGTGAGGCTTACCCCAACTCAATACCACAGATAAAAGTAGATGAATTTGAAGGTAGATGAGGTTTAGGGGTTGGTCTAGGGATACACTTTGGTTAGAGGAAAATCTGTACTTTAAAGGTTTGAGTGACTGCATCTGAAAACAAGAATTGGGTGGAAATAGAGAGATTCTGTGTGGAAGAACTCAGAGGCAGGGAGGCTTAAAGCAAGAATTGGCAGAGATGCTTCATGGCCAAAACCCTGAAATATGACCACTGCCCCCATTGGTTTTGAGGCCAGCAGCTGCACTGGTAGCATCCAACTCTTTCCCTGTCTACTTTTGTCATCTGTACCACAGATGGGCCTCCCATTGAATAGGGTTCAAAGTGAAAAACAAATGACCTAGTCCACTTTGCCCTGAGCTGGTTTAGTGTGGCACACATGTCCAGGGCCTGAGTTTCTGCAGTTCTGTGGCCTCAGGGAGAGAGCCCTCCTGTGTCATTTGTTGCACTTATCATTCCCAGCCCCTGGAGCTGACATCAGTAAGGAGGGCAGGTGACACGGGACCATTGCACCACCGCATATTTAGCTAAAGGCAATTGCTACTTGAGAAACTGTAGGTGTCTCCCTTCTACATACTTGTAATAGTCTGTTCAGTGTCTTCTCCCTAGCAAGAAGGTGGCAGAGGCAATCCTGAACTAGATCCAAAGGTATGCTACCAAGCAGGGACATCTAGAAAACAGAACTTTCTTAGTTCCACATATATCAAGAATGACAATTTTATGAGCTGCTTCAGTAAATTCATTCAGTGCTTTGGATCCCTAAGAGATCCAAAGAAAATTCAGATATTTGCACTTAGCTGAAAATGCTCAGATTAGTTGTGTCCATGTCACCCATCTGCGTGGCCATCCATTTGTTCCTTCTCCTGTGTACTCACAGCCCTGTAAGAGCAAAACAAGCCAGAAGGCATGGCAAAAATGTGTATTCTCATGTTTTAAACATTTTTAAAACATTAATACATTTGACTTAATAATGTCCTTTGAGAGAGTCTGTAACATTGAACAGAATCTAAAGTATAGTTTAAAACATAAAATGTATATCATATTATAACATGGTACACTTTCTGTCACCTCTGACATAACATTATGAAGAATTTTTATACCATAAGATTCACTTGTTTGTTTATTATTTAGTTCATCAGATTTTTTTTTATCAAGTACTTTGTCCATAGCAGGGTATCCAAGAGGTCCTCGCTCTCACTTAGGCTTATACACTCCAGTAGAGAAGACCAGATTTAGCAACCACATCTACACTATATGAAAACAGTCACTGGACTGGAGAGATGGCTCAGCCATTAGCATGTACAGCTCTTGCAGAGGACCCACATTCAGTTACCAGTACCCACATCAGATGGTTCACAACTGCCTGTTATTGCAGCTCTAGAGGATTCACTGCCATCTGGCCTCCTCTAGCATCTCCATGAACATGGTATATGCACATGACCTTTGTGCACACAGATGTACACATAAGTAAAATAAATCTTTAAAACAAAGCAGAAAAGCCACAGTCACATCCTACAATACAGCTGTGACAAGAAGCAGCCAGATTGCAAGACAAAACAGAAGATTTTGCTGAGCTTGAGGAGTCAGAAAAGGCATCATACAGACTGGCACAATGTCTCAACAGGTAAAGATGTTTGCTGCCAAGCCTGAGCATCTGAGTTCAATCCCCAGGATGCCCATGATAGAAGGAGAGAACCAACTCCAACAAGTCCTCTAGCTTTCCCACGCATACCATGGTATGCTTGCCCACATGAACACATGCACAACACACAAACACAGTAAAAACACTTAATAAAGAAGACAAATCTTGGAACAACAAGATTTTAGTAGAAACCTAAATAACAACTAGATTCCTTGCTCCTAGGAGAACTAATTGAAGGGAAGGTACTGGAAGCTGGGAGATGGCAGTACATAGAGCCCTTGGCACAGCCTAGTGGGAACAGTGGCTATTTGCAAGATATGTATTGGCTATTGACCAAGAAAAACTTAGTGACTGGTGGATGTGAGTAAGGGGAGTGGAGAGTGCAAAGGACGATTCCTAACCTCTGACTCAATGAGGCCTGGATGAAGAGAAACAATACAAATTCACTTCTGAACATGTGGGTTGAAATCCCAGCGAGACACTAAGGAGAAAGCTGCTGAATAGAGTCTGGAGTTTAGAAGCAGAGGTCTGAACTAAAGACAATTGATATTGGGACATTTGGACATTAGGCGTTGATGGTATAGACGGATTAAATTGGTCTGTGAAGTACAAACTGTCATTGCAGAACCCTGACTCTTGGCAGATTTGGGGATCTGGAAACTGTTGATCAGAAGGAACACAAGTCTTGTTTTAATCTTAATTTTTTTATGTATGTGTCTGTGTAATATGCATACATGTGTGTATGTGTAAGGGTGTGTGTGTGTGCAGGTTCCTATGTCTGTGTATGATGTCAAGAGTCTTCCTCAATTGCTCTCCACCGTATGTATTGAGGCAGGCTCTTTCAGTTGAACCCAGAACTCACTGATATGGCTAGTTCAGGTATCCCTCTCTCTGCGTTCCTTATGCTGGGATTATAGGTGGGCCACTATGCCCAGCCAGCATTTGCATAGGTTCTGGGGATCCAAAGTGGTTGGTTATATAGCAAACACTTTAACAACTGAGCCAGCTCCCTAGCGTAATTTTTATTTATTTTATGTGTATGAGTATTTTGCTTGAATGTAAATCTGTGCACACCACATGCATGCCTAGTGTACATAGAGGTCAGAAGAGGACATTGGGTCCCCTGAAACTGGAGTTATTGACAATTTGAGCCACCATGTGGTGACCAGGAATTGAACCCAGGTCCTCTGCAAGAAAAAGTATCTTTTATTGTTGTTGCTGTTTGTTTGTTTTGTTTGAAACAAAGTCTCTATATAGTCTTGGCTGTCCTAGTGCTCACTGTGTATACCAGGCTATCCTCAAACTCACAGGTCCTCCTGCCACTACCTCCAACAAAGAAAAAGAAAAAAAAAAGGAAGAGATGGGAGAGAAAACTGAAGACAAGGTGGGAAACTGAAAAATCTGGGTACACTAGAAGGTTCTAGAATTTTTACAAGTAGATGAAACTAAATAAATGATACATATGTATGCATGCTTTGAGAGTAGAATTACATAGCGTAGGGAGCTGAGGAGAATTTGGAGCTGAATGTGTGGCCATTAACAGTGAGCAAAGCAAAAGAAAAGATGATCATCAGCTCTAGAGAAAAACAGCCAGCTGCAAACATGAGCTGTGCCGACTGCGGCTCCGCAACAGGCTCACTGAAACCATGAGATATCTGGTGGCTGGCGAGAGGTTTGGAGGGAATGGTCCTGTCTGTCTAGCTCAAGAAGCCCATACAGGTGTGTTTTTAGGAGTCAGGAGGTGAGAAACATGAATCCTTGGAATCCCTGGCTACAAAATGAGTTTGAGGCCAGCCTAAGCTACCTAAGACCCTGTCTATAGGACATTTAGCAGAATCAGACACAAAGGTGAGACTGTATGCACATCAGTCTTCTGAGAATTGAAGAAGAGCATCCAAATACTGTTTATACCAGCGGTTCTCAAAAAGAAAAGGCAGGTTGGGGTGGGATGGTAAGAGTAAAATCTTAAGTCACCTTTTTATTTTTTCCAGTGTTCTGTGATATGCTTACACGTTGTTGTAAATGATAATAAGTGCATTCTACTGTAAAACAAGTTCAAATAATACAGAAGCACATTACTTGCCAGCTTTTTTTGGTAAAGNATCTGAGCCAGGCAAAGTAGTTTACACCTTCAGTTCCAGAAGGCAGAAGGCAGAGGCAGGAAGATTAACATGTGTCTTACTGTTTAAATCTAGGTTACTTTTAATAGCAGATTTTAGTGTTCATAATCTATTTGCATACTTTCTTGTTGATAAGCATTTAGGAGGCTCACAAGTTTTAGTGCATCAGTAAAGACCCTTGTAAGTAGATCTCTGCTATGGCCTGCAACTTTTAGAAATGGATTTTCTAGGTCAAAGGATACGACCACCTAAACATTTAATAGATATTGGCAAATGCCCTTCAATTACTACCCTCATGTTGTGGTGACCCCTAACCATAAAATTATTTTGTTGCTACTTCATAACTAATTTTACTACTATTACAAATCATAATGTAAATATCTAATACACAGGATATCTGATATGTGAGCCCTGCGAAAGGGTAGTTTGACTAAGACCCGTAAGTTGAGAACCACTGCTATAAACAGTATTTGGATGCCCTTCTTCAATTCTCAGAAGAGTGATGTGCATAAAGTTTCACCTTTGTGTCTGATTCTATGAACTGTCTTCTTGTACTCCTCCTTTTCTTCTTTGAGATTATTTCTTTTCATTATTGATTTCTAAAGGATTTTGTTAGTGTTGACAGGGTCTCATGTAGCCCCAGGCTGGCCTTGAACTCCTGATCCTACTGCCTCCACCTCCGAAGTGCTACTCTAAAGACATTTTAAATATCAAAGATATGCTTGGTTGTGGCTCTTTGTGAACTAAGCATTTGGCAGGTGGAGGCTGGACAAACACCTGACCAGCAGTGGGTAGGCTGAGGTCGGCAGGTCTCTAGGAGTCTCAGACTGGACTACATAGTGAGACCTCTCAAAAAGACAAACAAACCAAAGATATTAGCTCCTGTCTGTCATATCTATGAAAACATTTCCCTAATTTGGGAAGTATTTTTGTATATAATATTTATATTGGTGTTGGTATAGCCACTTTAAGTTTTTATTTATTGAGATAAATCAGTTATTTTCTTTATGGTGTCTGGGTTTCACATCATCAACTACAGAAATATTGGGCCATTTTATTCAGTAAATACTGTGAACACAGGACTTAGGCCTGTGGGCTTCCTAAAAACTGATAAAAGCCTGTAATGTCAGCTAATTAGGAAACAATTAGGAGAGTTGGATCCAAAGCTCATAGGCCCAGCTTAGTGAGTGGCTGTCTCAAAAGTAAAAAGAGGAGCAGGGTGTGGTGGTGCACGCCTTTAATCCCAGCACTCGAGGCAGAAGCAGGTAGAAAAGGGCTGGGGCTAACGCTGAAAATATTTGAAACTTAAACAACTTTTGCCCTAGAGAACAAAACAAACAAAAAAATACTAAATGTAAAGAATTGTTTATTTTAACTGAGTTTCTCCAAATATAACACTGCATAAGCTCCATTAACAATTCTAGTAACCCTTTATATATTCAAAATCAGTTTGTAGGATAGAGTTTTTCCTGTTTCATAACAGTCTTTACAAAAAGTGATTACAGAGATTAAAATTTACAGAGAGTTACAGCCAGGTGCAGTGATACATGTTTGTCATCCCAATAGTTGGGACACAGGAGCAGGAAGGTCCCCACAATGATGAGGCCAACCCAGGTCTACACAGCTATTCTCAGCTAGCCAGAACATAACATCACAGATTAAATGAATATCTTGTGAGCAACTAAAAACAAGCTGCAAAAATATTTCCAAAATGACTTACAGGGACCAGAATATGGCTCAGTGGACAAGAGCACTGACAGCTTAATCCTTGAGCCCACATGTGGTTTAAAGAGAGAACCTGTAGGCAGGGTTTTCTGTCCTGCCAGCCAGCTCTGTCCTGCCAGCCAGTTCCCCAAATAACCACACAGGGACTTATTATTAATTATAAATGCTTGATAGATATCTTAGGCTTATTACTAACTAGGCTTTACATCTTAAATTAACCATATTTCTTATCTACGCTCTACTATGTAGCAGTACCTTTTTTATCACGTCATATTCATCTCCTTCCTTTGCATCTGGCTAGTGACTCCCTGTGACTCCACCCTTCTTCCTTCCAGCATCCTCTCAGTTTGGCTCTCCCACCTAAACCTCTTCCTGCCTAGCTATTGGCATCTTCTCTGGAGTAAATTGGTGCTGCTGGGAACAGATGTGTCTCACTGTCAAGAAAAACCTTATGTTATTAAAACACTTAAAAAATGCCATATTCTATAGATCTTTGAAGTATTTGAAGGTCACCTGTCTATCTAAATATATCTGTGCATGACATTGAAGACATACCTAACATGACTGTAAGTTCGATAGTTATGGGTGACTATTAACCTGTATTTCTTTATTATCCTAAATAGCTTTGAAGGACTAAAACTTTACATTACATAATTAAACAAGCTACATAGGTACAATACTTTAAACAAAAATAGACATGGCTGGCTTGCATGAGATCCCAGGTTCCATCCTAAGGACCACAAGAAATGAGAGGGCACCCCCTGCCTGTCCCAGTCTTACATGGAGCATTTCTGAGGTGAACCCTCTGTGTCACCACCCAGGTGATGCAAACTGGTGGAAGGCATGTGCAGAAGGGCATTGCTCTCGGACCTGTATGACAGTCCTACTGCAAGTTAGGGTTTTTTGCAATATTTTGCTTTACAACAAAATTAAAAGAACATAATTGTCAGCCAGTGGTCATTAAGAACAATTTTTGATGATGTGTTAACCCCATGGTTTTTGTAGCATGTAATTTAGGGTAAGTTCAAAGAGTCAAGTGACATTTCCACCTGAGCACCTTTCAACCCATCCCCAATACCTGTGTCTGTAAAAAATGAAAAACAGAATAGACCTGATTCTGATCTGTCTAATTATACAGTAAGAATATGTGTTTATTCTGTAGTATGTGAACTAATTGAGAAAAATTCCTACTTATCCTTAAAAGAGATTCATTTCCAAAGTTTTTTATTTTCCATGTTGGATAACTGTTTATCATTCTGCATAATTGTTGCTAAGGATAACTTCAACCAGGAAGAAATGAACATGTACAGCCTTGTGACATTAGAGATGAAAGCAAGATTACCTTTCAGTTTACAAGAACATTTTTGTGGCAGATGAGGTGATCAGTAAACGGCTGCTAAGCCTGAAAGTGCGTTCTGTGAGGATAACATTCCATGGGCAAAGTGGGATTGGGAACAGGCTCAAGGTGAAGAGGAATGGAGTAAAGAACCCAGCTATCAAAGAAGAACTTGGCTGTGTATTTTTAAGCAAATAATACTGGATTTAAAGCTGCTGGAATTTTTAGATTCCATTGGTGACATTAAATGAGGGATGAGGAAAAAGCTTATTTCTATCTCAATGTTTACCCTAGAAATCATATTTTTGTTGTAACTTCTTTTTACTGGCCTGAAGCTTGTGACAATCCTGCCGCAGCATCCCAAGTGTTCGGATTATAGTAGTGACCCAGCTTACCTATATATTTATTCAAAAAGGTGCAAAGAGACTGTTTTGAAATTTTATTTTAGGGAGTAGGCAAGTAAAATACTTTTAAGAGTTTACACAAGTTAGGGAAGTCATGTTTCTGGAGGGCATGTAAATTTACTATAGGCTTGAAGGCTGGATAAAGAGGCACAATTCGTGAGGGCCTCCAGAATGAAGACAGAAGCAGCATAAGGAAGGAGAGTAGACATAGGTTAAAGGAGGGAGGAGAGATTGGAGAACGGGGTGAAGTTAATCTGTTTTGTATTGCTCTAACAAACTACCTCCAAATTGATAATTTATACAGAAAACAATTTTGTTGTAGGCATTGTGATGTGTACCTATAATCTCATGCATTGGGAGGTAGAGGTTGGGAAAAATCAAGAGTTCAAGGTCATCCTTGGCTGCAAAGCCAATTCGAGATCCACCTGGGCTGTACCAAAAGTTTCAGACCAGCCTGAGCTGAAAAGTGAGACTCTGACACTGGGAAAAAAAAAAAAAAAGCAAGTGTGTTTAGCTTACAGTTTTGGCTGCTGAGAGCTTGTCTCCAACACCTCATTACTCTTAGAAGTCCTTCTGGCTACATCATAGCACAGCAGATGGCATCCTGAAGATGAGAGGAAGAAAAATCCATGACTTTTTCTTAGCCAGCATCACTGCCTTCACAAGAGCAATGCCCCCAATCTACCCATCTTTTAAAGCTCCCCCCAATACCATTATATAGGACCAAACTCACTGCATGGGAGCCTGTAGAACAGTGGTTCTCAAGGGCAAACCTCTACAAAATATGTACATTACAATTCATAACAGTAGCAAATTACAGTTGTGAAATAGCAACAAAAAATGTTATGGTTGGGGGTCACCACCACATGAGGAACTGTAGTAAAGGGTCACAGCGTTAGGAAGGCTGAGGATCCCTCTTTTCGAAGATACTCAAAAGATACACAGACCACTAGGACTGGAAGTTTGAGAGGTTGAGGCAGGAAAATCACAAATTTAAGACCTGACTAGGCTGGAGTGAGTTCAAAGACAGCATGGAAAATTTAGCATAAGCCTCTCTCAAAAGTGAAAAATAGGAGTTAGAGAGACAGCTCAGCACTTAAGAGCATATGCAGCCAAGGATGACCTTGAACTCTTGATCCTCCTGCCTCCACCTCCTAGGACTTGGATACATCACTAAACTTTTATCTAAAAAGAAAAAAAAATTAAAAATAAGTGGTACTCACTACACAAAATCATTCTAAAGGACCAATAGGTAAAGGAAATCATCATATCTAAACCTCCCTATCCGAGAAGTAGAATCAGCTGGGCGTGTTGGTGCACTTTAATGTTAGTGCCTTTAATCCCAGCATTGTGGAGGCTCCAGAGGCAGAGCAGATCTCTGAGTTCCAGGCCAGCCTGGTCTACATAGTGATTTCCAGACCAGCCAGGGCTACAGGGTGAGACCTTGTTTCAAAAAACAAAAACAAAATGAAGCAACAACAGAAAAGAAATAGAATCAAAGTTGCCACTTTGTACATGAGTTGAGGAAAATGAACATATGCACATGTTGCTGGCAGGGATGTGGGGAAAGGGTTCTCTCCCGCAGCCTAGAGGAAGGATGAGCTGCCCTTGCCTTATTGAAAAGCAATCTGGTTGCATCCACCAAAATTAACAATATTTAATCTTTGGATTCTGTAGTACCATAGAAATGAAACCACTGTTTTGTAATTGGAGATATAAACAGATGTTTATTGGAGTATTGTTTACTGTAGCAAAAGATGAGGACAAAAAGTGTTTTTTCCATTAGGGAATAATTTGCTAAATTACAGTATGAGCCACAGGACAGGATATATGGATCATTTAAAAGACTAGTTAGCGCTATGGAAAATCAGCTTGAGGGAATTTCTACAAGATAGTTGATCGCACAGGAGAAAAAGAATCTTTTATTTTAATTCCAACAGTGACCCAAGAATAAAATTAATGTACGAATGCTAATATGAATGTAACTATATAAGCATGGAGGCAATCATAGCTAATTACAGGAGTTATCTTCATGGTCCTAATGGTGAAATAAGAGGAGAAAGCAAATTAATAGGGAAAAAAGACTGCACTGAAAAGCAAAAGTGTGTATTATGCTCCCATTTGCGTAGAACAATGCTACATCTATAAAGCCCATCTGAAATTAATAAAGATCTGTGCAAGAAAACACAAATGTTACAGCCATGTATCTAATGGTGTTCTGTCTAACTAAAAACAGACAAAACCCAAACACCCCTCTCACAGTCATACCTGTGCTGAGAAAAGATGGGGGCCAAGAGAAGGGCCTGTCTGTCTGTAAGAACCGGGTCAGATTGAGAAGTGAGGAGACAGCCAGCCCACCTTTTTATGATCTTTGGTGCATGAATGGACCAGCAAGAGAGAAACTGGGTTTTGGCTGCCTGGCTTGGAAAGTGAAATAATTTTCTAAACAACTTAGGATTTGTAGAGAATAAAGTTTTAATCTATTATAACTTGACTCCAATTTGTATTAGCATTCAAGACTACAAAGTGTCCAGAAAATTCTTTCTGCTCACCATTAACTCTATTGTATTTTTTAGGGTCTCTTTTTTAAAAGACCTGTTGGAATGTAAATGCTAGGACTGTAGAAACCTGGGGAGGTGGCATGACTGCTCTGTATGTCCTCACCTTCCTCAGCACATGATGGCATCGTGATTAAGATCGAGGTGCAGACCAACGATGAGGGCTCAGAAGGTCTGGAGACACCAGAGCCACTGATGGGACAAGTGGAGGAGCACGGCTTTCAGGACTCAGAGCTGGGCGACCCCTGTGGAGAGCAGCCAGACCTAGACATGCAGGAACAAGACAACACACTAGAGGGGTCCACCGAAGGCTCCAATGAATTCAGCGAGCTCAAGCAGATGCTGGTGCAGCAGAGAAACTGTACAGGTAAGTTCTGGGCGGGCGGGGCTGCAGAGGGGGGGCCCTGGCTCCTGAAAAGTGGTCCTAATAAAATCTCCCAGCCTAGGAGAGAAGTTGTTCTGCCCAGGATGGGCTCAAACAAGAACTCAAAGGCGGGTGAGGTCAGAAACGTGCCCAAGGTCACCCAGGTAGCGAGCGGCAGACCTCTAACTTCCTTCTCATTCATCTCAGCACCATTGTGACTTTGGAGTTTGGTAGTTTTGTTTTGCTTTGTTTTATTTGGGTGATTTTGTCTGTTTCTGAGACAAGAGCCTCACTAAGTAGCCCAGGCTAAGCTCCTGGTGCTGGGAATGAAAGTGTGTGCCAACCCACCCTACAAGAAAAGCATGTTTTAAAAACAACTGTGGGCAGTCCTTGTGAGCCAATACACAAGGGTCTGCTGGCTCTGCCTGCCATTCTGAGTCCTAACCTAGAAAGGGTTAACTCTTCTCTTTCCTTTCCTGTCCATCT
>LZPO01097169.1:202755-216371 GCA_001675575.1 Neotoma lepida | reverse complement strand
GCAGGAGAGATAATATACAGATAGTTTGAACATAAATACAAGTTACAAATTCTTATCCTAATAGTGAAATGTTTCACTAAAGCTTACCCAGTGACTGGGCAAAACCCAAACTTATTTTATGCTACAGTCATCCTAGGGTCCTTCCTGCTAGGTGGCCTCCCTGGATCTGTGGNTTGCAGAGGCACACAGCCTTCCTTTACCTCTCTGTGAGCCTTCCTTAAGACGTGGATCCCATTCTCAGAGTTGGCAGCTGGGGCTCCAGCCATCCCATCTGTATCTGAAGTGGGAAGAAGGGGTAAAATTAGAGTTCTAAAACTAAGAAAGAAGATAAATGATGGAAAATAATTGAGTTTCTCTGAGTTAGACTGTGTGCTGCTTAGCTGTGTGTGTTTGTTTATTTTGTCAACTTGACATAGCTAGTCATCTGGAAGGAATGAACCTTAATTGGGAAAATGCCTCCATCAAGTTGGCCTGTAGGCGAGTCTGTGGAACATTTTCTTGGTTAGTGTTTGATGTAGGAGGTTAGTACCATCCCTGGGCAGGTGGTTAAGAAAATTGCTGTGTGAGGCGTGGGGAGCAACCCAGTAAGGACATTACTTCATGGCCTCTGCTTCAGCCCTTGCCTCCAGGTTCGTGTTCTGACTTCCCTCTATGATGGCCTGTGGTATATGCTGTCTAATGCAGTGGTGGGCTCAGGACCTCTTCCACTCTCATGTCTGCTGTGATTTCTGCTTTTTACAATGTGTGGGATGGCNACATACCATGGTGCATGTGTAGGGGTCAGAGGATGGCTTTGGAAGTCAGTTCCCACTTTCCACCATGTATGTCTCAGGGATTAAACTTAGGTGGTCATACTTGGTGGCAAGTACCTTTACCCATTGAACACCCCCACTTTGTAAAACATAAGGTATGGCAAGTGTTTGAGGTCACTGTGTTGTAGAGCCCTAGGGTGCTATGCACTTGCTGTGCACCACCTGTGTGCTGTAGATGGCTGCCCTGGCTGTGACATCACCTATATGCTGTAGATGGCTGCCCTGGCTGTGACATCATCTGTGTGCTGTAGATAGCTGCCCTGGCTGTGACATCACCTGTGTGCTATAAATGGCTGCCCTGGCTGTGACATCACCTGTGTGCTGTAGATGGCTGTCCTGGCTATAACATCATCTCCCTGATAAAGATCTGTTCTATAAATGTCTACTGTTCTTCACAGCTAATCATAGCTATTTCCCAGACGATGATGGGAAGTTTTCATTTCTTTTTTATGACTAGGAAGCTGCAAGATGGTTTGTAGTTCACTGTGGTATCTTCTAAATCAAGACTTCGAGAATATTGTCTGTCAGTCCTCCAGATTGTCAGCTCTTGTCTTTATGTTTTTGTTAGACAGGTTAGTATTTTATTGTAAGCCCTGGGTCTCATTTCCCTTAAAAGCAAGCTTGGTATCAACAAATAAAGTCAGGATAGTAATTACTAGACACAAAGAACACTGACAAAGCCTGGGACAGATTTCTTCAAGTCCTTCAGGGAATGATTGTGACTAAGGGGTAAAGATGAAGCATGAAAAATGTCACAATAGGAACATGCACATCTTTGATGCTGGTTTAAGAATTAATTTTACAAGTCAGTCTACCAGATAAAAAGGGGGTACCTGTAACATGAACTCTAATTTGTCTTAATAATAAAAACCNGCGGCGTCCAACTTTTGGGGCACAAATTCATGAAAAAGCTGCTTGCTTGAGGCTTTNCAGCCACTGGCACAGGCCAGAGCTGCACATGGCCGCAGTCATTACCCCACTGGCTAAGGTTTTCTTTTCTTTTCCTCAAGCCTCTGAGCGAGTTGGGATTTTTCTGTTACAGCCTCTCTGCAGCAAACTCCACACACAGGCATTTGGGCTCCAAACGCCACAGGAGANAGCTGCTTTCGCGCGTTTTCCCGTATAGACNGCTAGCTCTTTGGCTTTTTCTCTCCTGGTGGGTTGTGGGCTTTCCCTGGACCCTTTCTTGGGCTGCTGCCACACTAGGTAGCTGCTTTGAAAACCCACTCAGGCTTCTACTGTTCTACGCGGAAGCAGTAAGCTTCACATCTGAATCATTATCGTCTGCAGATTTGGTGAGACAACTGGGAATTCTTAAAGGAAGGAATTAGTTATAGGAGAGAATTTTTTTCCCACATTAAAAAATGGGAAAGACTATTACAATGGAGAGAGTTAGATCTCTGTATGATAATATGCTGGATGGTTTGAAAATGGAGCAATTAAATGAGAGGATAATTAATTTAGATGGGATTTACATAATGTCAATTATAAATATTATCTGTTTGATCATTTTTGTTTTATCATTAAAAAAGTTGGTTAATATGAGTGCCAAGAAAGAAGTTTCAGAAAAACTTATTAAAACAAATTATAGAGATATTCAGACCCAGACAGAGGAATTTAAGAGAGANTCAATCTCAGCATTACATTATATGTTAGAAAAGAACAGCCTAAAGTTTTCAAAGAGCCAACCTTAATCTCTCCAGTAACCTTACAGGAACTGCCAAATGATAGATATCTCCAAGGCTGTGTAAGAGCTGAATGGACTCCTGTGCAAATGTTAGATTTGAGGAGATTCAAGGAAGTGATAGTCTCATATGGCATGCATTCACCTTTTGTGAAGCAGGTGTTAAACTCATGGTCAACTTTAATAGAATTATCCCTCAAGACTGGAGAGACTTTGTTACAGCNGTTTTGGAGCCTGGTCCTCAGTTAAAGTGGAGGACCTGGTGGAAAGATGAGGCTAAGACCATTGAACAATGAAGTAGGGCTAGAGGTCTTGAAATATCCCAAGATCAACTTCTTGGAGCAGGAGATTATGCTAAAATAGAAAGGCAATCTCTATATGGTGACCACACCCTGGCTTTATGCTGTGCAGCAGCCTTGAATGCTTGGGACAGAGTTGTAGAATGTTTCTNAGTCCAGCCTGGCCCCATGGTCTAGACAAATCTCTCCCACCTGAGGTCCCACAGATGCTTATAAAATAATCACTCACAGGCTTATATTAATTATAGACTGTATGGCCTATGGCTTCAGCTTCTGGCTAGCTAGCTCTTTCATCTTAAATTAACCCATTCCTATTAATCTATATGTTCCCACATGGCCATGGCATTACCGGTCTGCTGGCATCTTGTTGCTCCTTCGGAGGCAGCTGCCNTCTCTCCTGACTCCGCCCTTCTTCTCTCTTTATCTTTGCTTGGATTTCCCACCTGACTGTAAGCTCTCTTGCCATAGGCCAAAATAGCTTTATTTATTATCCAATGGGAGCCACACATATTCACAGCATACAGAAAGACATCCCACAGCACAAAATTGAAGAAGTAGGAAAGAAAACTGAGTCATTTATTAAAGTTATATAGGACCCAAAAGAAACCTTCACTGATTTCTTACAAAGATTGACTTTAGCAGTAAATAGAATGATACCAAATTCAGAAGCTAGACAAATAATAACTGACTCTCTGGCTTTAGAAAATGCTAATGCACAATGCAAAAGGCTAATTAGGCCATTAAAGGCAAGACCAGCACCCTTAGAGGAATGGATCTGAGATACAGTCAATATTGAATCTCATAAATATAATGATGCTTGGATAGGAGAGGTGATTTCCAGAGGTTTGAAGAAAATTGGAATGTCAGGTGTTTCAATTTTGGTAAACAAGGTCACCTAAGAAGGGACTGTAAACAGGGTGTTCCTAGAAACAATGTTTTTTCTGAGAATAATCCCAGGAGAATGCCTCTCCCTTCTGGAGTATGCAGAAGGTGTGGCAAAGGCAGACATTGGACTAATGAATGTAGATCAACAAGGGACAGTCAAGGTAACCCTTTGTCATTGGGAAACGCCTTGAGGCATCTCACAGGCCCCCCCATGTCAAATTTGGTTCAGTCATTTCCTGTCATTGTGGAGGAAAACACTTTCCCAGAGCAATTAAAGAACCTAATGCCTATAGTAAAAAACCATACTGCTCTGGATGATATAAGAGTTTTAGAAGATAAAACAAAAATTTCAAAGGAAACCATAAATCAAAATTGATAAAGATTAGATTTGAACAAGAGAGACCTCTTGATTATAAGAGGTGATAGTTCATCAACCAGTGTGACCATTCAATCTAAACTAACTTATAAGACTTACAAATGCTTTTCATTTGATCAGATATAACTTGCCAAAATGGAACCTCCCCAAAGGCAGGGTTGGGGCAGGGTTTGTTTTTGTCTTTCAGGAGAATGAAGGCATCCTGCTAAGGAATCTGAAGAACACTGGACAAATGAGACGTGAAGAAAAAGGACAAATCATAAAAAAAAAATGTCCCAAGAAAAAGAATAAATTGGCCTATTAGTATATCACATCTCCAACAGGATAAAACTTTATAAATCTTCCCAAATGTTTGTTTCTGCTGTTCTCTACAGACACATAATGCAAATGGTCTCNTTGTAGTCCCAGTCCAATTGAAATTTAAAGCTGACTTTGGAGTTGGAGTGTGGCTCTCTCCTTCTCTAAACTCAACTGTGCTTGTTAAAGTAAAAATCTAAAATCTCTGTCTTATGTCAGAAGAGCCATCTGATATGGGACAGAAGGAAAATCAAAATTTGGGATTATTTTATTGCCACTAATCTCATAATCCTTTGGTTTTATTTTGACTCTTTAAAGCTTTTCTTAAGGTATAAATATTATCCCAAAATTTATAGGATTAATATATATATTTTAAACTTTTTGTCATGATATTAATGGTCATATAGAGTACTAACTAATTTTAGGAAAAAGCTTCATCTAGCTTCCTGTACATGATTTCAGGTTTGAGTCTCTATCAAGTAACTAGGAATTAAGTTTTTGTACTCTGTACATAACAGAGTACTTTTGTACTTTTGTACATAACAAATATTGATCCTTTAACGTCTTTGAGTTCTGCTGCATATGACATTNAAAATGTTTAAGTTTTCTGCAATGAACCATGACCACGCCTAACAATGACCTTTGAAGTCTCCAAAAGGATGATGATTCCACATGGACTATGATAATGACACTAAGCTGACAAAAACCACCCAAAGATTGGACTACAACTGCTCAGGACAATTTCGAGGTGGCTAAGCTATGACGATCCAGCCTCACAGACTACTCTAGCCAGGACTTGAGACAAGCCCTGCACTTTCCAATTACACAGAAACTGGACAACAAATGATATAGCTACCTCTCCCAGGACTTGACAATTAATCCAATTTTTTCTTTTCAGGATCCCCTAAAGATGCCTTTGCCCCCAGACAGCAGGAAGTAAATTTAAGAGCACAATGCCCACATTCCAAGAGGTGGGGTGGGTGGTTTTTGGTTGTTCAGTGGGTTATGGATATTTGTCATCATTTGGGGGTTGGTTACAAGTTGTTATTGGTAATGGTCAGGAAAAAAGCTGAACAAAGGAGATTAGATTCAGAGTTCTTGTTTTAAAAAGAAAAACAGGGGATATAGATATGATAGGATAAAAGGGTAGATTATTGAATCTACTTTTAAAAAGTAACTACTTGTTTTAAATATTTTANATTGATATGGATCTTTGTATATTGATACAAAGTTGAGATTATTTTTGTTAGAGCATACTGTACATATGTTTCTAATCTTGTTCAAGATATTGTACCTATACAGCTCATTTAACAATGGAATGCAAATTTCTAGTTCTTGAAAGTCATTATTACAAATTATTTAGGATAATAATGAAATGCAGGTTAGTAATTAGTCACCTATTACAATCAAACTTATAGTCATATTAGGTATGTTATCAAGGTCAAACAGAGATATATTTTAGATAGACAAATCATCTTCAAACACTTCAGAGATCTACAGAATATGGCATTTAAGATGTTTTAATAACATAGGTTCTTTTCTTTATGACAATGAGACATGTCTGCTCCTGACAGCACCAATCTACTTCAGAGAAGATGATAGGCATTGAAGAAACTCCATATGGAGTTTACTTCTTTGGGGCAAAAGTTAGTCACTGGGCAAGAAAATGTCCTTGCCTTGACTGCTGACAGTATGCTATCCAAATGGGACAAGCATGACACAAAAGAAAGGACTGCCAAACTTTGCCAAGACAGGGTAGGACAATCCTTCAGAAAATATTGCTTCACAGATAAGTTTGTCAGACATTCTAGGCCAGTAGGCCGAAGATGGATGCCCCAATGTTGCAGAGAAACCTTGGGTGACTGTCCAGGCAGACAGGTGTTTCTGTCATTTCTCACATTTTTTGGAAGTTGCTTCTTTGCACTTCCTGCTTACTCAGGTAATATTATTTCCTTCTCATGTCGCTGANGGAATTGAAGACTTTATCTTTACAGTTATAGTTTTCCTTGTTACTAGATTCAGAAAAGAAATTCACTAAAGAAGTATAAAATGTATAAGATTGAGAGACATTAAAAGATAATTTTGGTAATGCAAGTAGAATAGAAAGTGAATTAGGTACAACCTTTTGGACTCACCAAGATAGGATAGATAATGGAATATTTTCTCTGAATTTGTCAAATGTTTATGGACTAGACATTGNTGATATAATTATTTCCTGTATATATTGTATATAGTTATTATACTTACTGTAGTTTTTCTTATATTATTTATAACTTTCTTTTTTATTTTAGACAAAAAAGGGGAAATGTGATATTTTATTTGTACTCTATCAAATAAAGCTTGCCTGGAGATCAGAGTGCTGAGCTGCCAGAAGCCATCCCCAGCAGTGGACTGGTCCCTGCAGAGGATGTAAAGAGTCGGAGTGGGAAGGAAGTGAGCCAGNCCGTGGTGGTTGGGAGAATCTTGCAGCCTGACTGACTAGCAGCCAGAGTATTTCTTTATTTATACAGAATTTAGTAAGCAGAGATACATTCATGATGTTCCAGAACATAGATCATATCATTTTTGGTTTTGGACATGTGTTTCACTTCCTTTTACTCATCTTTTAGTCATCATCAATAAACTATGACAGAACAGAGTTATCATTTCCAATCATTTNCCCTTAAGTTTTGGCATCATTAATAAACAGAGTTATCATTCTTACTCATTAGCCCTATAACCCAATTTTTGAGAATCTAGAGGCATATGACAGCCTGTTCTCAGGCTGGTAGCTTTGGTTACTTCAAAGACGCTAGGCCAAAACAAAATCTTCAAGCTACTCTGGGCATTTTGCCATGTCCCAAGCAGTGCATTACTAACTCTTAGTGGTCNGAGTACCCAGGAAAAATCCTCATGCTAAAGATTCTGCGGTTATTATTCAAATTCTGGCATAACACAATGTTCACATTTATATCTTTATAGAATTTGTCTATATGTCTAATCCTGGCATTCTGTTTTCCGTGGTCATACGTCACCACAGTGGCTCTGCATGAGCTAACATTTCTAAGAGAGGGAGGTCCTGACACCTCATACATTTATCATCTTTCCACTCCATACTTTGCTCATCAGTATGTCTCCATGTAGGGCAGAGTTGTATGCCACATAATTGTCTGAGTGTACAGTGGGAAGAGGCTTGTAATCTGAACTGTGGCCAGCTCCTCTAGCCTTCTAAATCTTGTGGACCTTTTTGAGTTTACTTTGTTTTGAATAACTTGTTCCTGTGTAAGTACAGGGACAGTTGTTTCAAGAATGTCTCATAGCCTCATGAAGAGACCTTTGGTTCTTTATGTGTCACAACTTCCAAGGCATAAGGAAGACCTTCAAGTAGATAAGGATATTTCCCTAAAAGCAAGGGTAGGAATAGTATGTTCAGGACTTTCCTGGGGAAGCTTAGAAGCANCATTCCTGGGAGAAGGCATAAATNATTCATAAGAAATTTTCCATCAATCCAATATCCCCCCAATTGTACAAATATTAGAAGTCCCTCAAGCATGCAACAGGTGGAAATGAAAACCAAAGGTGGCATGGCAGCCATCATGTGGCTCAGCTTTGCTGGATCTTTGTCAAGCAGCTGTGCTGGCTTTATGACTTCTGCCATTCCTCCAGATGTGGCTGTGCCTCTGAGCTAGCCACTAGAGGCCAGGCGGTGGTGGCNCATACCTTAATCTCAGCATTTAGGATCTCATGCCTTTAATCCCAGCACTTGGGAGAAGGAAACAGGAAGTAATATGGCTGGGCAGAGAGGAAGTGATAAGGTGGGGTGGGGACAGGAGCTCAGCCTTTTCAGTCTAAGGATTCCTAGAGGTAAGAAGTTTCACAGTTGCTGGCTGAGCTGTTTCTCTGATCTTTCAGCTTTGACCCTGATATCTGACTGCAGGTTTTTATTATTAAGACCAATTAGAATTCACACTACAGGCACCTGGATATGAACCAGGGACTTCTTGAACTGCATGCAGTCAAATGCTCTACCCCTAAGCTATATTCTCAACAGTATGATAGCTTCTTATAAAACTACCTTTATGATCACTGACCTCTCCAGCTGTGCTATGGCTGTGTTGTCTTCTGGGGACTATCCAAGCTGTTCTTCTGCCCACACCCCTACAAGGATCAGATCTGCTCTGAGTATTCCCACCCACTCATACCCAAGCACCCCTCTCCAAGAAGCCCCCTCTCTTTCCTCACTATCCCACTATTGGATAGGAAAAGCTCTCCGGTCACATTTTTTACTTCTTCTGCATCTTTTTTCCACGTCCCACTTGGTTTGGTTTCCTTTCACAGTGGCTAAGGCCTAGGCCATAGAGGAGGCTGTTGGGGGGCTTGACAAACACCAGGAGAGTTATCTGGCCCACTAAGTTGCAGTCTCATATTTGGGAGAAAGTGGAGTATGCAAGAGTAGGGCCAGATGTTAGCAGAATTGAAGAGCCTAGGATGGGCATGGAGACTACTTGCTTAGGCCCTGAAGAGTGCTTACATTAGTAAANGTTCTACTATCAAGCTGATTGTGAGACACACACCTCTAATCCCAGCACTTGGGAGGTAGAAGCAGGAGAATCAGGAGTTCAAGGTCATCCTTGGTGTCTTGGTTGGTGNTTGTTGTCAATTTGACATAACTAGAGAAACTGGGAAGAATCTCAACTGAGAAAACCTCCCTAAGATTGGCCTTCAGGCAAATGTGTGGGAAATTTTCTTGACTGATGAGTGACATGGGAAGGCCCCGCCCACTGTAGGTGGTAGTATTCCAAAGCAGATGGTCCTGGACTGCATAAGAAAGCAAACAGAGCAAGCCAGTAAGAAGCATTTCTTATGGNTTCTCATTCAGTGCCTGCTTTCAGGTTCCT
The DNA here is from genome assembly GCA_001675575.1 of Neotoma lepida. Taxonomy (NCBI): domain Eukaryota; kingdom Metazoa; phylum Chordata; class Mammalia; order Rodentia; family Cricetidae; genus Neotoma; species Neotoma lepida. Next base: position 207,141 of record LZPO01097169.1, on the reverse strand, counting down.
GCCTTGACTTCCCTCAGTGGACTATAACCCAGGATATGTAAGCCAAATCAACCACTTACTCCCAAAGCTGGTTTTCTTCAGTGTTCTATCACAGCAAGAGAAACCTAACTAAAACTCTTGGCTACCAACGGAGTTGGAGGCCAGCCTGAACTACATGATAAAGACTGTCTCATAAAAGAACAAAGAGTGGGGAGGGCAGTGATATGGCTCAGCAGGTGAAAGCACTTGTCCTATGCACAATAAGCGCAATTGCTGCTCTTGCAGAGGATCCCAACACCCTCATCAGGCAGGTCCACAACCACCTGTAACACCAGCGCCAGGGGATCCAGCACATGTGAGTGTGTATAGACACATAACCAGAAAAAATTCTGGTTTTTTTTGTTGTTGTTGTTGTTGTTTTTTGTTTTGTTTTGTTGAGATAGATCTTCACTGTGTAGCTCTGGCCAGTCTGGAACTCATTATGTAGACCAGGCTGGCTTCACTTACAGAGATTTGCTTGTCTATATCTTCTCAATGGTACTATCATGCCTGGCTAATTTTTTCTTTTTTTAAGAAAATTCCTAAAAGGTAACATCAGAAGAAGATGGAATTGTTGCTGAAGATGGGTGTATGATTGGATGGGACCTGGGAGACAGTGAAGGATGAAGAGCTTGATTAGACGCTGGTAATGAGCAGGTTTCAAAGGTGATTCCGGCTGAACTGACTTAGCAGAGTTCTTTACTAAAGCTGATTTTACAGTGGCATGCACAGATGGACCTGTCTGTGGTTTGGGGTCCCTGGGAAAGCTGGGACTGATGTTCTGCCCTGGTAAGGATCTCTGGTCAGCTGTTTCCTGCAACAATTATCAGCATACTGCCTCTTAAAATACCTGACTCACTGCTCTGATAGTGCAGTGGGACTGTACATCTCTCTCTAATCAGTTAGCATAGAGTTATGCTTTGTCATAAAGAGTGCAGTGGCCCCAGAGAAGGAAGAATCTGTGTTCCTGATGGCAGTGTGCTTTCTTGGCAGGTCCTGCAGAAGTGGTGCTGGTGGCCAGGGTCTGGACCAGATTGCAAAGGGGCGAGAAGTGCTTACTTAAGATAAGCAGAAGAGCAGAACAGAAACACACTGCCAAGACTGCCGGTGAGCCTCATCAGTGAGGATGCCAAAGTGCCCGACTATTAAACACACTGTTAAGACTGCCAGTGAGCCTTTTAAGTGCCCAAGGTGCCCAATTATTGTTTGGGGTTTCCTTTTATGGGGTTCAAGAGAGGGAGGAGCTGGCTGTGGTGGTGCATGCCTTTAATCTCAGCACTATGGCGGCAGAGGCAGGTGGATCTCTGTGACTTGGAGGCCAGCCTNGTCTTTACAGGGAGTTCCAGGTCAGCCAGAGCTACATACTGAGACTTTGTCTAACAAAGAAGAGAGGAATTTGTTTGCTAGGNGTTTAGTTTGGTGGTTCTCTGTTTTGACTGATAGGTTTAGATGCCTTAAGCCCACGCTTACTGCATATGTTCCATCCCATAATACATCTGATTTTAACCATATACACACCCANTATAAATAAGCATAAGATGATAAAAAGGGGTTTTCCCTAGAAGTTTGCCTTATTGCGCATGCACCTAAACCCTGGAGTTCCTTGAGTGTTTGAATAGACGTGGGCATTATAAAGGAGTGGTTAGGTTTTTTGTTGTTGTTTGGTTGGTTGGTTTTTGTCAATTTGACACAAGCTAGAGTCATCTGAGAAGAGGTGAAATCTGGAGAAAATGCCTCCATCAAATGGGCCTGTAGGCAAGCCTGTGGGCATTTTCTTGATNGATGGCCCCACAGTGGGCAGGGCCATCCTGGCACAGGTGTAGTGGTGGTGCAAGCCTTTAATCCTAGCAGAGGCAGGCAGATCTTTGTGAGTTCTCAGCCAGCCTGATCTACATAGTTCCAGGCCAGCCAAAGTTATATAGTTAGACCATGTCTAAGGAAGGAAGGGAAGGAAAGAAGGGAAGAAAGAGAGAAGAGAAAGAGAGAGAGAGAGAGAGAGAGAGAGAGAGAGAGAGAGAGAGAGAGAGAGCACACAAACTGAGCAAGCTAAGAAAAATAAGCCAGTAAGCAGCACTCCTCCATACCTCTGCTTTAGTCCCTGCCTCCGAGTTCCTGCTCTGATTTCCCTTCATGATGGACTTGAAATTATAAGATGAAATAACCTTTCCTCCCTAACTTGCCTTTGGTCATGGTCTTTATGAAAGCGGTAGAAAGCAAACTAAGGTTGCAAAGGAGAGTAACGTAAATAAAGTAAATAAAGCAGGGGATTATGCTTCTTCATAGCTGGGCATGTCTAAAGCAGGCACACTGCAGTTCTATAAGGATNGAGGTTGTAGGTTGCAAAGAGATTCCAAGAGGGTGTGTGCATAGTCCCAGGTTGCTAAACTATTCCATGTTCGCCTGCCTCAGCAGGTAGCAACTGCTGCTCCTGCCTCTTGAAGTACTTGGGACCAGCAGCACCCAGCATCATGCACAGCTTGGGGCACCTCCCCACAGAGGTGGCGTCATCTGACTGTCCTCAGGCCACTTTCAGGTACGATTGCTGCTTTTATGGTCTACAGCTGAGCAAAACTATTACTGACAATTCACCCCTAGCAGTCTACACAGCACCTTCTTGAACTTCGAGAGCTAGCCAGCAGGAAAGAAGCTGCCAATTCAGTTCTCCAGCTTGATTTTTCTATGTCCTGCAAACAAAGTGTTTGGCATAGCCACTGGTAAAGTGCCAAGCTCTGGCAGAAAATCCCCACACCCAAGATTCCATAAGCAATGCACTGAGTCGTCATGAAAAGGGGTGAGGAAGGAGGGGGCTCAGCAGGTAAAAGCCTTGCCTTGAAAGCCTGGACCTGAGTTACACCCTCAGAATCCACAGTAGTTGAGAACTGACTCCCCAATGTTGCCTCTGTCCTCCAGACACCTGCCATGACATGCACACATACATGCAATGGTAAGAAAGTAAATTAAGAAATTGTAGCTGGGGCATAACTGGATGTCAACATGTAGAAGATTGCAAATAGATCCATATCTATCACCATGCACAAAACTCAAGTCCAAATGGGTCAAAGACCTCAACATAAATCCAGTTACACTGAACCTGATAGAAAAGAAAATAGGAAGTACTCTTGTATACATTGGCACAGGAGACCACTTCCTAAATATAACACCAGTAGCACAGACACTGAGAACAACAATTAATAAATGGGACTGAGAAACTTTTGTATGGCAAAGGACACAGTCAATAAGACAAAACGACAGCCTACAGAATGGGAAAAGATCTTCAGCAACCCCACATCTGACAGAGGGCTGATCTCCAAAGTATATAAAGAACTCAAGAAACTAGACATCAAAATATTGAACAATCCAATTAAAAAATGGGCTACAGAGCTAAACAGAGAATTCTCAAAGAAGAATCTCAAATGGCTGAAAGACATTTAAGGAAATGCTCAACATCCTTAGTCATCAGAGAAATGCAAATCAAAACGACTCTGAGATACCACCTTACATGTCAGAAAGGCTAAGATCAAAAACACTGATGACAGTCTATGTTGGAGAGGATGTGGAACAAGGGGAACATTCCTCCACTGTTGGTGGGAGTGCAAACTTGTACAGCCACTGTGAAAGTCAGTATGGTGGTTTCTCAGAAAATTGGGAATAGATCTACCTCAAGACCTAGCTATACCACTCTTGGGTATATACTCAAGGAATGCTCAATCATACCACAAAGATACATGCTCAACTATGTTCATAGCAGCATTATTTATAATAGCCAGAACCTGGAAACAACCTAGATGCCCGTCAACTGAAGAATGGATTAAGAAAATGTGGTACATATACACAATGGAGTACTACTCAGCAGAGAAAAACAATGACATCATGAAATTTGCAGGCAAATAGATGGAACTAGAAAATATCATCCTGAGTGAGGTAACCCAGATTCAGAATGACAAACATGGTATGTACTCACTCATAAGTGAATACTAGATGTAAACCAAAGGACAATCAGACTGCAACCCACAGATCCAGGGAGGCTACCTAGCAGGAAGGACCCTACGGTGACTGTGGCTTATAATAAGTTTTGGTTTTGTCCAATCACTGGGCACANTTTAGTGAAACATTTCACTATTAGGATAAGAATTCTTATTTCAAGCTGTTGAAAGGATATGCTGGCTGTACTTTCAGGAGGGGAGGCTAAAATCTTTTTAGATTATGGATTAGCCTATAGAAAAATGTCTGCCATAAATCAAACAGTGAGGGAGAAGATGAATAGGAATCTCACTTACACAACCTAAGTAAAACATAGCTCTCTGAACAAATAAAGACAAGTTGCTTCTGTATCCCAGAATCTAATCAATATTTATATGTATAATTCAG
>LZPO01097169.1:163298-174052 GCA_001675575.1 Neotoma lepida | reverse complement strand
GCTTTGAACTCATAGAGATAGATACACCTCCTTCTGCCTCCTGACTGCTGGGCCACCATGCCCAGCCTTATTTCCTTCTTAAAAAAAATTACTAGAGAGAAGTGTGTATGAAAGAGAGAGAAACAAAGAGAGACAGACAGACAGACAGATGGGGTATGTAGGTCAGAAAGCAACCTTCAGAAGTTGGTTTTCTTCCTCTGTGGGTTCTGGGGTTAAAACTTATATCATCAGGTTCATACATGGCGAGTACCTTTCACCACAGTGGTGAGGACCTTTCACCACAGTTGAGCCATCTCAACTACCCTTCTGTGTTTGTTTTTTGAGATGGGGTCTCAAAGTTCCCACCATGGACCCACATGTGCTGAGGACAGCTGGAATGAACCAGCATTCGGATGAGAAATCCACAATTACGGAAAGAGGAGACTCTATCTCTACATGTGTTTGACCTTACCAGTGTGGTTTCTCATGAACACAGGGTTCAGGGAACAAGGATGTGTGAGAGACACACAAAAGCAACCTAAGCAGGCCTTTCCACTGCTCAGCCAGCATTTCTCTTCCACAAGAACTAATAACCCCAGCTATGGTGCCATGAGAAGTGGATCTGACGATACTGCTACTGAGTCTCTTTCACATACCAGGTGCAGTGCTGGACACTGGTAGATCACACTGTTCACAGACAGTATACACACAAATAGTCACTAGGTCCTAAATAATTCCACAATAAACCCAAAGACAGCTGCTTCAGCTAAGTGTGGTGCTCATACCTACAATCCCAGCACTCAGGAGGCTGAGGCAGGAGGACTGCTATGAGTTAAAGGCCAGCCTGGGCTACATATTAAGTTATAGGCCAGCCTGGGCTACATATGGTGTGAGACCCTGTCTTAAAAGCAAACAAGGCCAGCAAGATCACTCAGGAGGTAAAAGCCCTTGCTGCCAAACCTAACAACCTGAGTTCTGTCCCTTGAACTCACACAGTGGCAGGAGAGAACTGACTCCAAGTATTTTCCTGACCTACGTACATACACTGACACATAAATGAATGAATATAACTTTTTTTTAAAGCAAACAGCAGCAACAAGAAGCCAGTGTGGTGTCACATGCCTGGAATACAGTACTTAGAAAGCTGAGGCAGGAGGATCACCAAGGTGGCTACAAAATGAGTTCCAAGCAAGCCTAGGGTATAGAATGAGCCCCTGTCTTAAAAAGCAATTCAAAATGTCTATAAGGGCAGTGAGATGGTTCAGCAGGTAAGGCATTTACTGCCTAGCCTGATGACCTCAGTTCCTCCTTGGGGTTCATGTGGTAGTGGAAGGAGAGGACCAACTCCCAGAAGTTGTCTTCTGACCTCCACACATGTGCAATGTGATACATGCCTGCATCTCTCCATTCACACAGGTAAGTCAGGTGTGGTGGTACACTTCTGTAATCCCAGCAATGGCAGGAGGTAGGAGGATCAGGAGTCAAAGACTATCTTTTGACGAGAGACTGAGTTTGAGGCTAACCTGAGCTACAAGGGACCTTGTCTCAAAAACACAAAACAGCAGCAACAACAAATAGACAGCTGCTCACTGTCAGAGTAGAATATAGCTGCTGAAGTCTTATATTTGGATCCTTGTAGGAACTATAAACAGAAACGGTGTTTGTCCGACTAAACCACACAAAGCACCACAAGACACTGGTTCAGAAGAGTGAAGCTCCAAGGCAGGGCAAGGGAATATGGAAGAATATGAAATCCTGACTATTAAAGAGCCATGGGACATTGAGTTTCTCTATTGTTATCTAGAGTCCTGAACATTAGATACTTTCCTCCCATGGAATTAAAAGGTACCTAAGTGCATGACTGAGTGGGAAAAGAGAGGACACAAATTTCTTCTCATTTAACCCCACTCATAAAAAGAAAAAAAGTGTTGGGGTGGGCAGAAATGGGGTGTTGGCAGCACTTATATGAAAACTTACAACTCTAACTCCAGCATGAGGGGATCCAGAACCCTCTTCCGGCCTCTTTAGGCACCAGACAGGCACTTGTTACACAGACATACATGCAGGCAAAACACTTATACACATAAATAATATTAAAAAATAAATAGCTGGGCAATGGTGGTGCACACCTTTAATCCCAGCACCCCAGAGGCAGAGGCAGGCAGATCTCTGTGAGTTCAAGGCCAGCCTGAGCTACAGAGTGAGTTCCAGGACAGCCAGGGCTACACAGAAAAACCCTGTCTCAAAAAACCAAAATAACAAAAAGGGAACTACAAAAGGAGCTCTAGGACAGTTAGGGCTATTACACAGAGAAACCCTATCTCGAATAAATAAATAATAAGTTTTGGCAATAGTTGCACAAATTTGTGACTATAGTAAAAACCACAGAATTAGCTGGGCATGAAGGTTGACGTGTAATTTTAACATTTGGGAGGAGGAAGCAAGAGAACCAGTTCAAGGTCATCCTTAGCTACAGAGCAAGTTTGAGGCCACTGTTGACTACATGTCTTAATAAATGAAAAAACAGAAAAATGTGCCAGGCATGGTGGCACAAAGAATTATACAGTAAATGATGTATGTAAACATCTATGTATATATGAATGTTTGTGGTACTGGCATTCACCAAGAGCCTTGCACACATCAGGCAAAAGCTCTAACATGAAGCTATAGCTATGACCTTATTTTCACTTTTCGAAATGTTTGTTCAACTTCTTGAGTCCTTTTAAAATTTTATTTATTATTTATTAGTAGTCTAAAAGTGTATGAGAGTGCAAGCACAACCGTGCCATCATATGAGAATAATGTGAGAACAACTTTTTGGGAGTTGGTTCTCTCTCTTCACTGTGGGTTCTGGGCACTGAACTTAGGTCATCATACTTTTTTGTTGTTGTTGTTGTTTTTGTTTTTTGTTTTTTCGAGACAGGGTTTCCCTGTGTAGCTTTGGCGCCTTTCCTGGAACTCACTCTGTAGCCCAAGCTGCCCTCGAACTCACAGAGATCTGCCTGTCTCTGCCTCCCGAGTGCTGGGATTCAAGACGTGCGCCACCACTGCCCGACTAGGTCATCATACTTTTAAGCAAGCCCTCTTATCTACTAAGCCATCTCACCAGCCCTATTTTCATTTTTGTTGTTGTTGTTTTTGGTTTTGGTTTTTTGAGACAGGGTCTCTCTGTGTAGCCTTGGCTGTCCTGAAATTCACTCTGTAGATCAGGCTGTCTTGAACTCAGAGATTCGCCTGCCTCTGCCTCTCAGGTGCTGGGATCAAAGGTGTGCACCACCACCATGTTCACTTTTTAATTTTGAGATGAGAGCTCACTAAGTTGCCCAGGCTGGCCTTGAACTCATTATGTAGACTAAGCAGACTTTGATCTGAGTCTTGTGTCCTCCAGAACAGCTTGGATTACAGGCCTGTTCTATAGGCTCCACTTTGTTTGGAAGAAGTTTTTTTGTTTTTTAGATTTGTCTTTCTGAGACAGGGTCATACAGCCTGTGTTAGCCTTAAGCTCGAACTCCTGATTCTTCCCTGGCTATTTGGTGTTTTAGAGATTACAATCCTCCCACCTCAGCCTCTGAGGTGTTAGGGTGATACTCTGATAGGCCAATTGTATGGTATATAAGTTATACCTCAGTGAAACTGTTGAAAACAGGAGAAGACTTTATGGGTGTTTTTATAGATTTAAAAGACATAAAGACATGAGATATTAAAATTAGGATCTAAATTCCTACTAAAAACAGAATAAGGACCAGGTATTAGATGATTTTCTGTGGGTGGGATGATGATATTGTGGTTACATCTAGAAAAAGGGAGATAGGTGGCAAAATCTCCACCACTGACTTTTTATTGACACAGGGTCTCACCCTGCAGTCTGGCTTGCCTGGAGCTCACTGCTGAAGATCAGTGACGGCCATTTGGTTGTTACTGTCCTGTTTTACTTTGGCTTGTGTTATGTCATGTTATGTTATGTTATGTTATGTTATTTATTTATTTACTTACTTATTTATATTGCCAAACATGGTAGTACAAGCCTTTATTTCAGCACTTGAGAGGCAGAGACAGGCAGACCTCTGTGAGATCAAGGCCAGCCTGGTCTACATGGGTTCCAGGACAGCCAGGGTTACATAATAGCAAGACCCTGACTTAAAAAAAACAAAGATGGGGTTGGAGAGGTGGCTCAGAGGTTAAGAGCACTGACTGTTCTTCCAGAGGTCCTGAGTTCAATTCCCGACAACCACATGGTGGCTCACAACCATCTGTAATGAGATCTGGCACCCTCTTCTGTATACATAATAAATAAATCTTAAAAAAAACAAGGATAAGCAACTAAACATTTTGTACATGTGTGTATAAGTGTTTTGCCTTCATATATATGTACACTGTATGCATGCCTCCTGCCCAGAAGAGAGCACCAGATTCCCCACAACTGGAGTTACAGACAACTATAAGCTGCCATGTGGGTGCTGGGAACTGAATCCAGGTCCTCTGCAAGAGCAGTGAGTGCTCCTCACCACTGAGCCATCTCTCCAGCTCTCAGGAGTCAGTACACCCCTTTGGAGCCATTGTCAAACACTGGCTATGGAGGAACAGCCCCAGTCTTGTCCCCAAAGGCCATCCCAGAGAGACATACGACAGTATCAGCAGTCTCCTGATAATGGCAGAACTGAGCAAGAGTGACGCCAGATGGACGTGGACACCACCAAAGCTGGCACAATGCAGTAGTGGTGCTACCATGCTTTACCATAATTGATCATCAACCCACTTAGGAGATGCCTTGATCTGTATTTGCCATCCCTTTTGTGCTGGCGCTGAGACAGAATCCTTACAGCTCTAAGGAGAAGTCTTCTGCTTACTCCTGTTCAGAGCAGCCTCGGACAAAGTGCAGCTCACTTTGGGTGAAGGGCCTGCCTGTGCTCCCTTTCCAGCTCCAAGACGGTCCATCCAGTATATCCAGGAAGGTAGTGTGTAGTTCACTTTGCCCCAGCAGCTCCCAGTATGCACCAATACTTACCAGCGTTTGCTTTCCTTGGGCATGCTACCTCCTCCTTGCTCCCCTTCTCCTGACCCCAGGGGTCTGCAGGACAAGGCTCTTCTCCCCTCTCTATCCGGATGAGGATGTCTGGTTTGGAGATGGCATAATCTGCATACAGAATGGGGAGGACATGGGGAAAGGTCTGGAGCTGGCTGCCTAAGGCAAAGGCAGAGACTGCAGGAAGCTGTCCTCAGACAGAAGCCCAGGCATTCCTCTGCAGCCTTACCCAGGGAGACCAGCGTCTCGTAGTTGTTCCTCATCACGTGCTTGTAGAGCTCCTTCTGCCAGTCCTCCAGCTTGGCCCACTCCAGTTCAGAGAAATACACAGCCACATCATCAAAGGTCATAGGCACCTGAAACCACAGTGTCACACTTGTTCACCCACACATTTACAGGCATGGTTCCTCAGGCTCCTCACCTCAGGGTATCCAAAGGCTACCTTGGGGACCTCGCACTTGCTGCCAGGGGGAAGCCGCAAGACCAAGAAGTTCTGGTTGCATAGCAGGTTCTCCACAGTCTCCAGCCGCCGCTGCAGCAGCCCATACTCCTGCAGCAGGGTCCCTAGCATGGCCCACTTGCCCTCCAGCTGGTTTCTGAACTCCACATCTGTCTTCTCACAGTCAGCCAGCTTCTTCTCGGCTGTCCCTGAGCGTCCTTCTAGAGTCAGCAGGCGGGCCAGGCAAGCATCCACTTTCTTCTCCAAGGCCTGAATGGCTGCCACCACAGTCCACAGTGTGATCTCTGTGGAGTAGAGGTGTGGGCTCTTCTCTGCATCTGGCTGGGGTGAAGAAGGAGTGGGAGGCCTCTTATCACACATCTGCTTGTCCCTCTGGGAAATCTGCTCAAGAGACAAGAGAATCATCTTGTAATCAAAATAGCCACATCGTAAACCAGGCATGGTGGTACATATCTATAATCCCAACATTTACAAACTGAGGCAGGGAGATTGCCTCAAGTTCAAGGGCAGCCTGAACGGGACAGTTCCAGGTTAGCCTAGACTAAAGAGTTGAAACCAGCCAGGTATAGTGACACATGTCTTTAATCCCAGCACTCGGGAGCCAAAAGCAGGTGGATCTCTGTGAGCTCAAGGCCAGCCTGGTCTACATGGCAAGTTCCAGACCATGGAGGACTGCATAGTATAACACTGTCTTTTAAAAAAAAAGGCATTTCTTCCCATGTATCTGCAAGTCTAATTTAAAGATTTACCCAACCAGAGATAAAAATATTTAGAAAGAAAAACATTGTTCTGAACGTGTACACACTTTTCTTATCATTATTTCCTCCGAGATGCAACTTTTAGCCTTTCCATTGTATTGGAAATCTAGCGATGATTTATGGTATTTTGGAGTATATGAGTGGGTTATATGCAAACACTACATTATTTATGTAAGGGACTTGAGCATTCCTTGTGCACTGTGGGAGAGTTGTAGTTATTACAATAATGTGGTAGGTAGTATTGAGATTTATTCTGTTGGCCAATTTTTTGGGATCTTAGGTGCTGCAAGACAGCTGAGGAATAGGAGCAGGTGGAATGATCAGGCAGATGTCATCTGGACAGGTACAGAAAGGCCTTCCAGCCCCACTCTCTTAAAGCTCATTTTCTCTTCCTTGCAGTCAGGGAACCCAGAAGGACACACAGAAAACTAAAGGGAAAGAGAGGTTCCCTTCAAAAAGTTTCCAGGAAACTAAGGTTTCACAAACTTGTCTAAGACACATTGGTAATAATAGATACCACTTACCGGGGAAAGTTCTTCTATTATGTCCTCTGAATTGGCCATAATGAACATTACCAAGCTACCCTTTTAAAACCGCTAAACTTGCAGTGTTCTCAACCTTCCTAGTGCTTTGACCCTTTAATACAGTTCCTCATGTTGTGGTGACCCGCAATCATAAAATTATTTCGTTGAAAACTTTGTAAGTGTAATTTTGCTACTGTCATGAATTTTGATATTTAATATGTGACCCACAAGATGAGAACTACTGAAGTAATCTTTAAAGAAACAAACGAAAAAGGNCACAAAATTCGGAAACCTGTTGCAAAGAGGGTTCAGTCAAATTGTTTCCTACGTAAACGTAGAGTTAGTTGCTAGGTATCTTAAGGGTGGTCACATGCTAAGGTGTTGGCCTGAGGCCTAAACCTGCTGCCCCTTTGCATCTTCAGCCTTGCGGATGTGGCGGGCGGGTAGGCCACACCGGGCCCTCTCTGATTGCGCGGCCGAAGACCTCAGAAGAAACAATGGACAGGGGCTCTCAGCTGTGTTATCTGCAGGGTCCTTCGAGGCCTTCCGGAGGAATCTGGGCGCCCGGCCTAGCGGGGATACGGGGGTGAGGTTGGGGAGCAGATCACCTTAGGGCCCAGCCCATCCGGCCTGGTGTTTGGGCCTCCCGCCGCTGGGTGCAGGCCAGGGGCTTATGTGGCCTCCAGGCCGGTGGCTCCATGACCCCGGCGGGCTGGGTGGGGGCCAGGGTAGGGAGGTGGCGCTGCGGGACTGGTGTGCCGAGACCCTTGCAGGAGGCGGCCACGGGCCGGGGCGCTTACCCGGGAGAGCGCCTCTTCAGCCATGGTTACCGTGTCGTTGCTGGGGTGCGATCCTCCGCCGACAGGTCGGGCNGGGCGCGGACTGTGGTCCTCCGCCGACAGGCTGCGCGTCGGGGACGAGCAGGAGCCGCCCAGCGTCGGAACCGCTGGCTGGTGGCCGCAAACTCCACACGGTCCGGAGCCACGTGCCCCGCGGGCCCTTTAACAGAGCCGCGGGGGAGGCCGCGGCCCGGCGCGCACAGCGCCCCCTTGCAGTCCGAAGGACCGCAGCCCCGGGGGCGCTCGGGGCCGGCCCTCCGCGCGCTCCACCCCGCGGCCGCTAGCCTGCGATGCCGACCCTGCCACTGGTGCACTGGTCGCCGGGCAGCTGGCCTCAAGCAAAGCTACGCGCGGGTGGATTCAGAGAAAGACGCCCGCGGCAAGGGAAATGCTCAGGAAGTTTCCAGACTGCGCGCTCGGGTGGAACACTCTCATCCCAAGGATTTTCAGATTCCAATTTCTAGGGCCTGTAACCTAGAGAGGAGAACCTAGGAAAAAACATAAAGGTTTCTAAACCCTCTTTTTGCTTTTTCAGAACAAATGGGAAGCCCTAAGGGGGAAAGTGCATTTAAAACAAAATGCAAGCCTGGGACTGGGTAGAGCGCTTGCCTGGCTTGCGCCAGAACTCGAGGGAGGTGTTTCTGGGGTATCCTCCTCTCAGGGACCTACCTTCGAGGCTCTTAGCCTCTGGGATGTATGAGTCTCATCTGCATCCCGGGCAGAGCCCCCTTTTCCAGCCCTCTCTGCCACACCCAATCTGGACTTGCATGTGACATCAGCAGGGCATCTTGAAAGCCTTGGCTCCAGGCTGATCATCCTGCTCTTCCTGCCAGATTTCAAAGGCTACAATGGACAGGACCACAGCTACCATGTTCATCTGTAAGGCTCTCCAACCAGTTCAGGTCCTGAGCTATCCTGAATAAACTATTCCACTTAAGACCAATTTCCTTCTGAAACTTTTCAGAATTAACTTTGGAATATAAAGTAAAACCTGCTTTTCTTCATTTCCTGCATTTTCCACTCATGCCATGGTCTTTATCCAATAAGTCAATAAACTTCCAGCTGGCAAGTGTCTTTTTGTATTTTGGAGTTTGTTTTGGTGTGTGTTTAAAACATTTTAAAAAGAATTCTAAAAAAGAATTAGTTCTGAGGCTGGCAAGACGGCTCACTGTGTAAAGGCTTTTGTTGCCCAAGATGATGCAAACCTAATGATCTGAGTTCAACCTCAAGGGCTCACGTAAAAGTAGAAGGGGAGAGCTGACTTCACAAAGCTGTCCTCTGACCTACACACACACGAGTAAATAAAACTTAAAAAAAAAGAATTAGTTGCTCGCTGGGCATGGTGGTGCACACATTTAATCCCAGCACTTGGGAGGCAGAAGCAGGCATATTTCTGAGTTTGAGGCCAGCCTGGTCTACAGAGTTCCAGGATAGCCAGGGAAACCCTGCCTTGAAAAACTAAAACAAGCAAACAACTTCATATTCATCTCTGTGTGTGGCACTTTCCTGTAATCTCAGCACTTGGGAATCTAGGACAGGGAAAGGTCCAGGTCTGCTTGGATTACATAGTAAAACCCTGTCTCAAAAAACTTTCTTTTTTGCACATGAAAGCTACCAGTCATTTGGTAATTCGAGAAATCCAAGGAGTCTGCTTAAAGGGCAAAGGAATTTATTAGGGGAGAAAAACTCACTGTACAGAACAGAATTGTCACAGGTTCTAGAATGCTGGGGCAGTCTCATGCGGTTCCAGCCGTCTCAGTCAATCCTGCATCCAAGCCCACAGAGGAGAGAAGAGAGCTGCATTCGTGCATCTCAGGTCTTAAGGGAAGCTGAGAGGCCATGCCCCAGGGGCATGTACTTCAAGATCATAGGCAGGTAGAGCAGTTACCTACTACACCTCTAGGGCAGCGCTTCAGGGTCACAAAACAGAGATATCCACTACAATTTGGGAGTGCACACTATAATACTGTGTTAGTCTAGGGAAGTCTGTATAAAGGTCCAGTATAAGAAACTAGATTTTAATAGAAAACAAACTACAGCCAATGTGTCTGTTCACTGATGTATCCCAAATGTTAAAACTGCCTACATAACAAGTACCCATCATTTATTTGCTCTCTAAAGAGATGGATGAGGAAAACATGGCTGAGTAAAGGTGTTTGCTGCTGAGCCTGCCACCTAGAGTCTGATCACCACTCCCACATGGCAGAAAGAGAACTCTAGGTTGTCTCCTGATCACCACTGTGTGCCATGGCATACGTGTGCTCATGTAGGCAGATTTTTCTGTCCCATCAACCAGCTTCCAAATCATGACATACACTTATTAATTATAAAAGCTTAGGCTTGTTTCTAACTAACTCTTATAACTTAAATTAATGCATTTCTTTTAATCCTTTTACATGGCTTGGTTACCTTTACTTTGTACTGCCCATGCTGTTTCCTCTGAGTCTGGCTGGCGACTCCGCCTTCTTCTTCCCAATGTTTTTCCTCTGCTCCCCAAATCCTACCTAGCTATTGGCCGTTTAGTTTTTTATTAAACCAATCACAATGACATATTTCACAGTGTAAAGGAATAGTCCACAACATCCTCACACACACAGTAAGTGTAAAACAGATGAGGGAAGCGCTTTCAAAAAGGAGCTTGGACACCAAAAAAGCAAAAGAGGCTTATTCAGGACAGGAAGAATAATGCGCCTGCAATACAACTGAAGAGACATGGTAAGGTAGGCTGTAGAAACGTTCAACACTAAAGAGTTTGCTTTTGATTAGCAGCTGGGAATGCCATGGCAAGACTCTGAAGAAAGCCCATGTCCAACAGCTCCAGAACACCATATAGTGATGAGACTAGCGAGGCTGACTAGAGAGTCAAGTTAGTGACCTTTAGAACCATAACTGTGTGAATAGGAAGGAGAGGAAGGCATGCCAGCTTAGTTGGGTATGTGATGTTGCTGCCCTGTGTGTTACGTCCAACTTAACCAGTCCACTTCCCACCTTCTTCTCCACACCTCCCAGAGCAGCCTTTCAATGTGTGACCGTTGAAACAGGCAAGTAATTTGTGTCATTTAAAACAGTGCCTACGGAGCCTGGTATGCTGGCTCACACCTGAAATACCAGCACTTAGGAGGCCAAAGGTGGGAGGATTGCTGGGTATTCAAGCCGAGGCTACATCGCAAG
>LZPO01097169.1:142248-155224 GCA_001675575.1 Neotoma lepida | reverse complement strand
GGTTTTTCGAGACAGAGTTTCTCTGTGCAACAGCACTGGCTGTCATGGAACTCACTTGGTAGCCCAGGCTGGCATCGAACTCACAGAGATCAGCCTACCTCTGCCTCCTGAGTGCTGGGATTAAAAGCATGCACCACCACTACCTGGCTAAAACTTTGGATTCACTAAGATAGGATAGATAATGCATTATTTTCTCTGAATATTCTAACTACAAATGGACAGAATATTGTAAATGTAATTCTTACTTGATAACTGTTTTTGTTATGTATAGTATTACTATGTTAAAGTTAAAATCTTTCTTTTTATTTAGACAAAAAGGGGGAAATGTTATAGAATATTATTTTAAGATGTGTTACATTTGTTTATGCTGTGCACATTTGTTTAATGATGCAAAGATGTGTTGCACTCTTTTATGTTGCCTTTGTTTAACTGTGAAGCTGTGTTACTTTGCCTGTCCAAAACACCTGATTGGTGAAATAAAGAGCTGAACGGCCAATAGCGAGGCAGGAGAAAGGATAGGTGGGGCTGGCAGGCAGAGAGAATAAATAGAAGGAGAAATCTGGGAGGAAAAGTAGAAGGAGCGAGAGAACAAGGAGAGGAGGATGCTAGGGGCCAGTCACCCAGCCACACAGCCAGCCACGGAGTAAGAGTGAAAGTAAGATATACAGAAGTAAAAAAAGGAAAAAGCCCAGAGGCAAAAGGTAGTTGGAATACTTTAAAGTTAAGAAAAGCTGGCTAGAAACAAGCCAAACTAAGGCTGGGCATTTATAATTAAGACTAAGCCTCTGTGTGTGATTTATTTGGTATCTGGGGGACCCCCAACCCCAGCCCTGCAAAAGAACAAAGGAGCAAAAACAACCAACAACAGAGAACAAGAGAGAAAGAGAGGGAGATGCCCGGGACCAGCCAAGCAGCCAGATACGAAGGAAACAGTGAAAGTAGGACACACAGAATGAAATAAAGGTAAAAAGCCCCGAGAGAAAACATAGATGAAAAAAACAGGCTAAATTAAGTTACAAGAGCTAGTGGGACAAGCATAAGATAAGGCTGACCATTCATAATTGATAATAAGTCTCTGTGTCATGATTTGGGAGCAGGTTGGGGCCCAAAAGAAAGCCTGCTACAACTTTAAGGATCAGTTGTCTCCTTCCATCATGGGATTGAACACAGGATATCAGGCTTGTACAGCAAGCACTTCTATTTACCGAGCTACCTTATAAGTTCCAAAGATACATGATTTCTAATCAAATCTTAAATATTAAAAAAAGCACATTAGCTGGGCATGGTGGCTCTCGAGAAACAGAGGAGAGGAGGATCTCTGTGAGTTCAAGGCCAACCTGATCTCCATAATGAGTTCCAGGACAGCCAAGGCTACATAGATAGGTTCTGTCTCAAAAAAACTAAACAAAACAAAATAAGAGTATATTATATTTGTGGTGGTTTGAATGAAAATGGCACCATAGGCTCACATGTTTAAAAACTTTGTCGCCGGTTGGTGGAACTGTTTAGGAAAGGTTAGGCATGTAGCCTTGTTAGAGGAGGCAAGTCAGTGGGGACGGGCTTTAAGGTTTCAAAAGACTGAAGACAATTTGAGTTAGTTTTCTCTGCATCCTGCTTGAGGGTCAAGATATGAGCTCTCAGGGCTGTTCCAACCACTTGCCATCTGCTACCTCTGTTTGGCCATCAAGGGCTTGAATCCTCTGAAACTAGAAACGCTAGATAATTTTTTTTCTATAAATTGCCTTGGTCAGTGTCTTATATGGCAATAGAAAAGTAACTAATACTTTGTAGCTATGTATTAAATACCTATATTATACATCAGCTATGTATTAAATACCTATATTATACATCAGCTATAATAGCATCATAAATAGTTTCAAGAAGTGATTGTGTTACCACAGAGAAGAAATACAAAAGGCTCATCCCTGAGACCTTTCCAAGTCTCTGCAGGTGACTCATCCCTGGAGTCTCATTCCTCCTCTCAGCAATGGATCAGAGGATGAGACCCAGGCTGAGTCTCAGGTGCCATCAGGAGGGCTCTGAGAGAATTCACGGAGAAAACTGCCACTCACTCAGAGAGACCAGGGTCTCATAGTTGCTCTCCATGACATTTCTGTAGAGCTCCTTTTGCCAGTCCTCCAGGTTCTCCCACTCCTGTTCTGAGAAACAGACCCCATCATTCTCGAGGGATCCAGATACCTGCAACTGTAAGCCACAAGAAATAAGTACTTCGACTCATCTCATGAGTACAACCAGTGATTTAACATCTTGACTAATCAGGGGCTAGGCTCCCCTTCTTTCCTAACTTTTTAACTTAGAGGCTCTACCTTGGGGTCCTCCCCCTTGCTGCCAGGGGGCAACCGCAGGACCCAGGAGTTCCGGTTGCGAAGCAGGTTCTCCACGTTCTCCAGCCGCTGCTGCAGCAGCCCATACTCCTGCAGCAGGGTCCCCAGCACAGCCCACTTGCCCTCCAGTTGGTTGCTGAACTCCACAGCTGTCTTCTCAAAGTCAGCCAGCTTCTTCTCTGCTGTGCCTGCACGTCCCTCAAGGCTCTGTAGTCGGGCAGCCTGGGATTCCATCTTCTTCTCCACAGCCTGAATAGCAGCCACCACTGTCCAAAGTGAGATTTCTGTGGTCTGAAAATATGGGCTTTTCTCTGTTGTTTGTGAAGGTGGTGTGGCCGGAGCTAACGGTGTGGAACGCCGTTTCCTCCTGTGCTGTAGGATTGAGGATAGGAGGCCAGTGAGACAAGACAAGGTCACTTCCAAATATCAAATAAAGAAAGCAAGTCCAAGTCCAGGACTCCTAGCTGGCTTCCTTAAAACAAACAAACAAAAATCCAAATATACTTTTTTATGCTGATATTGTGCCTGCCAGTTTTATGTCAATTTGACAAAAGCTAGAGTCACTGGAGAGGAGGGAGCCTAAACTCAGAAAACGCCTCAATAAGATCAGGCTGCAGGTAAGCCTATAGGGTATTTTCTTAACTAGTGATTGATGTGGGAGGGCCCAGCCCATTGTAGGTGGGGCCACCTCTGGGGAGGTGACCCTGGGTTCTATAAGAAAGCAGGTGAGCAAGCCATGGAGAGCAAGCCAGTAAGCAGCTGCCCTCCATGGCCTCTGCTTCAGCTTCTGCCTCCAGGCTCCTGCCCTGACTTCCTTCAATGATGAATAATGATATGGAAGTGCAAGTCCAATGAGCCCTTTCCTCCCCAATGTGCTTTTCTGTCACAGTGTTTCATCCCAGCAATAGAAATCCTAATTAAGACAGATACTGAAAATTTCATGTGGGGCTGGGTATACAGCTCTGTTGGTACCATGGCACCTAGCATGCACAAAGCCCTGACTTCGATCTGAAGCACCACATAAACCAGAGTGCATGCTTGTCATCCCTGTACTTGAAAAGGAGGCAGTAGAATTAAAAGTTCAGTCATCCACTACAAAGCAAGTTCAAGGCCAGCATAGGTTACAGGAACCCTGTCTCTCAAACAAACAACAACAACAACAAAAACAAAACAAAACAAAAAAGAAGAGGGAAGAAAGAAAAAGTTACACATATATTTTATAATAATTTTGGAAAATAGTAGAAAAATAGACAAAATATCATCATACAGTTAAGCTTTTCCCTCAAGTTGTCCTCTGACCTCTACACTCATGTGTGCACACATATCCATGCACACATACACTCAAAGTAAGTAAATAAATGTAAAAAAACAATTTTTAAAGCCATTATTGGGCTGTTGAGATTGCTTAGCAGATAAAAGCCAGGCCTGAGGACCTAAAAGTTTGATCTCTGGGATCTACATAGTGGAAGCAGAGAACTGACCCTACAGCTGATCTGACAATCACATGAGTAAATGGCACGCTCACACCCATACACACTACACACAAAATAAATAAATAAAAGCAGGGCCAGCCATGTTGGCACGGGCCTTTAATCACAGCACAGGTGGATCTTTGTGAGTTTAAATCCATCCTGGTCTACATAGTGAATCCCAGGCACCCAGGGCTACATAGTAACACTCTGTCACAAAAAAAAAATCTAATAATAATAGCAAACAGTCAACATTTACCTACTAATCTGTAATGCTGTTCTCTACCATTGAGCAAGTTCCTTTACCTGTCAGTCTGTTTCCGCCATCTTTTTTTTCTCTTTTATGGGTTAATTTTTCTGTCACTTAACCAATATTGTGACCTTATTAACTCTAGCTGCATATTAATTACTGGTACTTACTAAGACAAATCCCATCTCTTTATTTTATAGTAGTACCTTGGCCTCTTTTGGCCCACTGATATTCTACAAACATGAAGAGTTTCACAAAAGTATATTCAGAGACTGTGTTGGGAAATGCATCAAATTCCACAGATTAAAATTGAGAAATAGTATTTTTAGGATAAAATGTTTTGATCCATACATACAGTATGCTATTGCATTTGAAGGAATTTTAAAGTATGTTCAATATTTTAATATATTCCCTAGCTTTCTATTCTAAACATCTCTTGTTATGTATCAACCCATCCCAAAATTTATTGACTAGGGGGCTGGAGAGATGGCTCAGTGGTTAGGAGCACTGGCTGCTCTTCCAGAGGACCTGAGTTCAATTCCCAGCAACCACATGGTGGCTCACAGCCATCTGTAATGAGATCTGGTGCCTTCTTCTGGCCTGCAGGCATACATGCAAGCAGAACACTGTATACATAATAAATAAATCTTAAAAAAAAAATTATTGACTAAAGACAACATCTACTTTGCTCACAAATCTGAAATCAAAGCAGAGAAAGCCTCACGTCTGTGCTCCACTCTATGTCAGTGGGGCAGACACAGGCAGGCAGGTATGTGAAGAAGCGCACATGCATGCAGAAGGTAGATGGACTCCAACTATTCAACAGCCCCACCCAAAGTCTAAGTCACTTCTAACACCAACCCAGTCCACCAACCCAGACCTGTGTGAACACACTTCTGTGTCTTTGCCTTTTCCTTCTTTGCATTTTTTATTTTATGAATGTTTGGCCTGCATGTACATATGGGTACCACTTATGTGCCTGGTAATGTGCCAGAAGAAGACATTAGATTCTCTGGAACTGGAGCTACAGATGGTTTTGAGACACCATATGGGTGCTGGGAATTGAACTTGGGTCCTCTGCAAGAGGAACAAGTGCTCTAAACCATGGAAATCTTTCCAGGCCCTCCCTCCCTTCCTTCTTTCTTTTATCTATACTGTATCATTATACAGAGATATTATATGCTGATAGAAAATGGATAAAATAGTGAGGCAGTGGTGGCACACACCTTTAATCCCAGCACTTGGGAGACAGAGGCAGGTGAATCTCTGTGAGTTTGAGGCCAGCCTGGTCTACAGAGCTAGTTCTAGGACATCCAGGACTACACAGAGAAACCCTGCCTCAAATAACAATAAACAAATAAATAAACTCTAAACAAATATTAATAATGGCTTTTGAACACACCTCTTTCCCCAGCTCTCTATCCTATTCCCATTTTGGGGAAGGCTTTCGCTTTTCTGAGACAAGATCTTTCTATATAGCTCTGGCTGGCCTGGAACACGTAATACAGACCAGACAGGCCTAGAACGCAGAGATCTACCTGCTTCTGCCTCCCAAGTGCTGGCATTAAGGGCATGAGCCATCATGATCAGCTAAACTAAAAAAATTTAAAACTCATTTTGTCAGTCACACTAGCTGTACTTCAAGGCTTGACAGTTCCATGTAACTAGACTACAGTGAACGGAGCAGCATATCTCCATCCTCTGCAAGAGTTCTGCTGGGTGTACAACATCCTTACTACTTTTTTCTACTAGATAAAATACTAGATTATATTTGAATATTCTAAATGATGATGAATTTTGTCTGTCAATTTTTAAATATATCCAAAGCTATGTAATTATCCTCAAACTAATTTAAAGATGTCATTTCAAGATAGAAAATTGAATCCTTCCCCATTATTAGCACAGGAGTATTATCAATCTCTGGCAATGATACACTTCTAAGCCAAGTTTCTTTAATTAGTATTATTCTGATAAATTGTTTTCACATCCTTTTATATTTAACCATTTATACAGACTTATCTTTTGGATTTTTCCAAAATGAAGGTTGGATTTTTTCCCATTCCCATAATCTTTGCCTTTTAATCAATTATATTTATTATGACTGACTTTTTAGTCGTTTAGCTATTATGAAAAGTATATTTACAGAGACCACTGACTTCTTCCTAACTTCTACATCAATGTTGTCATGTAGTTTAATTATTTCTCATTAACTCCTCAACAAGTTCTTATCTTATTCATCCAGGCATTTAATTCCAGCACTTGGGAGGCAGAGCCAAGGGTTCTCTTGAGTTCAAAGCCAGTCTGGTCTACATATCAAGTTCCTAGACAGCCATAGATAGCTACCTACAGTGTGAAACCCTGACTCCCTTGACTCAAAAAAAAAAGAAAGTTTACTCTTTGACCCTGTGTTGCCCTCAAGTCCCTTCTTTAGTTTTTCTTTTTTCCAAGGTCCCTTGATTTCATAAATATGAAACACAATTGTTCAGCAAATGCTCTCAAAGTTGGCTCACAACTCAGCTCATATTTTAAGAGTTCACACTTTCTCTTTTTGAGTTATAAGTATTATTTATTATGCTGTTTTTTAAATTATCATACAAAATAATGGGCTTCTGATTTACTATACATTTCAAATATCATTTATATAGGGTTTTTTCGTCAGTATTTTTATTTTTTAGTTGTTATTATCAGGACATGAATTTGGCTTAGCAGTATGGAATCTTCACCTGAAGAGATGTGTGAGAATACAAATATGTTCAAGTACAGTTTAAATAAATTCTACAATGTCAAACTGGAAGTTCCAGTCGAGTTTGAGATTTTGGTGGACCTTTATCACTTCGTCTCAATGAGGTCTGTTGGTGATGCATAACTAGGAGTAGAATAACCAGAAAAGAAGTCTGCTGGTCCTCCCATCTCATGTGAGTACTAACCTAGTCTAGAGAAACACTCAAACTCCACAGGTAGCATCAGAGAAATCTCAAACACTACTGACATAATCCGCAGTTGAAGAAAAGTGTTAATTGGGGGTGAGGAAACACACATGTGCAGCAGACACACAGAGAAAGGGACCCTCTGCAAAGCAGAAGGGGAACTCAGGAAGTTACTGGGATTTTTTTGAGGCTGGGGATTTTAAAGCCTCCAAAGAGTTTTCCTCCTCTAATTTAGTTTGTTCCGTTTGAAGATGATTGATTGGCCCGTAACTGTTATGCAACATGTCCTGAGCAGGCCTTGAACTTATTGAGCCAGTTTAGGCAGGGGGCCTGCTGGTGGAAGCCAAGCCTACAAAGGCCTTGGATTTAAGCTGCCAGTCTTGTCTCAAGTCCGGTGAGGAAGATGTCCATCTTGGAAATTTGCCACCTTTATTACCTAGCCATGGCCACTCTCCCTATCTGTCTGCCTAGCAGGGAGTCTAACTCCTAGTCTCTAACTAGCACTTGGGTTGCAGAGGCAGGAGTTCAAAGTTAGCCTGGTCTACATAGCTAGTCCCAGGCAGCCAGGACTACATGTCAAGACCTTATTTTGAAAGATTTTTTTAAAAAGTTAGACAAGAAAAAGGCTTACGCTTGTAATCTTTACACTTAGGAGTTAGAGGTAGGAGTTTAAGGCCATCCTCAGATAGGCTAGGCTGAGGCACGTGAGACTGTGCCTCAAAACAAACCACCACCAACCAAAACCGAGCATAATGGTTCACACCTGTAATCCTGGCACTGGGGAGACAGAGTAAGGAAGATTGTCACCAGCTCGCAGCCAGCCTATACTACAGAGTGATGCCCTGTCTCAACGACAAAAGGCCAGATAAGTTCCATCTATCCTACCTTTTTCCTAAGTTAACCGCTACTGTGACATAGTATGAGAAGACCAGAGCTAGAAAAAAAAAATTAGAAATTTCTTTAACCACGAACCCAACATTCTCAATTTAAGTTGAGACAAAGGCCTAAAGAGGTGAGCACAGGCTGCCGAAAAAGGTGGAGCTCTGAGATAGCCCTCAAACCAATTTTCAGTGTCCTCACATTCCCTGAAAAGAGGTAGCTGGGAGAGGAGGAAAGCAGGTAATAGTGCGCACCTACAGCTCTGTAAATACACCTGTCCACAAGGAGAGGAGGCCCCGCCTGACTTCAACCTGTAGCTGCAAACTCAGTACAGAAATCTACGGCAGAACATGGCACCCAGACCAAAACCCACTGGTCGGGGAGAAGCCCCTAAGTCCTGCGATCTCCCGCAGCTGAGCTCAAAAGCAACGAGCCGAACCCAGGGTTTAACCCGCGCCATCACTCCAACTCGGAAAACGAGTCCCTTAGTTAGCACGAAGCAGGAAAATACGTGGGCACAATCACAAACAATTCAACAAGCTTCGCAGAAGTTTCTACGAGAAGACGCAGAGAGCCAGGCTCTGAGCCCGACGCAGAAGGACCCCGAGAGCAAGCGGGCGGAGGGGAAGGTAGCCGGGAGGAAGGTCAGCATCCGCCGGCGCCAACGGCCGCGGAGGAAACCGAGCCCGCGACCGAGCTGCTCAAGCCCCGCCCCGGGCAGGGCGCTGTCTCCCCCGACGCCCTCCCCGCCTGTCGGCGCGCCTTACCCGAGCAGGCGCCGACTCCGCCATGGTCGCAGTTGCACCACAACACCGACTGGCGGGAGAGTGCTCGGGCTCGGTGCCACTCCGCCAAACGCCTGGACTTCGGGAAGCCGCCACCGCCGCCGTGTTGATACAAGGTGCATTCTGGGAACGTGCCCCCTCCCCGAGCCAAGAAGAGCTGCAGCCGCTCTTCCCGCCGCGCTGTGTTTCTATTGCGCCACAGTCCTCCGGGAAGGTGAACAGCAGCTTTGGAACTCCAGCCATTGAGTGTGGGGGTATAAGTGCAAGGGCTCCCAAAATCAAGAGCATTTTTTGAGTTTACGGTAACCCCTTGCACACCGCGAAATGCTTTAAGACATTCAAATATGTGTAAGTTCAAAATTAAAACAAAAAAAGGCACGTGGGAAGGAGAGGGACTAGTAGAAAGGGTGACGTGATCACAATACGTTCTGTACATGAACGTAATTGTCAAAAATAAAAATAATATTTTTATTATATATAAATATTATAATATTAAATGAGTAAACCCACACTTTTCTCTGAGGGAAGAACACAGCCTAAGCTGAAAAAAGGATGAGTTCTCAAAGGCAAGTGATTTTATTCCAAATGCTCACTGGTTACTTGGATTTTTTAGAAACTAGAAACGCAGGTTCAAATGTCAGTGGATTGGGATTTGGGGCCCAGGTCAATCCACTGTAGAATAGTAATTATGGTAATTAGATGCATTGCAGAATTCAAGGTAGCCTTAATCACAAATAATTAACCTAGTCCTCGTGCCATGGTGAGTGTTAGAGACAATATGTTGTGCATTCTGGCTTGGAAACATCTGACCGATTATCACTGGCACCTTTAACCCCAGCACTCAGGAGTTTGAGGCCAGCCTCAGCTCTATAGTGAGTTTCAGGCTAGCCAGAAATAGGAAAAGAGACATTGGCTCCAAACAAACCCCCCAAACCAATACTAGCAACACCAATCATACTTGCCTCATTTCCACCACATGGTCCCGTAGATGTGAATGAGAATGTGGGAGTTTCCACTTTGAACAATGGGCATGAATAGCTTCCTCTGAGAATTAATCTACTCTCACTAGACTGGTTCCTTCTTCGTGTTCAGGGCTGGGATCAGATTCCACAAGTGATCCCTGAAGGGACACTAGCCTACTTGAGCATGTGGCCCTGGCAGGCCTTGCCCTTCTCCCTGATTCCCTCTGCTTTGCTGAAAACCATTAGATTACATTCCTGAAGCTAGCCCCCAAGGTTCATTCCTTTATTTGACCTCTTCCTCCTCCTGCAGCTGACTGCCAAGGTCCAGCTATCAGAATATTGAAGTCCAGCAATCAAAAGCCCCTTTTGGCTCACCTAATTAACATGCCCCATTAAAATTAAACACCTCATCTTAACATGGGGGTTCCCTTTGTACCTTCATAAACTGCCATTTTCCTATGTGCCACATCTGTCTCTTCTCTATCCAGAGTCAGTCTTCCCCTTTCCCTTGTTCCTTTCCCCTTCTCCCTTGTCCTCTATGTCCTGTCTTTGTCCCTTATTCCTGTCCTCTATCCCTCTGGAGCAAATAAATCTCCTTTGTGCTGGGCACTTGGTCTTGGGGGTCCTGAGCTTAAACTTTTCCTTTCAATCCCTGTCTACATCATCTACAGCTATCAAGGTCCTCCATTCCAGTACTCAATCTGATGACCTGCTGAAAGGAATTTCTCAGTGTCTGTTTTCACAAGCACTTAAAGCCTGCATTTATATATTTTAAAAAGCACTGACTCATTTAGGCCCATAAGGCAAGTTCCAGTGTCTCTGCCTTCATCTGATGTTTGTTGCCTTGGTTTGGATCATTTCTGCTTGACTCTCCGTAAGTGTGTAAATCATTCAAGGAGTGTGTCTACTGGACCCATCTCATCCCTTTTCTCAGCTGAAGGTACAGACATAAGTCGTTGTCCCAAACCTGTAGTCACTTTGAATCCCAGGAAGAGCAGAATGTTGAAAGACAGATCACCTCTCAGGTAAGGGCAGTTACACCCTGAAGCTGCACCCTGCAGCAGAAGTAACCATCTTGTAAGAGCCAGATGGATCCTCTCAAGCAACTCAATGGCAGCCATAAGGACTTCTGACCATTTTGCAGAACCAGAACTGGGACATCGATGAACTAGACCATATATAAACCCAATGCCTAATTATGCATGCTTCTGGTTAATTATGCATGCTTTCTTGTCCTTTGTTCCAATTCTATATAAGACAAAACACCCCAAAGATATATTTGAGGTGTTTTGGCTTATATATTTCATCTTATGTCTTTAAAAATCTATTTGTGTGTGTGTGTGTGTGTGTGTGTGTGTGTGTGTGTGTGTTGCATACCTTTAATCTCAACACTTGGGAGGCAGAGGCAGAGACAGGTGGATCTGAGTTCCAGACTAGCCATAGCTACATAATGAAACCCAGTCTCAAAAAATCTAATTATTTTTTTAAAAGGCATGAAGGCTGGAGAGCTACCTAGTTCAGTTCCCAGCACCCACATGGTGGCTCACAATCACCTGTAATTAGTTCTAGGCAGTCTGACACCCTCTTGTGGCCTCAGAGGGCTTCTATATACATGTGGTACACATATATTCATGCAGGCACACAAATATACACATACAAATAAATAAACATTTAGATGGTGTGGCTTATGCTCTCTATGTATTTGCTACCTTTATGTTCCCACTGAGAATGTAAAGCAATTCATGTGAAGTGTTTGTGGAAGCTGGGTGCCTGGCATGGAGCAAGCACTCAATCACAAAATTTCTGGCTTCTGCTTTGCTTCTATATTTGCAAGAGCAAAGCCTTGTACTGCAAGGAACTCACCAAGAAAAATGTCACTTGGTTGAGTCTCTCTCAGAAACTACATTTGCCCCTTCCTGCTGACACTCAGATGTTGACATATGCCTCTGGAAAAATCTTTCAATGTGGGCATCCAATCTCTACAAATGGTGCTGCCGCTATTAGAGAAATAAGGAATATACACACTGTTAAGATCTGTGTCCTCTACATCTGTAGAGTATAAGCTACACACAGAGCCAAGAGTGACTTTGACATTGTCCATTAACAAGAATCTTTGCAACACAAACAAAAATTAATTTTATTTTTTTGAAGAATAGCTTATTGACTACAAAGCAAGAGGGCAGCCACCTGAGCAGTAATTATGATAACCCATAGCCACAAAGAGCACTTTGATGGTGGTGGTGGTGTGGTGGCCTTGAATTCCTAATCCTCCTGCCTCTGCCCTTGCACCATAAGATAATACAATTTTAAGTTTAAAATGATGCTTTTAAAATATCTCTAACCCAAAAACTATATATAAAAAAGGGGGGAGCACTGGAGAGATGACTCAGTGGTTAAGAGCATGGGCTGCTCTTCCAGAGGACCTGGGTTCAATTCTCAGCAACCACATGACAGCTCACAACTGTCTGTAACTCCAGTTCCGGGGGATCTGATACCTTCACATCAATGCACATAAAATAAATTTAAAAAACTATAAAAATTATCTCACCGGCAGTGGTGGCGCATGCCTTTAATCCCAGCACTCGGGAGGCAGAGGCAGGCAGATCTCTGTGAGTTCGAGGCCAGCCAGGGCTACCAAGTGAGTTCCAGGAAAGGCGCCAAAGCTACACAGAGAAACCCTGTCTCGAAAAAAACAAACAAACAAGAAATTTATCTCTAGCTCTTAAATTTTCTATTTTGTGGATCGTTTGTAATATATATACATAGCATATATATTATATATATTAGCATATGTATGTAGCTATACCTATGTCTAGACTTTTTTTTAAATTTTGATACAGCATCTCTCAACATAGCCCTGGCTGTCCTGTAGACCAGACTGGCCTTGAATTTACAGAGATTACCTGCTTCTTCCTCCTGAGTGCTGAGTTTAAAGGTGTACATCACCATTCCTAGCATAGACTTTTTGGGGGGGCGGGGTGGATTTCAAGACAGGGTTTCTCTGTAGCCTTGGCTGTCTTGGAACTAGCTCTGTAGCCCAGGCTGGACTCAAACTCACAAAGATCCACCTGCCTCTGCCTCCTGAGTGCTGGGACTAAAGGCATATACCATGACTGCCCAGCCTACATTTTTTTTTTTTAATTCAAGAAAGTTTATAGACAATGGCCTTAATCCTACTCCATTGAGACCTGTCCTATTCAGTCATCCCTGCTAACCCACTAGTCTCCACAGGCTGAGGACCATGTTTTTCCATGTCAGTAAAAATACTAGATGGAACATACCGTGGCTCAAGGTGCCTCCATTGCTGTGTGTATGCTGGGGAGCCCCATTTATATCATCAGCCTGGCATGCCTCTCTTC